>NC_061163.1:48518540-49061040 GCF_022113875.1 Hydra vulgaris
TAAAAGCAATGAAAATTACTATTCAAGTAACAAAGACCTTGTTTGTAGTAAAATTAAAAAATAAGTCTTAAAAGTAATTTCTTGTTTAGCTGTCTTTTTTTTTTCATGGAATGTCAAAACCGTGCATTACAAGAGTGGGAATGAAATCAATCAGAAACTTTATAGAGAAATTTAGCTGCTGTTTCCTTTTATTTAAAATGCATCATTTAAGTGGCAATTATATATTTTGACTAGGTATTGCAAGTTCATATAACACATTATCCATTTTAGACTACATGATTGAAATTTCCATTAAGCATGTTGATAAACAAGACCATGTCAACCCATTAAAGAGCTTCGCTGGGAAATGGCTGAGAAGATATCAATTCATCAACTTTGTCTCAAAATACAAAAATACCTCTCTTAAACAAAAGATTTGATCAAGTATGTTAGAAAAAGAATTGATTTTATAAGGCAATAATATTATTGAAAATGGAAAATAAACAGTATTTACTCAGAATTAAAAAGTTTTAAAGCTCTGTACTGAATTGAATTTTCCTCAAAAATAAAGGAGTAACACCCTTTTAAAGTTAGTGCAAAAACTTAGTGAACACCCCTAAAAAAATTTCTAAATTATGTTGGCTTCTTATAAAGACAAGAATAAATGGTAGTATCATCAGCAAACAATGCCATAGATGTGAGAATTTCTGGGAGATCGTAAATGTAAATTAAAAAGAGTATAGGGCCAAAGATAGAACCTTGAGGAACCCCTGAAGTTACAGGATATGAAGAAGAGTGCTTTGTCTTTAGGTGAGGTAACAAAATCTGAATCATACAAGAGAGGTGGAACAACAGATTTGCCCACGGTATAGATACTGTTAAAGATTCTCTAAAAGTCATGAGAGCCTAGTTTTAGAGATGAAATAAGAGATTTTCTGACCTGAGAATAGCAGGCTTTGGCATTAGCCCGCTATTCTCAGCTCATGAAATCTCTTATTCTCAGGTTTGTTTTCTAGAGAATTGTTTTGCTGATAGGTATGAAAGTAATGGTTAAGATCAGAAATTGCAGCAGCACAATGAAAGGAAAACCATGGAGAAGAGTGAAAACCACGGAGAAGAGTGAGGCTTCTCAAAGAATCTTAAGATTATGTTTTTGTAAAACAAAAACATATAATACAAAAAAAAAGAATAAAAAAAAAAAATTTAATAAATTATCTGATAAAGTCACAGTTAATTACAAAATTGAAGAATTCAATTTAAGAAATAAAGAAAATTATCAAAATGATTATAAAAAATATCCTTTGTTGAAAAACTTCTTATAGATATGTTTAAAAACTTATCTATAAGAAGATTAACATTTTTTTTATAATAAATGTGTTAAATATTTACCAGTTATAACTGTACCAGATGACACCGTGATGATACTGTGATGAATTTAAAACTTGCAATTAAACTAATATTTTTCCTTATGCATTTCAAAAATATCATGCAATGTTTTAAGGTACTGTTGGCACGATGTAGCTCCTTTTAATTATTCCAGGTCAGGTCAGGTTCAAAATCATTATGATCACCCTGCTACTAGTATTATGTAACCCAGTACTACCTGCCTCATGCTCTGCTGCCTTGTAGAGTGTGCTTTTTAGGCAAAGGCTGGGAGAAACAAACTCCGACAAAATCCCCTTTTTTGGGGGGGGACTCTTGGTTGAGTAAAGACTAGAAATAGTGTCTCGATAAAAATACTCACCTTGGGCTGATGTTAACTGCATCTAGCTAAAATTCCCCTGCCTTGGGGCTTTTGGTTAAGTAAAGGCTAAAGATGGTGTCTTGATAAAAATACTCATCTTGGGCAGATGTTAACTGCATCTACCTGCTATCTTGTAGAAGGTCTCCCAGGCAAAGACTTTAGGGGTAAGCAGAATAATTCTGCTAACCAGCCTTGAACCCCTTCTTTATCTATTAGGCTGGCATAGATGTAAGTCTGTATTACATTGCTTCCTGCCTTTGGTGATGAATGCTGGATCTTCTTGATTCTTCTTATAGATTTTTGCTTGTGCATCCTTGATAGTGGCTATGTAACTCTTCCTGTTATCTCATAATGAGGGTACAGCTCTAAAACTCAGTTTAATGATTATGAGGCCGGCTGGTAGTAAGGTTTCTCAAACTCTGTGGTTGTTCTCAGAGAGACTGATTTCATCAACAGCTGCAAAATATTAGAGTATTAACAGTACCTTGTTGTGCATGGATGATGTCCCTGTTAATGCTTTTGGTGCGCATTATTGAGGCCACATAAAGAGTTCTATGTTTTAGCATATGAATTAACGTTAATTAACAAGACTGAGAAAATTGCATAGCTTATTGCTTAGAAGATCGTGCTCCATCTGTGAATGATTCAAGTTCTCTTTAAACTTAAAACATGCCAAAAGTAACCCAAAATATTAAACATAAAAAACCATCCCTGTTTTTTATGTTTAATATTTTGGTATCATAGGTGGAGAGGCTAGGGGTTTTGGTCTTGACATATCTAAGACTTTAGACAAAGTTTAGCATACTGATCTTCTCCATATGCTTATTTCATATGGTGTATTTGGGAAAGTTTTAGAGGTTATCAGATCGTTTCTTACTAACTGCTTTAATAAATTCATCCTCGAAGGCCAACACTACTCTTCTTTATTTCCAGTAACTTCTGGTTTTCCTCAAGGTTCTATCCTTGGTCCTGTTTTGTTTCTTATCTACGTTAATGATCTTTCCTTCAACCTTACATCTAAAGTAGCTCTGTTTGCTGATGACTCAACTTTATACTTCTATCATGACAAAAAATCTTCTCTTTTTAATCTCTTAGAACAGACAGCCTATTTCTGTAATTTTAATTCCAACAAAACTTTTTTTTTTTAACATGTAATTTTAATTCCAACAAAACTCAGTTATTTACTGCAAACAACTATCACAGTACTGTCAACATTCTTTTAATAATGAATGGCATTTCTCTATATTAAGGAATGGCCCTCACTGAGACCTCTTCTTTATGTCATCTTGGATTATCATTTACTACTGACCTTTCATGGAAACCATATATACAATCAATCGCTAAATTAGCATCTGTTAAGGTTGCTTCTCTTTATCATGCTCACCATTTGCTCTCTCCTGATTCCATTCTCTACCTCTACAAATCTCTTATTTGTCCCTGTTTGGAATTCAAATTTGGGCTGGTTCTTCTAATGGTGCTCTTTCTCTTCCAGATATTGTCCAAAAATGCATTGTAAATGTAGTTGGACCGGCTCTATCTGCTAAGCTTGAGCCTCTTTCCTAACGTTGTAAAGTTGCATCTATAACTCTTTTCTACAAATACTATCTGTTACTAGCTGTTACTTGGTTGCTGTTCATAGGAACTATCATTTAGTTCCATTAACTAAAACTTTTCATTTGACTGGTCATTCAGGAAAGTCTTCTTTTACTTTATCTGTCCCTGCATAATCTAAAAACTTTTATTTGTCTAGTTTTTTCTCCTGCACTTCAACCCTTTGGAATTCTCTCCCATCTTCTTGTTTTCCTGATTCATACAACCTTCAACTTTTCAAGTCTTCTGTCAACTGTTTCCTTGTTATATAACTTTATTCTTTTTTTCTATCAACTCAACATAATTGTAGTTGCTTGCAGCCTTGTTAAGAGTGAATCAGAATTAAAAAAAAAAATAGAATTGTACTTGGGATGACATGAAGAAATCAATGTATGATTTTTGATTTTTTTTTTCACTTTTTAAATATAGAAAATCAACATTTCATGTTGATTTTCTATATTTAATGATAATATTGAAAAAATCTGTGACATTTGCAGAAGTCAGCATTAAAATGTTTGTAGACAGCTTTTTTTTGGTTAACATTTTCTTTAATTATTGAACTTCAAACTTTCCTCAAATAGTATTCAAAAAAACTACAGACCTTGAAAGTTTAAATCTAGACTTCACATAACATTCAAAATTCAATTTTAGAAACATAGTTTCTATTAAAGAACAAAATTTTCTTTTGTAATTATGATATAGTCCTGGACTATACCATAATTGTGCAATAGTAAACAATAAACTATAAGATTCTAAATATAATATAAAATTATAACATATCTTGGTAGAAGACCTTGATAGAATATTTAATCTTTTCTAAGAAAGCTTTTTTGGTCATAACCTGAAAGATCAAGATCACTGTTTAAACACAGGTTTAACTTTCAAATAAAAAAGAAAGCACAAATAAATCTTGAACATGGAGCGGAGCTGTCTAAGAATCATTTGAAAACCAAATAGTCCCATATAAATGAGTGAAAATTTTTGACCTATTCCTTTTGAGGAAAACTAAAGACTGTTTGTGTAAAGTACAAAAAAGCTGTCAAGTTGTCAATTGTTATTTAAAATTTTTGTCTTTAAACAAGAAATTTGAGTAACTCCCGTAGTAATTAAAGCTTTTGAAAAGTAAAATATTCATATACAGATAATCTCACCAATAAACTCACATACCGGTAAGACCAATGAACTCACATACAGATAAAAATACTCATCTTGGGCAGATGTTAAATGCATCCTGCTACTTTCTTGTAGATGGCCTCCTAGGCAAAGACTTAAGGTGTAAACATATTTTATCTGTTGACCAGCTTAGCACCCCTTTTTCATCTATTAGGCTGGCATAGATGTATTTATAATACATTGATTCCAGTTTAGGATGTTAAATGCTTGATCTTCTTGACTCAATGCTTGGGTTTTGCTTGTGTCTCTATTTTTATGACTAGGCAACTCATTCTATTATCTCCTAATGAGGGTGCAGTTCCAAAACTTAGTTTTCATGGTTCTGAGGCTGGCTGGTAGTCAGGTTTCCCAAATTCTGTGGTAGCTCTCAGAGAGGCTGATTCCATTAACAGCTGTAAAATATCAGAGTACTAACAGTACAATGTTGCGCCTGGATTTTGTTCCTACATCCCAGGGTTTATTAATAGTAATGAGGCAATTGCTTAGACTATAAAGTACTGAGTACTATCTGTGCTTTGAGTGAAGTTCTTTAATAAATCCTAAAATGACTAAAACTATAAAACACAAAAAGCCATTTTCATCACCAAGTTCTCTAATCTATCATTTACTTAAATTTGTGGTCTTCATATTAATTATCCTTCTTTTGAGTCATTTCTCTTGCAAAGTTCACCAGACCTACTTGCTCATTATGAGACTAATTTGAGTTCATCTATCTCATCTTGTGATCTTAGTGTTGATGTTTACTTGCTTTCCAGACTATTCGCATCATTCTCTACTCAACTTATGTCTTGTTTCTGATTCTAGTCAGTGCTCAGTTTCTCCACATTTACCCTGAGGTGCTTCTGATCACAGTTTGATCTTTCTAAATCTATTATCTCATTCTTCTTCCTCATCATAATCCTCCTATCATCGTACCTCTTACAACTAACTTAAAGCTGACTGGGACTCTTTCCGTGATTTTCTCCTTTATGGCCCTTTGGTAGAAATTTTTTGTCTTCCTTCTGACAAATATGCTTCTCAATAATTCCAAGTCAAGCCTCACTTTTTTTCATGGTTTTTCTCTGCTGTGCTGCTGCAATCTCAATTGTAACCATTAGTTCCATATTTATCACATAAACAATTCTCCAGAAAACAGATGTCTGTTTGCTATTGCAAAAAACAATTGTAAAAAGGTTTTGTCTAACGTCAAAGCCAGCTATTCTCACAAAATCTTGTATTTCATCTCAAAAATTAGGCTCCCAAGACTTCTGGAGAATCTTTAACATTGTCTATTCTGTTCTTCCGTCTATCTTGCATGGTTCAGATTTTGTCACTTCACCTAAAGACAAAGCTGAATTGTTTGCTATGAACTTTTCATCAATCTCATCTCTTGACTAACATTCTACCTGAATACATTTCGCTATCAAACAGATTGATTCATTGCTTGACACTTGTATCACTCCAGCTTCTGTATCTAAAGCGATTTTCTGCTCAGACTCTTCTACAGAAATTGGTATTGACTGTACACTATAACATACCAGTTATAGTCTATAGTCAGTTATAGTAGTGTTCTCTGGAGCTGTCGTCTATACTTTTAAAACTATTTAAAAAGTGCTTATCAGAGTCTTGTTTTCCAGAGTGGAAAGAGGCATCTTTTATTTCTTTTTTCAAAAGTTTTGGTGAGGGATCTGACTTATCTATCTACCATCCCATTAGTTTTCTTACTATCATGCCTCTTACTGTACAATAAATTACCTAAAATCAAAAAACAAAACAAAATTATCCAAAAAACAGGTTTTCACTGATTTCTGGAATCTTTTGTTATAAATTTGTTATATTTAAACTTCTGGAACCTTTTGTTATATTTTGTCGATGAATATTTGATTATGAGTATTTAACTAACAACCACTTAATCTCTCACTTAATCTCATCCTGAATCTAATATTATTGAATCCTTACCAATAGTAGTTTAAAAGTTGTCCTTGATGGAAAGTACTTTTCTTTATTTCCTTTAACTTTAGGGTTTTTTCAAGGTTCTTTTCTAGGCCCTATACTTTTTTAAATTTACATTAACAATCTCCCAGAAATTCTCACATCTAAGGTGGCATTGTTTGCTGATGATACTACCATTTATTGTTGTTTTGATAAGAAGCTAACACTCTCTGATTGCTTGAAGGGGGCATTTAAACTTGAAAAAGATCTTGTTTTTCTACAGTATGGAGCTCTCAGTGGCTGGTAAACTTTAAGTCAGAAAAAACGCAATAATCTAGATCTTCCTATATTTATTAACGGTAATATACTTGATGAATCATCTACCCTTCATCTTCTAAGATTAAGTTTTACTTCTGATCTTTCTTGGAAACCATATATCCATTGCAAAATTAGCATCTGCTTAGGTTGCATCTCTTTATCATGCTTGCCACTTTCTTACCCTGGTTTCTATTCTTTATCTCTATAAATCTTTAATCTGACCTTGTGTGGAATACTGTTTCCATATCTGGAGCCGATCTTCAAATAATCCTCTTTCTCTTTTAGACAAGGTGTAAAAACAATAAACATTGTTGTTCTTGCAGCCAACCTTCATTAATTGTCACATTGTCACACAAGACCCTTAAACATTAGACATGTCCCTAATATTATCAATAATAAAAAAAAAAATTTATGTATGTCATTTTGGGTCTTGAATAGAGTGAAATTATATAAAAAGTTTAAAAATAATCATTATTTTATAAAAAAAATTAGGAAAAAAAAATTATAATTAAAAAAATCTTGTTGAATTCTCTTTTTTTGTTAATAGTAAAGAAATGTCACTTTCAATTTTATTGTTTTTAAATCTTGTTTTAAAATTTGAGACCCAACATTGCATGCTTTTGAAAAAAAAAAATTTAACAATTATAGGGGCCTGTCTGATGTTAAAGGTCATGTGGCGGCCCTTATTTTTAATTTTTTATTAAAAGTATTAAATATTGTTGTTTTTGATTATTAAAATGTTGTTTTAATATTAAAAGTACTAAACTCTTGAGTGAAGATTGCTCATTAATTAAGAAATTTTTTTTTATACTTGAAATTTAGAAAAAACAACTTTTTATGGAACATAAAGTTTCATGCCTATTAGCAATCATCAGCCATAAAGATGAAAATCAAAATGTAAAAAAACCGTTTAAAAATTAGGGTCATTCTATTTGAAATCATCCAGACCATGACACCCTTACGTCTCAAAATTTTTTAATTTTTACCTAGTCCATATTTAAAAAAATAATAACTGTGAAAATTTTAATTAAAGATACAGTCTTTAAAATCTTAAAGATTCCAGAGATACCGTCAGTTAAAATAATGCTGACTCAGCATTTTAGTGATTATCTGAGGCGACTATAAAAAGCAACTTTGACTGCATAAATTTGAACTTTTAATGAATAAATTGATATAATAATAATTATTAAAACTTAATTTAAAAACATATTTTTTTTTTTAGTTTCAGTTTAAGAAACAATTTTTTTTCATTTCAATTCAATTATTTCAATTCAAATCGGTGAATGCTTACCTCTTATCATATCAAAAACAAACAAAAGTTTTGTTTTGTTCTTTTTAAAGGTTGTACTTTACTTACTTGTATTTTCTTAAAGAATGATTGTGAATGTTATAGTTTTTGTATTTTTTTAGCAGGTAATATTATAAATAATAAACATATTTAATATGGAGAAATGTGACATTGGAAAAAGTCTTAACATTCATTGCCACAAAACTAGATTTTCTAGAAAAAAAGGTTTTGTTCAATTCAAAGATCTTTCTTGTGAAAAACAAGAACAAATATTATGGCGAGCAAATTTAAAGTAAAAATATTATTCAGTAAGAATAATATGTTGTTATCATGAGCAATTCTATGGAAAATATTTTGAGAGAAAAATTACAAAGTGTTGCAATCCTTTTGGAACACACAAGGAAAGTAAAAAAATTGCTATAAAAAAAGGTAATCTAACATTAATTACAACAGAATTGATATGGATATTAAAAGAAAGACATTTTATTATTTATAAAAATTTTTATGATTTCAGTTATTTTAAAAACTTAAAACTAAATTTGTTTCTTAGGTAATATAAAGATTTCCCTAGACTTGGCGAAATTTGCAACAAAATAATGTTTATGTAACCCAAGGTTGGAAATTCTGCTGTGATGCAGAATTTCTGCAGTAAATGTTACAAAAAAGCAGTAGAAACTGATTTAAATTCAAATGAGGAATGGGAATCAAAAAGTGATAAAAAAATTAAGTTCAAACCAGTCAAACTAAAAAGTCTTTCAAAATACAGCGAATTGCCTGCTGCAAAACAAATGTTTGAGAACACTATTGACAGAGTTGCAAAATTAGCATCATTAGGTCTCATTAGCATATAAAATTAATGAAATAACAGAAACAAAAACCCAATTTCAAACAACAACATTAACATTGGCCATGATCTAGACATTTTAGTGTATGAAATTAAAAATAAAATTCTGAGACTGACTCTCATCGCCACAAGGTGCAAAGGTTAACACTCACACCAAAATCATGGACACACAAAGATATCAAGCTACTTTGAAGTGTCTGAGTATTTTGTTCGAACTGCAAGAAAAGTTAAAAATGAGCATGGAAATCTATCGTTGCTTGAAAAAAAACTGGAAACCCACTTTCACCAGGAACAGTTAATTTAGTGATTAACTTTTATCAAAGTTTTCAAAAATGATGCCAGGAAAAAAAGATTTTGTAAGTGTTAAAAAAAACCAACATGTTCAAAAAAGGTTACTTAATCTTAATGAATGTTGCATTTAAAAAAGGCTTTAACGTCAAGTTTGTTAAAGTTTTTTACTTTTAAACCTACATGGTGCATTACGGGCCTTGTTTTAAATAACAAATGCTTAACGCATTAGCTTAATGTGAATTTGACGGCATAAAAATCTCTTTATTTTTTTATTTTTTAAAGACAACTTTTTTAAATTGTTGCAATAATATTAATTACTGCAAAATGAGTTTTTGTTATTGTTTATATTGTTATTGTAATATCGTTTTAAAAATGTTCATTTCTTTCTTTCTTTTATATTAAATAATTAAATTTAGTATAACATTTAAAAAAAAAATTATATTGTTTATCATTTATACAATTGTCAAAAAAAAATTGTTTTTTTTTGACAATTGTATAAATGAATTGAAATATGTTAAATTTTTTTAAAATGATTTTTTTTTTAATAATCATTTTTAAAAATTTGCAACTAAAAAAGATTTTTTGTTTAAAAAAAATTAGAGTAACATAAAAAAATTGTGTTAATATTTCTACTTTATTTATTCAAAGTTTATTATTTTATTAATGATTTTGTTTTGAAAGCAAAGATTATTTTTCCAAACACCATTTGTTAAAACTATATTGTTGTATATATCATTTATCAAAATATAATTGCTGTGCTCTACTTGCATTATAAAAATAAGTTTAACTTACATTTTGTGCAGAGCCATGGAAAGGATAACAATGTGTTGGTGCAATTATTATTTTCTGCCTCTACCCCCGCTCTGTCTACCAATTGTTATGCATATATATATACACGCACACACACACACTTGTATATATATATATATAAATATGGGCAATTCTTAACATTATCCAATACTACATGAAAAATTTGCTTTCATAATTGGAATTCCAAAGGAGATTTGCCTGCTTCACTTATTTTACTCACATTATTATAGTGAAATCGTTTTCTGATATTGTTCCTCAACAATTTTATTTCTATGTCAAGGCTAGATGCAACAAGCTTAGCACATTATTCCACATTGCTTTCCAACTTTATGAATAGCTACTAATTGTGAAAGTACTCTATTCGATCTGACCGCCTTTTGTCAAATATGCTATGAAGGGAACAACTAATACGCTTAGATAATATTTTCAACCTTTTGGACTACAATTGAATAAGTGGAATATCGTTTGCATAGTTCTGAAGTAGGTTATGGCTTCTGAAAGACATTCAGCAGCTTCACTACCACATAAGTTAAGTGTGTGGCAGCCATAAGGAGAAAACATAACAGTAGGGCACTGTTTTTTTATTATAGCTTGTGCTCCTTTGTATTTCCCTGATATATTTGGTGCATTGTCATAACTTTGAGCCCTATAATCAGCAAGTGGAATAGCGTTACTTTCTAACGTATTTGTAAATTTTGTCACTAAAGTTTACAAGTTTCAAAAATCATTCCACAATTTTATATTGCGATTCATGGCAAACTAGGTAACGTAAAATAATTGTTGTTTGCTCAACATGTGATAAATCTGTTGAAGAATCTACAATTATTGCGTATTACTTTGTAGAATGTCTTTCTTCCCAAACATGCTACTCAATAAGATCAGAACATTCTGCAATAAACTCATTTTGGGAACCATTTGAGAGGTAATGTATTTGCAATCTTTAGCCCATTTTTTTGTGACTTAGCTACTTTTAAAACGTGTTCCTTTAGAATAGGATCCCAGTTAGAAAGCAACTCGATCAGACCTAAAAAATTTCCATTATTTGATTCACCAATGCGTTGCAAAGATCCCTGAAAAGCAAGGCTCTCTTAAGAAAAGAATAACATCAATAATTTTTCTCAATATTTTTTCTCAACATTTTAAAATTATCAGTACCGTCTTGCAATGAAAGACGTTGTTCTAATTCACGCCATTCTAAATTAATTAAAAAGTAATGGGCATTCTCTATGCCTATTACTTTTTTCATAATCTGGAATCCTGCTAAATAAATTACATTAATTAGAACTCACTCTCCAGCCTTTAGCTTTAGTTAAGTTTTAGCTGTAGTTAAGTTTTAGCTTTAGTTAAGTTTTAGCTGTAGTTAAGTTTTAGCTTTAGTTAAGTTTTAGCTGTAGTTAAGTTTTAGCTGTAGTTAAGTTTTAGCTGTAGTTAAGTTTTAGCTGTAGTTAAGTTTTAGCTGTAGTTAAGTTTTAGCTGTAGTTAAGTTTTAGCTGTAGTTAAGTTTTAGCTGTAGTTAAGTTTTAGCTGTAGTTAAGTTTTAGCTGTAGTTAAGTTTTAGCTTTAGTTAAGTTTTAGCTGTAGTTAAGTTTTAGCTGTAGTTAAGTTTTAGCTGTAGTTAAGTTTTAGCTGTAGTTAAGTTTTAGCTGTAGTTAAGTTTTAGCTGTAGTTAAGTTTTAGCTGTAGTTAAGTTTTAGCTGTAGTTAAGTTTTAGCTGTAGTTAAGTTTTAGCTGTAGTTAAGTTTTAGCTGTAGTTAAGTTTTAGCTGTAGTTAAGTTTTAGCTGTAGTTAAGTTTTAGCTGTAGTTAAGTTTTAGCTGTAGTTAAGTTTTAGCTGTAGTTTAAGTTTTAGCTGTAGTTAAGTTTTAGCTGTAGTTAAGTTTTAGCTGTAGTTAAGTTTTAGCTGTAGTTAAGTTTTAGCTGTAGTTAAGTTTTAGCTGTAGTTAAGTTTTAGCTTTAGTTAAGTTTTAGCTGTAGTTAAGTTTTAGCTGTAGTTAAGTTTTAGCTGTAGTTAAGTTTTAGCTGTAGTTAAGTTTTAGCTGTAGTTAAGTTTTAGCTGTAGTTAAGTTTTAGCTGTAGTTAAGTTTTAGCTGTAGTTAAGTTTTAGCTGTAGTTAAGTTTTAGCTGTAGTTAAGTTTTAGCTGTAGTTAAGTTTTAGCTGTAGTTAAGTTTTAGCTGTAGTTAAGTTTTAGCTGTAGTTAAGTTTTAGCTGTAGTTAAGTTTTAGCTGTAGTTAAGTTTTAGCTGTAGTTAAGTTTTAGCTGTAGTTAAGTTTTAGCTGTAGTTAAGTTTTAGCTGTAGTTAAGTTTTAGCTGTAGTTAAGTTTTAGCTGTAGTTAAGTTTTAGCTGTAGTTAAGTTTTAGCTGTAGTTAAGATTTAGCTGTAGTTAAGTTTTAGCTGTAGTTAAGTTTTAGCTGTAGTTAAGTTTTAGCTGTAGTTAAGTTTTAGCTGTAGTTAAGTTTTAGCTGTAGTTAAGTTTTAGCTGTAGTTAAGTTTTAGCTGTAGTTAAGTTTTAGCTGTAGTTAAGTTTTAGCTGTAGTTAAGTTTTAGCTGTAGTTAAGTTTTAGCTGTAGTTAAGTTTTAGCTGTAGTTAAGTTTTAGCTGTAGTTAAGTTTTAGCTGTAGTTAAGTTTTAGCTGTAGTTAAGTTTTAGCTGTAGTTAAGTTTTAGCTGTAGTTAAGTTTTAGCTGTAGTTAAGTTTTAGCTGTAGTTAAGTTTTAGCTGTAGTTAAGTTTTAGCTGTAGTTAAGTTTTAGCTGTAGTTAAGTTTTAGCTGTAGTTAAGTTTTAGCTGTAGTTAAGTTTTAGCTGTAGTTAAGTTTTAGCTGTAGTTAAGTTTTAGCTGTAGTTAAGTTTTAGCTGTAGTTAAGTTTTAGCTGTAGTTAAGTTTTAGCTGTAGTTAAGTTTTAGCTGTAGTTAAGTTTTAGCTGTAGTTAAGTTTTAGCTGTAGTTAAGTTTTAGCTGTAGTTAAGTTTTAGCTGTAGTTAAGTTTTAGCTGTAGTTAAGTTTTAGCTGTAGTTAATGCAGATTTGGAAGCAAAACTTAGCTTGCGACAGACATTATTCTAAAATAACCGGCAAGGAAAACAATATAAAGAAGCCTTATGCTTGCTCCATACAAGAGTTTTGGGTACACTGTTCTGCATTAATGTTTCTAAACTTTAATATACCTTCTAAAAATTTTTGATTATTATCATCTTTTGGCAATTTTAAAGAAAAGTCAATATGACCTCTTGTAATAAAATTATTTATTTCTGATTGAGACATTTTACTGTGATGAATCCAATGTCAAGGTTTGTACTTGATTGGTGAAGTGAATCATTACTTAATTTAAAATTTTCTGTAGCACCAGGTCCAGGATCTGAATCAGTATCTGAGTCAATCATATTTGTGAGAGGAAATCAACAAAGTAAGAAATTGTTAGAAAAATTTTTTTTTCTAAAGATTGAGATAAAATAATATTGCTTATTAAATCGATAAATCATTGTTAATTTAAAATCTAAGATGTTTAAGAAATATATAAGCTAAAGAAAAAAAGTAAAAATTTATATTTATTTCATTCATTTTACGTTTCCATATTTTATAAAGTTCTTTTTTAAATTTAATACGAATTAACTTTGCTTTAGCAAGTTAGCATAGCATAAGCATATATATATAAAATTGAAATTAAATTATTTTTTTTTTTATCAGAATAAAATTAAATATTTTTATTAAATTAGTTTTGAATTAAGTTTTTCAAGTGAAAAAATCGATCAATAAAATAAAAAAAAGTTAAGTATAAATTAATTATTACTATATAGAAATTTAAGTAAATTTTTTTAATGCAATCAAAAGTGGCATAATTATACTTTTCCTTTAAAGATGATAAATAAAAGGTTTTATTATAAATTTTTCTTTTATGGTTTTTTTTTTTTTTTTTTTTTTTACGTTCCAATAATAACTTGGCATTAAAAAAAAAAATTGTTGTTAACTATAAACATTTTTGTTTTCTGTTCGATAAAATAATTAGCCTAATAGAGATTAAGTTTTTGTAGTTTTTAATTTTATTTGAGTTTTTTTCATAAGTAAATAACGCTTACATCTAACATAATTGTCATTCAAACTTTTTTACATAATCGTCAAAATGGTTTTTTATAAAATTAATTACTTTTATTTTACCTCTTAATAAAGCAATCTATTAAGCGGTAAGATATCTAAAGTCGCTTGAAATAACTCTAGACGTACATAATGCGTACATAAATTGCTGAGTGCTTAACGCTTTAAAACAAGGCCTGCATTACAACTAATGCGTCAAGCACTCATAATGTATGTGTATGCATGCATCACCAAAATACAAAATTTTTCATTGATGTCGTTAGGTGGAATAAAAGGTATAAAGATTTCATGGCATTGATTGTTTGTTTGCTTGAAAATGCAGAATGTATGTTGCATCGATGTAACCAATGCCCTGGTATTGAAGCATTAAAAAATTTTTTAGTGCAGGAGTTTATGGACCATGAGCATGAAGAAGATGTAGCATTCAAGCAATAGCAGAGTACTGATCGTACGACACTACTGTTACAATCATTGCCTCTAGATGAATTTAATGATTTATCATGTGACAGCATTGACAACCTAACCACTCATATATTGCAAAAATGCAAAGTAGATACTTGAAAAACTGTAAAGAAAATCTTAACCAAAACGAATGCCAAAAAAACAAATTTTAGGAGATTTTGCTAAAAACTATCAATATGTTGTTCAGGATGATTCAAAGTAGAACAAAATTCAATGTTCACTTTTTACAACTGTACTTTATTTTATAGAGAAAAAAATTCTCAAACAAATCTTTTTGTTACCTTTCAGAAGATGTTGATCATGACACAGGATTTATTTACAAGACTCAGGAAGATATAACTAGATAAATCAAATCTACCTGATGTATCAAGTGTGAAACACTTTTCTGATGTTTGTGCAGCACAATTTAAAATTTTTAAAAACTTTATCAATCTTTGTCATCGCAGTAAAGATTTTGAATTCTGAAGTTATGTGCATAATTTCTATACTCACAACAATATCAGGTCATACGTACAACATATCTGATTCAGATTTGGAGAATATAAGTATTTGGTTACAAAAAAAAAATTAATTACATTAAAAATAATTTTGTTGTAATTTTATTTACCTATTTTGCATTTTGTTGAGTTGGTCAGAGGCCCCCTGGCCCTCTCTTGGCCCATGACTATAAATGTCCTAAACTAGTCAATAAATAACACTATTTGATGTTTTATTCAAATAAATGTTTTAAAAAACATTTCAATTACTTTTGTTTCAAAATTTAAATTTTTCTATAAAGACACAATTTTTAAACGCAAATTTTGATTAAATATTAGAGAGACAGTTAATGAATCTAATTTTTTTCAGTAGACCCAAGATAAAATAATGATATTCAATTAAACTTTTTATTCAGGATTTTGGGTCTCATTTATCCAATTTTGAACAAAATTGAATAAATTAGGCATTTTCAAATGAGACAATCGAGTCTTGAGGGTGCTATTTTTGGATTCCACAAGTAAAAATCTATTGAGATGCCAAATTTTAGGAAATTTCCCCAAGCCATTATGAAGATACTACATGTCAAAGTTGCTTTGTAGTTGCCTCAGATAATCATTAAAATGCTGAGTCAGCATTATTTTAACTGACGATATCTCTGAAACCCATGTTTATTTTTAACTAGAATTTTTGAAGTTATTATTTTTTTAATATGGACTGCAAGTGAGGTAAAAATGAACAAATTCTGAGATGTAAGAATGTCAAAAATGTTTTTTTTTTGGATGATTTCATATGGATTTACCCTACAGTAGAATGAATTCTGACATTATAATACAAGAAGGCGTAATAGAAAACTAATCTCTGCTATCAAGTAATGAAAAGAAAAATTTATTTTTGTGCCTTCATTTAGAAATTAACCCTCCTATTTGTTTAGCAGGTTGTTGGTTGTAAAATAGTATTTCAAATTTCTCATTTAAACATAGTTTAAATTTTTGATGCGGGATTGTATATTTTACAGCATTTAATAATATTCCAAGTTATTTTTTTTAAATTCCTATACTTCTTTAGACAGCACAGTGTAGTTCTTGTACTTTTTTGTGTTAAAGAATTTTAGGTAATCTGTTTTCCTACCTCATTCTTCACAGGACTTAAAAGATGCTTACAGTTGTTTAGGAAGTTGGGTTTATGATCTTTTATTACTATAAAACAATCGCCAGTTCCGTTTATCTTGATTCTATTTAAAATATCATGGTTTATCAAAATTTGCTTATTTTCTTTATTTCTTTTTTTTTATTCTGATTTACTTCCAACAAAGCTGCAAGCAACCAATATTAAGTTGGGAGTTACTAGAAAAAAAGAATAGAGTTATAGAGCAAGGAAACGGTTGGCAAAAGACTTGAAAAGTTGAAGGTTTATGAGTCAGGAAAACATGAAGATGGGAGAGAGTTCTAAAGCGTTGAAGTGCAGGGAAAAAAGCTAGTCATAGCCAAAAAAGATGCTCAAAAATTTTATTAAAAATAGCCATACAGCATTAATAAAAATGTTGATGGACAAAAAAAAAAAAATTTAATACTTTGTGACAGCACCTTTATGTTTAAACACCAGTTTTAATCTCTTTGACAGTCTACTTTGTTTTTTACACAATTCAACAGTTATTTCAGTGCATCAAACTCGTTTCAGCCAATACATGAGATTCTGCATATTCGATGGGTTGCCACTTTTCTCTTCATGATACACCAAAGATTCTCAATTGGATTTAAGTCAGGAGAGTTTCTAGGCCAGTTTAAAAGCTTTAGTTTGCATTTCTTAAGCCAGGTGGGTATGACTTTGGCAGTATGATATGGAGCAGAGTCCTGCTGGAACCTATTACACTTCTGTATGGCCATGATGGGTTTCAGCTTGTTTTTCAAGATTGCCTTGTACTTGGCTGCATTCATAGTCTAATTGGCTGCATTTATGTAAAATAGCACTCGTTTCTTACTCTAGGCATCATTCAGCATTGGTTTCTTGGCAGGTGTTCTCTGGTGTAGCTGGAAGTCATCCACAAGTCATTGACGAATGGTACGAGCACCAACTGCAAGAGGCAGGGATGCAGCAATTTCGAATGACACAGCAAATGGATTAGTAACTATTGCATATTTAATGGCATTCTCATCGCGTCAGGCTGGTGTTCCTGTGTTTTCCTGAACCTCTTCTGCGGTTGCTACTACTTATGTCTCTGAATCTGAAAAGATTCAAAATTGGCTGCCTGTTCTAAGCAATTTAAAAGAAAAGACTTTTTGTTAAGACAGGAGTATAAAGTTGAGTCATCAGCAAAAAGAGCTAGTTTAAATGTAATGTTGTCAGGAAGATCATTTATGTAGATAAGATGCAAAATAGGACCAAAGATAGAACCTTGAGGTACCCCAGAAGTTACTGGAAATAAAGAAGAGTGCTGACCTTCAAGGATGAATTTAATAAAG
Organism: Hydra vulgaris; assembly: GCF_022113875.1. Classification (NCBI taxonomy): domain Eukaryota; kingdom Metazoa; phylum Cnidaria; class Hydrozoa; order Anthoathecata; family Hydridae; genus Hydra; species Hydra vulgaris. The sequence continues at coordinate 48,535,973 of NC_061163.1, forward strand.
CAGTTAGAAAGAAGCGATTTGATAATCTCAAAAACTTTCCCAGATACACCATATGAAACAAGCTTTTGGTGAAGACCAGCATGCCAAACTTTGTCAAAAGATATGTCAAGACCAATAGCCCTAGTCTCTCTGCCTCCATCTAATGCACAATAAATCTTTCATTCACAGTAGTTAGCAAATCAGACATGCAGCGAGAAGATCAAAAACTGTTTTAGTTGTCTGATTGTAAGTTACTTGACTCAAGATGGGATTTGAGAAATTTGTTTATAAAGACTAAAAGACCAATAACAGAAAAGTGATCAGACGTTAATTGGAGGGGTCAGAATGTTCACCAGAGTTTTGAAAATTGGAACATCAGATGCCATTTTCTAGCAGGCAGGAAAACAAGACTCAGTCAAGTACTTATTAAATAGTTTTGAGAGTATTGAATAGAGGTCTGGAGAACAATTTTGTAAAACTATGACAAGAGTGTTGTCTGGACCACAAGCCGTAGAAGAGTATGAGCAACAGAAGCTGGAGAGATTTGAATGTCAAACAATGAGTTAACCTGTTTAATTGAAATGGAAGGAATCTTTGCAAATAATTCTGTCATATCCTTGGTAGAGGTAATAAGATCCGTCCCATAAAATGAGAGAAAGAATGTTAATCTTCCTTTGTTAACAATGCTGTTGAAGATTTTCCAAAAGTCTTTAGAGCCTTACTCCTGAGATAAGATACAAGATTTAGAGAACTGAGAATAATTGAGCTTAGCATCTGACACCACCTTTAGTTTTGGATCAGCCTTTTTATAAATTTAACTGAATGCTTTTTTTAGAAGGTGGTTGTAATTATCGTTAGATACTTTGTACATGTTGGAAGTTTTATCAGCTGGAGTTGAAGTTTTTTCTGATTTGCATAAAGGTTTAATATCATTATTTTTTTATTTTTTTTTAAAGGTGTAGCCGAGATTGCAAAATTTGATAGTTTTAATAAGATTTATTAAATTCTTTTAAATAAGCATTTATTTAATTAAAGGCAAAATACCCAGAATGTAATATTGATTCCGCAAAATTGATTATAAACACCTTTGTTAATTCTTAGTATTTGATATAATGATGAGGTAAAAGTTATGTTCTATACCAAAATCAACCAGAGTTGCTGATGTAAATTGATTATAAACACCTTTGTTAATTCTTAGTATTTGATATAAATGATTTTAATCTGTCAATTGATGAAACCATACTCAATAGTGTAATTACCTTTGCCAAGCATTATATAATAATTACCTTTGCCAAGCATTATATAATAATAGCAAAACAAATCTGTTATATGTCATGCAAGAAAATTTTTCATTTTTAACGACGGCATATCATGGATTAAAAAAAAGCAGGATTGTTTGATGTCACCATGGGAGCATATGATGTCACCATGGCAGCATGGAAGTTTGCAAACTAATTAGGATTTTCTTTTTGATCAACTTTTTTACAGTTTTACAATAAAAATGATTTTGATTTATATCGAGATGACAGTTTAGCTGTTTTTAAGAATAAAAGCGGCTATCAAATGTAGTAAATAAAAAAGCATATTGTTCAATGTTGCTCAAATTCATATTCTGTTCAAGTTTTCAAATGTAACAATCTCAATATCCCTATCATTTGTTGATTTGTTGACTAAATTGTTAACTACTTTGATTTAACTTTAAATTTTACTCAAAATTCATTCCCACCATATTTTGATTTTGTACTTCATGGCTGATTCCAATAGGCAATATATATATATATGTATATATATATATATATATATATATATATATATATATATATATATATATATATATATATATATATATATATATATATATATATATATATATATATATATATATATATATATATATATATATATGTATATATATATATATATATATATATATATATATATATATATATATATATATATATATATATATATATATATATATATATATATATATATATATATATATATACAGTGCTGGCCAAAAAGATCCGACCACTAAGGTTTTTAGACAGAAACGTAATACCACTTCAATTTAATGATAATATGATTGAATTAAACGCAACAAACAACATTCACATAAGTCAATGACACACTTTCGAAGAAACCAACAAGTAGTTCACATCAGAAAAGAGTTTCTAGTACCTCGAATGTCTTCCTCCGGCTTTGAGGACAGCTTCTATTCTTCGAGGCATAGAGGCAACAAGAGAGTCACAGTAATCAGGCGTTATTTTTTGGGACCACGCCTCCAGTATAGCCTCCTTCAAAGTTGTCGCAGACGTCGAGTTTGCTTTTGCCACTTCTGCTTTCAATTTTACCCAGCAATTTTCAATCGGGTTTAAATCCGGTGACGAGCCAGGCCACGGAGCAAGAACATTGATGGAATTCTCTTGAAACCATGTCTTGACGATCTTTGCCTGATGACATGGCGCGCCGTCATGCATAAAGATGTCACAGTTGCGAGTTCTGAGCCAAATAGGAACATTTTCCTTTATTATTTGCAAATAATTAACAGCTTTGATAGTTTCACCTGGCGGCATGAGATAGATTCCCGCTCGACCTCTGGCAGTAATTGCTCCCCAAATCATAATTGCAGGGCAATGTTTTACCGCTGGAGCAACATATCGGGCATTGTAGCGTGTGTTTGGTGGCCGTCGAACATTCACTTTATGCGTAGCAAATTGTTTCACCTGCGATTCGTCTGAGAACATGACACGTCGCCACATTGCCACGGTCCAATTTTTATGTGCTTTACAAAATTTGAGGCGGTCACGAATATTTTTCTGAGATAGTCGTGGTTTTAATGCAGCGCGATACGATCGAAGACTGAAATCGTCCACAAGACGTCGCCGAATGGTGCGAGAGCTCACATTCACATCAGGAGGCAGTTCATTGAGAATTTGTGAAGATGATGCCAGTGGGTCCTTCGTGGCTGCACGGCGGATCATAGCGTCAGTTTTTGATGTGGTACATCTCGGTCTGCCACTGGATCTTCCTGCAGCGCTGGTGCCTGTTGACTTGATGTGCTGAATGACGTCGTGAACAGTTGTCTTAGGCATTTGTAAACGTGCGGCAATCGCACGTTCAGACTTCCCGTCTTCCATCAAAAGTTGTATTTTAGCACGTTTTCCAGGTGATGTTGTCGCCATAGTCAAATGCAAATAGTAATTCACAGCTACGCATGCGATGGTATATATAACAATGGTACAACTGTTTTGATTGGCTGATAACTAGCCAATCACGCATGCAAAGCGTGATGGTGAAATTCCGAGGAAAGCGCCTACACTACAATGTACATACTGTATACATAGATAAACAATGCGTGGTCGGATCTTTTTGGCCAGCACTGTATATATATATATATATTAGGCCGGATCATAACTTAAAAAAATTTGGAAAATTTCTTCGGGAATTTCCAGTAATTGGCTCTCAAATACGCTGAATGCAATGCTGCAAACCGTTTTTCGCTACTACTTTGCTATACTTTGCATTTTTACCTTTGAAGTTTTCAAATAAATTAACTTAAAAACGCTCATTTGTTACATTATTTATTGATTGAATGTATAATAAAATTCAAATTATTTGAACAGTCAAAACAATATATCATTAGCAAACGTTGATTAGAAACTATACTTAAATGTTCTTAAATTCAGATTTTGTGTCAAAGTGAGGCATCAACTTGCGGCGCTCCAGTTGAACGCGAATATAGCCATCACAATTTTCATGACCATAAACTTTGGATGCTGATTCAGTCACAATTTTAATCACACGTTCAACACTTTGATTGTGACATGGAAATGGCTCAATGTCAATAACTATGTCTTCAGCTGACGAAAGCCATGCCAATATTTGTACAGTTGGAATATGTTTTGTCAGAACAGGTTCCAAGCGGGGCTGTGTTTGCCAGTCAATCAGTTCTTCATAACTAGTCGCTTGAAATTGTATCTCAGGGAGTTGGTCCTTTTGTCTTTTACATTCAGATGTAAAAGACAAATGGACCAGTGCAGTGGTCAACCAAGTTCAATTTCCATTCTGCATATAACTCCATTGTTTAAACCAGTATTAACGTTAATTGAATCAGAACCAATACAAACAAGGTTCGTGCAGTCAACAGTATCAATTATTAAATCTGCAATGGATTTGGCTGATCCACTTAATGGCGTACAATGATCAACATACTTTGAATTTGGCTCTGATAAAATGGAAATATGTTCCTCAGAAATCACATTCTGCCTATCCCCCTCAAGTTTTAAAGTCTGATCTTTCCTTCCATCAAAATACAATCCAGTAATGCTACAATCAGTATTTTTACAGGATGTTCTCAGTTGTTTTCATTCTCTGCGAATTTTATTCCGATCCACTGGCCCCATATGTTCTATACCAAAATCAACCAGAGTTGCTGATGCAATCGCGGCAACTGCTCTATCTGATATGCCAAAACCATCTGCTTGTAGAGCAATATTTTTTAAACAACGGTTTTTCAGACGATTAGATGTGACTTCGGTATCGACATTTGATACGGAAGGGGAATAAGTTTCGGTGTCAGAATTGTTGTCTGTTTCATTATCTGATTCATTATCAGATGCTTCAACGACTCTGGCACACTTAACTGCAGTCTCTTCCTTTGATAATGAAACAGATTTTCGTTTTAAACGCCTCTCAGCACGTGCTGATTCCTTCTTGTCGATTCCAGCTATTCTGCCAACACGTATAGTGCGTTGATCAGTTAGGAAGTCATGCTCAATTGCTGGCACCTTCAGAACCATTGGACAGCAACAAGACAAAAGCTCTTTGCATTTACACGAACAAATGTCAAACAATGTGTCAAGATCTTTTTCTATTTCATCTTGTTTGACTGTTGCAGACTTTGATCGAATCACTTTCTGAACATCGCCTATGTACTTCTCCAGCTGTAATTCTATGCCTCGAAGACTTATAGTAGGAACTGATGCTTTAATCCATATCTGAGAAAGTTTCTCTGCTAGTCTCTTACAAACAGACCGTAGTGGTTCAGTTTCATAATTCTTCTCAGACAAGTATGCTTTGTCTACTTGCTTGTGGGTTGGCAAGCAAAAATTGGGTAATTCACGACCTTCTCCAAAAAGTATATAATGATTCTTTGAAGCTTTAGATCTTGAAATCATTATTGTTTTACAATTTTATAACATATCAGAATTTCAGTTAATTTCTAAAAATACAAGATGAGACGGATAAATTCTGCAATCAGTTGATAAAAGCAGAAATTAATAAACAATCATATAAAAATAGATTAATATAATAATATAAAGTTATAATAGCGTTGGAGTTAATCATATCATTAGGGTTAATTTAGTTAGGTAGGTATAGGTTTGGTTCAATTTCATAACCTTGGGATTATATCTAGTATTAGGGTTAAATGCATGTTTCAGTTAATGCATGTACTAAAGTAAATATACTTAGCATATAAAACCTTAAAACTTAAAAATGCAAAGTATAATCAATTCTTTAGAAATATTTTTTTTGTAAATATAAAACAACACTATATCACGCCACTTTTCACAAATTCTAAAAAAAATTAATTTTAATGATCCGGCCTAATATATATATATATATATATATACACACACACACACACACACACACACACACACACACACACATACACACGCACACATATAAGCCATTTTTTAAATTTTTTTATTAAAATGTTTTTATTTTTTGTAATCATAGATCATATCAATGCTACGTCAGATATTGAACTCTGTGTATAAACAATACACTGAAAAAAATCCATCATTTGAAAAAAATGGGGGTAAAGTATCCATAATTGCTCATTCTCTTGGAAGTGTCATTGTATATGATGTTCTTTCCTGTTGGAACTCCCATTTAATCGAAGAAGACAAAAAAAGTGCTGACCTACAAGTAGCAATTTCTGAAAAGTAGTTACATTTTATTTTTTTAAATTTTAATTCTTTTAAATATATATATATATATATATATATCAGCGTGGAAAATAAAAAATCAAAGGCGAGCGGTCAAATTTATAAAACTGATAAATACATAAAACTGACGGTCAAAATTTTTTTTCGGGCAGTCAAATTTTTTTTTTTTTTTTGTTAAAATTTTTACTTCAGTAATTATTCTTCATGACATGTAAATAAAATAAGAAGAAAAAAAAAGTCATTTGTTAAATGCATTTTGCAACAAAAAATTATGAGATATAGAGAGAGCAAAAATAAATTTAGTGCTTAGCTAAAATCATCAATTATTGTATATTATATTATTATTAAAATAATAATAAAATAAGAACTTAAATCAGTTAAGGAAAAAAACTCTCAATAAAATTGATCTCAATAACTGAAGCAAAAAAATTAATATATATAGTTTACGTCATATATAATACTCGTTGAAGCATTAGCAAGTATTAATAAACGATAACGAATTTCACGTTGCAGCGATGCGAATTTTAATTCGCTTCATTCCAACGAAGTGAATAAAAGCAATTTTATTAATAATTTCTACTTTAAAAAGTAGCATATAAGCAATAAAATTGTTTTAGATGCTTTATCAAAGTTTTACGGTGTTATGAAATCTAAAAAATTTAAAATTGGGTTTAACAAAAGATTTTTCTGACTAACTCTGATTTTTTAACCGGTCAACCTTGACCGGCTAGAATTCTTTTTGGGATGTCAAAACAGCAATTTCAGTCATTTCGGGCGGTCATTGATCATTGACCGCCCGTTATTTTCCACGCTGATATATATATATATATATATATATATATATATATATATATATATATATATATATATATATATATATATATATATATATATATATATATATATATATATATATAGTAGTATATATAAGTGGCACTAATTTAGAAATAATTTTTAAGTAAATAACAATCTTTTGCTATTTATTTGAAAATTAATAAGAAAAAGTGATCTCACAATAGTTTTTTAAAAATTGAAACTATTTCCATAAGGAAAAAATTCACCACTTATTAAATAGTTTAAAGAGTAACACTGAGAAACATTTTTGTAAAACTGTGACAGCAATGTTTTCCAAAGTACAAGCTGCTGAGAAGTTTAAGTGAGTGGTTTATTTTTTGTACCAGGAAATCTTTTTCTAACTTAGTTTCACTGCACAATTATGTTTATTATTATGTTTCACTGCATTAAAAATTTAAATGAATTTTTTAACTTTAGTTAATTAAAACATAAACTTTAGTTAATTGAAACATAAACTTTAGTTAATTAAAACATAAACTAATTAAAACTGGAGTTTTATTTAAAAGTTCTCACCAATTTGTCTCATGTAAAATTTTTTTTAGTACCAGTAAAATTTTTTTGTCTTATGTAAAATCTTTTTTAGTTACTTTTTTTAATCCTAGTTTTTTTTAGTCCTTATCTTTTTTAGTCCCAGTCCCTTAATTTTCCTTATTATATCTATTTTGTCAATAAATAAATCTTAAAACTTCTTTGATATCTTCAAAAAGTTAATTGCAACTCAGGTAAACATTTATTTACAACTCTTTTATTTAAATACTATGTTGCAGTGGTGTAGTGGTAGAATGCTTCATCAGCGAGAAATTCCAAGTTCAACCCCCACCACATCACTGGTAGTACGCGCTCAACTTGTTTCTCTGTGCAGTGGTCTTGTTTGTAGAGGTTCATGTTTCGGAGTTATAGAGTTAAGAGAGGGTTGTAACACAAAAAAAAGCAGCTTCCTCGACTGTAGTGGCCTTCTCGGCCTTGGGAAGGTGAATAATTAGAAGAAGAAAATACCACATTTGTGATTTTTCTAAGTAACAGCAGCCTCTGTTGTTTTTAGAAAAGTATTGAATACTTTATTATTTACTTATATATATATATATATTACTTGGATATGAGATTTTATAAGCAATGAAGCATAAAATGGTTAGAAAAATATTTAATATATTGAATATTTAAAATATTTTTTGAAGCATAAAATATTAAGATATAATTATTTTGATTTTTTTTTTTTTTTTTTTTTGCTTTTATATTAAAAACATAATAATATTTTTCCCCAAATCTATATAAAAGAGTGACACCAACCATTGGTGTCATTATGTGCATAAAAAAAAACAACAACTAAATTCTATTCAGAATATTGTTGTTATAACAGATATAAAAAGTTACAGAAAAACTTTTAAGAAATTTTAAAAACATTTATGTGACCCACTCCTCACCTATTTCTGTTCATTTTGTTATTTAGTGATGTTGTTTTTGTTATTTAGTGATGTTTTTGTTATTTATTGATGTTATTTTTGTTATTTGGTGATGTTGTTTATGTTATTTAATGATGTTATTTTTGTTATTTAGTGATGTTGTTTTTGTTATTTAGTGATGTTAATTTTGCTACACCTTTCGTTACTTGTTTAAAGGTTGTTAATTTACATTTTCTGTATTTTTATTATAACTTAAAAAGTTCTAAAAAGTATTTTTTGTAACATTCTGTTAATTTACTCTATACTGTTTATTTGCATAATTTACATTTTTGACTCAAACAAAAATTTTGTATACAAATGTAACAAAACTATAAAAGTATTTACAAATAGTTATAAGTTATTTTATTATTTTTGTAAAAATGTATTTTTTAATAAATAATCTTGTAGTTTATTATTTTTTTATACAATAGATCATACTCATGGTTATGGGGATGGAGTAAGGAACATCATGCTGAAACTAAAACTGACCCAAATAATTTGCATTATCGTTTGTATAAAGCTAGATTGGAGGTTTCTAATTTAGAGTATCAACTTGCAGCTAATGATAATGAAAATAAGTTATCAGACAAGTTCTATTCTCTTTGTTTTAAGGTGAGTTGAAAAAATTTTCAGAAATCACATTTATAAATAAAATAAAATTATCTCTTTTTCTACTTATATTAAACTATTCTAACTAATTTTAACTAAAAATAATCTAAATAGTCTTACTGTAGGTTATGACTATAATTGTAATCGATGTGTAATAATACATTAATACACATAGCGTTGATAAACTAGTATTTTAAAATTTTTTATTCTAAACACTGTATTAATGTTAATTCAGCGTTAGGTTTCTATGTTAGTTCAACATTATTTCAACACTGTTTGTTGACTTTAAAGTGTAAGGGAAAATCACTCATTTTAACTGATACACTTTAAATGAAAATATTTTGTAATATATAAAAAAAAAGAAAAAAACTTTTGCAAAAAAAATTTCACAAATGGCTATGGTGTGGTTAGGTGTTAAAAAGAAGTAGCACACCATTGGTCATTTTATACAATGGAACAGTTAACCACAAAGTTTGTATTAATCAAGTTTTACCTGTAGTTTACCATGGCAATCAAGTGTTTAGTGTTTATTGAATATCTTAGCAAGACAGTGATGGGTGTGACTGCTCAACTCTATCATCAAATTTGTCAAAAAAATCTTGATATTCAAATTTTCTTGAATGTAACCATATCATAATATAATTAACGAATTAAAGCGAAAGTGAAGCCAATTAAATTAAAGCGAAAGTGAAACCAATTAGAAAATTATTAGAATTAGTGTTAAAATTAGAAAAAGTTAATAACATTTAAAAGTTAATAATTTATGTCCTGGAATAAGAGATTATTTTTGTGATAAACAAAAACTACTTGAATTCAAGTGATTCTTTAAAAAAAAAAAGAAAAATTAAAAAAAAAAAAGTTCTTTTAAAAAAGTTAGACTGATATCATATCAATTGGATAGAGAATTAAAAAATATAAAGATGTCATCTTTTTGAAACATCCCTTATTTTCAGTTTGTTAAATCTAAAGACAGTGATAAATTTTATCCTCACTGCTTTTATTTTTTTGGCACTTTGTTTACCAATTTAAAGTTTCCTCTAATTTTTTTGCACTATTATGTGAATATAGTTGAGTTCAACAAAATAAACAAATTTATGCATTTTTTTACTTTTTTTTTTTTGACATTTTTTTTAACCAAAAAAAAAAAAAAAATTATAAAGTTTAAACAATTTTCCAAAAATAACTTTTTTTTGAAGAAAATTTTTTTTTCCTCATTGATTTATTACCAATGACAATGGCATTATTCTTTCTTTCTTATAAATTTTCCTTTCCTTTCTAAAAAGTTAACCATCACAGAAAATTTGATAAACAAAATTGGTAAAGGTGAATCCTGCATGTGGTTTATTAGAATCTAACCAAAGTTATCGTAAAATCAAAAAATGAGGTTGATAATTTCCTAGCAAACGATTCAGGTTTGTCTTTAGGTGATGTTACAAAATCTGAACCATGCAAGAGAGATAAAATAACAGATTTGCTATTATTACAGATACTGTTAAAGGTTTTCTAGAAGTCTTGGGAGCCTAAATTTTGACATAAAATACAATATATTTTGTGACCTGAGAATAGCAGGCTTTGGTGTTAGGCAAAATTTTTTTACAATGGTTTCTTGCAATAATAAACAAATGTCTGTTTTATGGAGAATTGTTTTGGTGATAAATATAGAAGTAATGGTTATGATTGGAAATTGCAGCAGCACAATGACAGGAAAGCCATGGAGAAAAGCAAGACTTGACTTTGAATCATCCAGAGGGAATAAAAGATTCCATGCTCGTCTGAGTTCAAGAAGTTATGTAAGAAGCATATTTGTCAGCAGGTAGAAAAAAGATTTTTACCAAAGAGTCATCACAAAAAAAATCACGGAAACAGTCCCAGTCAGCTATAAGGCATGATAGGGGGATTCTGATGATAAAGAAAAATAAGATAATATTTTTACAGAGATCATACCAGAGATCAGAAGCACCTAAGGGTGAATGTAGAGAAACTGAGCATTGACTAGGATCAGAAACAAGACATAGTTCGAGTAGAGAAGGTAAATGATTTGAATTATCTGGAAAGTGAGTTAAAAAGTTGACTATTTGTGTTAGAAATCAAGAAAGAAAAAAATTATGGGCTTTAACGCCTGCAGAGTTACTGCCACTAGAGCTAAGCCATTCAGTGTGATGAGCATTAAATTCACCAACAACAACGATATTGACTAAAGGGTAAAGAGAGAGGGCTTGGTCAATTTGATCAGGAATAAAAGAGTGCAGTCTTGAGATGAAGGCTAGTCATATAGAAGAAAGAGATATAGAGTGAAGTGATGCTAAACGCAAGCATATAAAAGAATAGTCTGTGGATTCAAACCTTGTTTATCGACAAATGGGTGAATTCTTATGAATGTCCAAGCCAATAGTGTGACTATTGGACTTTACAAATTAAAGAAGGTAACTATCAACACTAAAATTACAAGATCAGACAGCTGAAATCAAATTAGTCTCACAAAGAGCAAATAGGTCTGATGAAGAGATATGACTCAACAAAAGATAAATTACTTCAAGGCTTAAATTTAGTGATCACGAATTGCAATATCTGGAAATATCTTTGGTCATCAAATTCTCAGTTTATTAATGAAATGGTCATTTTATCATATTGCAAAAATTAATGAAAAAAAATTTACTACTTCAAAAATGATAACATTCAAAACTTACATATTTTAATTATTGTTTGTTTAAACACCAGAAAATTTAAAGATTAAAAAATTATACCAAAGCTAATTGCACGTTGAATGAAATATTAAGTTTGATTTTTGCTTAGGGCAAAACTTTTTATAAACTATTTATTTAAAAATTTAAATGTTTTAAATTGGAAGTTAATTAATTGGTAATAAAAAATATTTTTTTATTATTATTAATTAATTTAATATTACTATTAAATATTAGAGTTATTAGATTTTTTTTTTTTTTTTTAGTAACTATAAAAGATTTAAATTTGTTTTATATATTTTTAAACAGTAAAAGATTACTAGATTTGTCCAACAACATCTGTAGAGTAGTTCAAGATCATCTGTACACTTTAGTCCAGGATCATCTGTATTTTTTTTTTACTCAAACAATATCTGTCCAAGATATTGTTTGAGTAAAAAACAATATCTTGGACAGACATGTCCATCTATAGGAAGACTGACTGGTCATTTTTCTCAAAGTCCAATAACATCTGAAAGATTTTTCTCCACATGTAATTACATCTGAAAAAAATCTTATATGCAACCTCATCCTCAACCTCATCTTTATCTGGTTAAAATATTGCATTTATTTTTTTTTTTTCAGATGTAACTACAACTGAAAAAAAACATATATGTAACTATATTTGGTTAAAATAATGCATTATAATTTAATAATTTCATAAAATCCTGTAGTTACATTTAATATAATTGAAAAGCTATAACTACATCTGTAGAATTCACAGATGTAGTTATACAGATGTAGTTGTTCTTAACATAATTGCAAAGATGTACCTACATCTGTAAAAATTCCAGAGATAGTTGCACAGATGTTATCATACATTGGTAATTGAAAAGATGTAACTACATCTGTAGTAATCATATACCTTTTACACAGATGTTATTAGACTTCAATGATATTTCAAATGTTGTTGGACAAATGTTATTATACATTATTATATTTACAGATGTTGTTTGACAGATGTTATTAAACAGCAAAAACTGATGTTGTTACCCATTTATAAGAAAATATTGAATAAGATTTAAATAAGGTATAAAATTATTTTATATCTTATTAGGTGATTTCTTTCATTAAAATATTTGATCACCACTAAATTCCTTTAAACTTTGTGATTTGTGTTTTTTAATCAAATCATCCTAATCAAATTCTAGTTTTATCTGATGGTTTATGAAATAAATTAAAAAATTAAAGTTTAAATCATAATTTTAAAAAAATAATAAAAATAAAAGTAATAGTAATAATATGATTTTTGAGATTTCATAATTCATGATGAGATTTCATAATTCATGATTTTTTTATTAACAGTTATTAAGTTTAATGATCAAAACAGAGTTTGCAGTTTTTCAAAATGCTAAAATTTTTTTAAAATTCAAGCCCTGTACTTTGAAGACCACGAATATTAGTGAATGATAGATTTAGAGAACTTGGTAATGACGATGGTTTTTTGTGTTTTATAGTTTTTGGTACTTTAGTCATTTTTGGATTTGTTAAAGAACTTAACTCTATGCAAAGATATTTTCCAGTATACTATTTAATAGTTTAAGCAAATGCCTCATTACTATTAATAAAACCTAAGCCGTAACAAAGAGCTACGAAATGCAACCTCGAAAATCACATTAAAAGTACAAATAGGGACACCATCCATGCACAACATAACACTGTTTATACTTTGATACTTTACAGTTGTTGATGGAATCAGCCTCTCTGAGAACTACCACAGAATTCAAGAATCCTGACTACCAGCCAGCCTCAGAACCATAAAACTAAGTTTTAGAATTGTACTTTTATTAGGAGATACTAGAATGATTTGCCTAGTCATAAAAACAGACACAAGCAAAACCCGTGCATTGAGTCACAAGATCCAGATCCATCTTAAACTACAAACAATGCATTATAAATACATCTCTGCCAGCCTAAGAAGGGGTGCAAAGCTAGTCAACAGATAGAATACGTTTACCCCTTAAAATTCCTGATAACTGGAATCTCCAAGGGAATAAGGAAAATGGTTTGACCTAACGAACCAATTATAACAAAATAAATAATAACAAAAAAAATGGTTTGACTAAAGCGAACTCCTGTTAAGTGAAATTTTGGCTGATATAAGATATTAGTTCAGGTTAAGGCAATTTTTCTTTATTCAATGCTAAAGTAAAAATTGTGAAAAATGTTTCAGTAAAAGAAGTTACATAATCATACTGTGCACTCAAAAGATGACATTAGAAAAAGTTTTGCAACACAATGACTTTCTTATTATTTGGTAATAAAATTGCGTTTGAAAGCTAGCAATCTTTTATTTAGAAATTTATTAAAACTATAAAATAATTGCTATTTTATGATTTATTTTGTAAAGTTTTATTAAAGCATTATTTTACGTCTAATAACAATCTACTCCATTTAGATCTAAATACAACTAAAAATATAGAAAATATCAGGCTACTGCTATGTATGTTTTATATGAAATGGCTTCTTAAGAATAAATTTCAATTAAATTACGTTGATTTTTATTATTTCCTATACAAAAAGTTTGAGTTAACCAAAGAAATTTGCTTAAATGGGACAAAAAAATCATTCAAAAAAGAGAAAGTATGAGTTAACAGAAGTTTGACTTAACTGGAGAATTTTAATAGTAATCAATTAGATGATTTGAAGGGACCAAATGAAACAGTTGGAGATAAATGTTTGAATTAACCGGTGTTCCACTTACCAGGAAATAGTTGTATTTACTTTCCTTAAAATTATTTTTTACTTAAATTATTATATAGTATGATCATAAAATTATCATAAATGGACTGTATTAAATTCACTTATTTTATTCCCAGATAAACATGCTCTGTCTTTTTTTTATAAATGTCTTTCATAATTGTGATACTAAAACAACCTTTACTTTTTGTTAATGTTTTAGCATCTTTTGGTAAATTTGAATGTTATTTTCATAGTATCTTAAACATGGGTATCCATTATCAGATAGTATCTTAAACATGGGTATCCATTATCAGATAGTATCTTAAACATGGGTAACCATTATCAGATAGTATCTTAAACATGGGTATCCATTATCAGATAGTATCTTAAACATGGGTATCCATTATCAGATAGTATCTTAAACATGAGTATCCATTATCAGATAGTATCTTCAACATCAGATAGTCAATTTAGTATTATAAAAGTATAATACCAATATTAAAATTAAATTAAAAAAAAAAATTATTTAAACTAAATAGATAAATTTACACTAAGAACTTTAACTTTGAATTCATCACCAGTTAGCTGAACTGTTAAATGAAAATTGTAAACCTGTATGAGGTTTACAATTTTCATTTAACAGTTCAGTGTAACACTCACACTAATTCATTCCTCAAATGCTGTGCTTTAAATCTAAAGTCCTTTCTGATTCAAATACACATAGAAAATTGAAATCTGTTATGTTTGCGTTGCTAATACCATCTTAATGCAAATAAAAAATTAAATCAATCACATCCATTTTTCTTGTTGTAATAAGTTTTTTTTTATTGCACTGAGAAGATCTTTGCTCAGTGATTTCTTAATTTCACTTTCAGTTTGTCAAAGATAAATTTAATTGTTGTATCTGCAGGAATCAAGTTTACATCAAGTTTGATCCAACAGTGACTCAACAGCTACTTTTACTGGTTTTTCAGATCACCAATAAAAGTGCTGAAATACTAATCACCAGATCACCAATAAAAGTGCTGAAATACTAGCTAAAACTGTTTTGCTAAAATTGCTGTCTTTAAAGTTTAGTTTTAAATTAATATCTGATTTTTGAATGCTTGATTACATATTTTTTAAATGTTTAAGCATTGCTATTATTCTCTATTCCATCTAGATTAGGAATCTATGATTAAGCAACATTCTTTACCAAATTACTAAAAATATAAGCCTATATAACAAATATAATTATTTCAAAAAAGAATAGTGAAACAACCCATAATTATGAATCTTTTAGGAATTTTAATAAGTAAATGTAAGAAAACTTTAAACTTTTTTGATGTCAGAGCTAAACTCAGAATTTGGCACCTTTTTATTTTTATATTTGGTTTTTACTCACACAAATAAAATTCCAAAATACAGTTATTTAATTTTAGTATTAAATCTTTTAATACTAAAATTTTTATTATTCAATAGTATTTATTATTTAAATTAAAAGTATTCAAAACTAAAATAAAATTAACTGGTATCCTGGTTTTCTTTATCCCAGTATACCAGTGATATACTGGGATAAAGAAAACTGATATTAATAGATGGGCCCCTAATATTAATAAGAAAAAAGTAAATTATGTCTTGTTGGGTCTCAAAAAAAGCAAAATTATATAAAAAAAACTTCAAAAATAATCATAATTTCTTTAAAAAATTATTATTTTAGATTTTAGTGAACAGAAAATTTTGTAACTAAAAACGAAAAATAGGGAATTTAACAATTTTTAATTATATGTTTTTTTATAAAATAATGATTATTTTTAAAATTTATATAAAAAATCGCTTTTTTTGAGACCCAACATGATATACTTTTGAAGAACTATTTTTCTGATAATTATAGGGACCCGTCTGATGTTCAAGGGTCTTGGGGATCCCTAAAAATATTTTTTATTCAAAAAATTTTTAAATCCAGCGTTATTTTATCATATAGAACACATTGAGGGGGTGGCAGCATAGATTTTTTTAAAAAATTGTTATTTGGAACCCCCTAATGTCCATCAGTTGATTTCAAACCCCATTCCGTAGGTTTCAAGCTTTATGCTTCATCTAACATTTTCCATTCGATTATTTCAAATGAACTTTATTATTGAAATAAGCAAACTGTTTCTTTAGTTGTAACTTTTCAAGGGAAAAAATACCTTGCCACATTGTACTGAGCTAATTTGAATCCCTGATGTTTGCGGAGAAGATTTGTTAAAATGTTGAAACAATCTTAAAAAACAAAAGCAGTTGCTTAGCAACTGGTTATTCTTGTTTAGCAGAATAAGCATTTGCTAAACCATATATTGCTAAACATGGATTTGACTATTTTAAAAATATTTTACAAAGTAAAAGTTTAAAAAGAATTTTCGATAGTCTCTTGATGTCTGTTGTATAATTCTTTGAACACTTTTTGGATTCTGTAATCTAATTATCTTTTATTATTGCCTCATAGCTCATGAATATTTCTCCCTCCGCTTCCTGAAAGAATTTAGGAAATTGGCTTTTCCTATCTCAAGTATTGATCAAGTTAAATCGCATCCATTTCAAGCATGGTTTTAAAAAATTCAATTGCATTTTTTTTCTTTTTTTTTTTTTTTTTTTTTTTTTTGATTTTTGCAATATTTAATTGGCATTTTTTAATGTTCAGACATTTTTTGCTGTTTTTCTAAAGAAAGAAAATAATGCACAACTTCTTATCCTAATTGTACAGAACAATAACAATCACATCTGTATCATCAGCCACGACTGCTGTTAGAGAATCTTTTGCAACCTCAAAAACCATGGAAAAAAATTATTTGTCAGTATCCCCTTCACATACATGAACTATGTTGTCATTTTTGGTGAAATTTACTGCAAGGAACAATATTAATTGCTCCTTATTATGTCTTAGCCAAAAAAACATTCTTTGGAATATTAAACTTTATCATATCTCTTGATGATGATATTTCTTGAAGATCCGTTTGATGTTATTCTTCTCATGTGTTTATTTTGACTTGATTGATTGTGGACTTGTACACCTATCAAATACAATGAAACTTTTCCCATATTTGTTTTGAACATAGGCTACATATGCATGAATTATTAAGCTAAACTTTGTTCCTTTAACTAAGTGCAAATGGTGTAGTATAATGATATAGTATTCCATCATAAACAATAATTCAAAAGTTTTTCAACACATTTTCCCCTCTGTTAGAACACATTTTTCTCTCTGTTAGAAGTAGTTTCATTTGTGAGCCATTATCGCATTTATTCCACATGAGATTATTTCATTCCAAATAAACAAAGCTCATGGACACGGAGTGAGCAGTGCTCACCTTAGGGGTGGGGAATATTATACTCCCCTCTAACACAACATCTTGTCAGCAAATTCAGACCTTAAGTCAGGAAATTTGGATCTTTAGTTGACAAACCTCAAAAATGGAGAACCTTTTTTTCTACCTCCCTATTTTTTATAGATTTGACACCTCTTCAAGATGACCCTTGGAGTGAGTTTGAAATCAAAAGCTTTGCTGAATTTTGCCAATGGTTTCTGAATTTTAACAGTTAGCATTATCTTTTTTAATATCTTATTTTATAAGTTTAATAAATCATAAAAATAAACAACTTTAGTACTGCCATTGTAAAAAATTCATTCATCACAAGTATTACTCTATATTCATCACTAAATTTTTTATATAATAGCATAAAATATGTATAAATATAAATATAAAATATGTATAAATAATTTTTTATATAATAGCATAAAATAGCATAAATTAACAATATATCTTACAATATCAGAGAAACATTTAAAATTATATATAATTTGCTCAAATTTATGTTTGAAAAAACGCCTGAAATTTCCTGTTCTCAAAAACACAGGGCTTATTTTTGCCATTTATGACATGCTATGATCAAAAACCTAACAGTCTTTTCTTGAAAAAAACCTTTAACCAAGGTTTTTTCAACTAATTCCACCATAGTATCACTGGTAATGTTTTGTCATCCTGTCTAAATTAGTACTGAATAAACTCAATAAAAATTTATTGGAGTTCTGACTGAGTTGTCAAGTAATCATAATTTGTCGGAGTTCTGACTGAGTTGTCAAGTAAACATAATTTGTTGGAGTTCTGACTGAGTTGTCAAGTAATCATAGTTGTCATTTTATTACTCATTTTGTTTTTTCATTCATATTATAGAGTCTAGCAGGCTAATCAATTTTTTGTTTTTTTTTTTCAAAATGCTCTTTTTCAGCTTTAAAACAAAAATAGTTTAATGTATAAATGAAAATTTACTTTATGCATAAACTATTCAACAAAGTAATTTTTATTTGCTTTTTAATTTTTTTCAGTTAAAATAAAAAACGTATTAGCTTATAATTTTTATTAGTGTTGTATACAATTTATTATAATTTTAAAAAATTAAATAAATTATTTTTTAAACATTCAAAAGTTAAAACAATAAACTGTTCAATAATTAAAACTCATTTATAAAACAAATCATTTGTTTGCTAAAAAAATTTTTTGTTTTTATTTATTTGAACAAATATCAAATGCTGAAAACGTTTATTTAGTACTCCCTGGAACAACTAAAGTTAATTTTTGTCAAACTGCTATTGGGAAATAAAAGTTTACTTTGATAACAGTTTACTCAAAATTAATGAAAATACACATTTATCTTTACCTTGCGACAGTTTTTTATAATAAAATTTAACACCTATAAAACTATACCTCAGTAATTTTATTAACTTTTTGATTATATTAATTATGATAATATTTTTAAAAACTTTTAAATTTAAACTTAAATTTAAAAGTTAATATGATAATTTTTACATTTACAAAAATTATGTATTTTCTAGAGTATCTTTTTCAAGGTTTGTAATTCCTAGAGTTTCAAAGTTGCTTATGTAAAATTATATATAAGTAAAACCGTAAAATCGCCTAGGTTTGGTCACCATGTAACTTCAGTCATTTAAAAAAAAGTATAGAGAAGACCTTTACAAATTTTTTTCAAAAATTTGTGAAATTTTGAAATAGTCTAACTTCAATCATTCATGGATAAACACCATAGAGACAATTAGCAGGAATGTTGTGAAATCTTGATATGTGAAAAATGTACACAAAGTAAACAAGTAACACTAGTAACATTTTTACTTTCTTATTTTTACTAATTTCTAGTTCACAAAATAAAAATGTAGAAAATTTACCGGTAACTTTATCTGTAAACTTACCGGTAAATTTTGACATTTTTTTAAATGAATACATACCATGGTATTTTACTTAAATAAAGAGTTTGTTTATAATTTCAAAATTAACCTGTTTTAAAATAAAATTAACCAGTCAATTTTCAGGTAAATTTTGATTTCAAAGTTTACTGGTAAATTTATATCACTGATATGAACTAATTTCAGTGATATAACTTTACCAGTAAACTTGCAACAAAACTATTTCAGTGCATTGCAATATTTATTGCAACACACTGAAATAGTTCTTTAGCAAGTTAATATATCTAATGCCATTTATGGATTTACATACAACCACGTATCTATGTATTTACATAAGAAAGCTCATGGTTTGAAGACTGTGGACAAAGGTAAAGATTAACTATAACATTCGGCTTCATAAGGTTTTATTGACAGAAGTAGCGGCAAGCATACTAAAAAAATGGAAAAAAGTTGAGCGACAGCATCGAGAACATTTTAATAAAAATTTAATATTTTCGAGTGATATTGGTTTTAGTTTGACTAGACTTAAAGTACTGTGTGTTGTTAATAATTACTTGGTTAATTCAAATCAAATGTGTTTTGATGGCTTACAGTTGCCTGGTATTACTCATTTATTAGATGTCATAACCTATGTGCAAGAATCGCCAAAAAATATACAAGTGCAAAGTAGTAATTTTTTTGGTAAATGAAAAAACTTTTACCTAAATTGAAAAGTGTGTTTTTAATCTTATTAACCAGTGGTGTGGCGAAAGTGATAAAGGCCAAAGTAATAAAATAGTTGACTAGTTATAATAAAAATAAAAAATCATACTATTTATACTTAAAAAAGCCTTTTTTTATATGTTCCTTCTTGGTGCCCCAAAAGACTTTTTTTTTTGAGGCCGTCACACCCTCCTTGGTTACTGGTTTTACCTGATTTTATTATCATTTTACAATCTGATATCATTTTGCAATAAAGCAACATTTAAAAAGTAGTTTTCATTATTTGTGACGTTAAGTTTGTGATGCATTATTAGGATTTATATAGCAATCGAAGTTATGAGATGGTATTGAATGTTTTGTCAAAGTAGATGTTTTCAAAGTAAACAAAGTAGATGTTTTCATATGAAATTAAATATTGAGTACTAGTTTTTATTTTTACAATATCATTATGAATATAATTGTCTGAAGGTTTCATGAAAAAAAATTGAAACATTTTTATTTATGCGTTATAAATGAATGTTCAAAGCTTAAGGGACCAAACTTAAGCAATTTTACGGTATACAAAATCATAAAAAAACAACAATTTAGATAACATTTTAGTACTTAAAAAAACCACTTAAAAAAAATTGTTGACATCCATTCGGTTTTAATATGAAACTATTTGACATTTGGTTTAAATTATTATTTGACATCCATTTTAGTTTAAATTTCAATGATTTTGTAAATTAAAAAAAAAACAATTAAAATTACTTATATCCATTCTGTTTATTTAAAACTATATATAATGAGTAATATGCAAAATCGTTAAAAAAAACAACAGATAACATTTTCGTTCTTAAAACAAACTGCTTAAGGAAGTTGTTGACTTTAATTTTTTTTTTTTTTTTTTTAATTCTGATTCACTACTAACAAGACTGCAAGCAACTACTATTAAGTTGGGACTAAAAAAAAAAGAATGGAGAGCAAGTTGCAAGGTAGTTGCAATATAGTTGCAATAGAGAAAGTAAATAGTTGACAGACTTAAAGAGTTGAAGGTTGTATGAGCTTGGCTTAATTAAATACAATTTGGTACCATTTACTAATACCCATTTGGTTTAGATAAATACAAAAACGTCAAATTTTGGTAGTTATTTTATTAAAAATGAAAAAAAAACTATTTTATAAATTATAAAAATTATAAAAATTTTTTTTTTTGAGTTTAAATTTTTTTTCCGCTAGAGGTGTTTACTGTTTTACTGTTGAAAAATTTTTTTTCAATTATATATTTAAGTATATATAAAATAAAATTGTATGTGGGGAGAATTCAAACCGGTCGGTCACTGGTTCATTGTGATAATATTAGCCCAATATTGCGCCAATAATGTTTGCTAGCATTGTCTACCGATATTGGCGCTATTGATAATTTTCGACTTGAAGCTTAGCAAAGGTGTAAATCTTTATAAATAAACATGAGGTATATTGATTTTAAAAGCATTTTTGTGTAACTGCTAATAATTCTCAAATTATAGGACTTATAAAATTATAGTTGGTATCACTAGTCAATTATCTGATTGTAATAATTATACCATAAATCGAATGATAAAAATCTTTATTATTGTTTTATTTGTTATAAACGATTATATTTTGTTGTCATTTTGAAACAAATATCGATATATTTTATTATATTGTTAATAGATTTTTTTTAGATTTATAATAATCCATACATTAGTTTTTATGTTCTTAAAAGTATTTCATAGGTCATAACACAACCTAATTTTGTAAACTAAATATTCATTTCACGAAAGTTTTATAGCATAAGGTTGTGCGTTCAACTCTTTAAAAGGTTCGCTCTGAAAAAATTCGCGGCCTCTCGATGTAGTTAAGAACGGTTCTTACAAATGAACGGTTCTTACAAAATCTTTACAAAAAAAGTTATTCTATTTAAATCTTTACAATATCGCTTATTTTTATAATATTCATTAGGCCGGGTGAATAAAAAAGCCATTTACTCAGCGTTTTTTGGAGTAACTGTTCAGCTATACTTGAATAAAAATTTAAGCAAAATCACTCAAATTTTTATTCACGTAAAGTTAAGCAATTTACTCTAAATACGCTGAGTAATTGCTCAAGTTTACGTGGACAAAAGTTTAAAATTTGTGAAGTTTTTATTCGTAAAGCTGAGTAAAAGCAATTGCTTTTTTTTTACCTTATTAAAAAAATGTTGTCGTTCAAAAAATCATGAATTTAAGCCCGAAAAGACTTTTCATAAACTTTTTTATAAATTTTTACATAACTTCGTTATGAAAAGTTCTATACTTAGATTTCTTTTCCTTGCATCAATTTTTAATAAAAGATGTTTTTTCCATTAAATTGTAGAATTAGAATAATACAATTGATTTGTAATGAATAAGATCTTCTAATTTATATATATATATATATATATATATATATATATATATATATATATATATATATATATATATATATATATATATATATAATATATATATATATATATATATTTGGTGCAGATAATCTGTAAAACAACTTTTTGATTTCATAATAAATAACTTATGACATGTTCCCCGTCTCTAAAGTTACAAATATGAAGTACGGAGAGTTAAAACGTTTTCCACGTTAAGCGAAACGAACAAAAACGAACGTTTTTAATAACATCTCGTACAACTTCAACTATTCAAAGATCTCAGTTTTATTTGAACTTTTAACAGCAAAATATATTTTAGGAGGAGCTATTTTGATTTGATTCTTTGAAAAGTTTGAAATATTTTGTTTGGAACCTGGTAAAATAGAAGTTTTACTTTTCTACTTTTTATCGCGCTTGAAAATTGTGTACTTAACAGACCATTACTTGATGTCCTAAAGTACATCAAGTAATGGTCTGCGGTATTATAATTGTGTTTTATATAAACATTCTGAAACGTCAAAATATTTTTAATTCAGGTTGAAAACGTTTTTAACATTGGTTCACCACTGGCTGTCTTCTTGATTATGCGCGGAATACGGCCGCAATCAGACGTGGAGCAGCACATTTTGCCAACTTCTGTTTGTAAAAGATTGTTTAATATCTACGATCCCGCTGATCCCCTGGTTTGTCTTAGAATTTTTTTTTTTGTTAAAAAGTTATTGAATCTTTTTATCTTTACCATTTCATTCATATTGTTTTATTACAAGGCTTATCGCTTGGAGCCTTTAATTTATGAACATTACTCTAATATACCCCCGGTGCGTGTTACGCAAATATATTCGGAGTTAGAAAAGTCAAAGTATCAAGCAGCGGGATCGACAACACATGGAAATTGGCTCACTGCGTTATTTAAAGCTGGTAAAGAAATTGAATGCCACGTTGAACTTTCTGATGCCCCGTCAGCTGCATCGAGTGCATCTAGTGCGGAAAAAGGTTCAAAGAAAAGTGGTATAAAAGATAAATCTGAGAATGTCGGTGTAAAAAGTACGTTAAAGATTTTTTTTTTAATTTTATTTTAAATAATTCAAAAAAAAAAAGTTAAACAAGATGTTAATTTTCACTTATTCGATTATCTATTCAATTCATTGTTTCTTTAAGCTTTAGTCCAGCGTATTGATTACGTATTGGAACAATCAATTGTCGAATATCTTTCGGCAATAACATCTCACCAAGCTTATTGGCAAAGTTTAGATTTCGCCAAATTTGTTCTTCAAATCACTTACGCTGATGATGACGAATTGCAAAACCGACAAAGTTGTCGATTGTAATTAATTGTAAAATAATATATATATTAATAGCGTGTTTTTTGAGAAAAATATGATAATGTATCAAAGTTGTAAATAAAACATCCAATAAATAAACTTAATAATAATTTTTTCATGAAATGTCTTCAAAATATTCGTAACTAGTTAAAAAGGACCCGTAAAGTGAGCTAGGTAAGTTGAATATGTTAATTCTATCTATTAGATTTTCCTTGTAGTAACTTTTTGTATTAAAAAAAATAATGGGCATTTAATTTTTTTTTCAAATTGATTTTCAACGAAACAAAAACACGTTAAATGTATTGTCAAAAATATTGTTTTCAAACTGACTTTTTTCAGTGGTTACTTCAGTGGTTTCAGTGGTTACAAGCTGTTAGAAAAATTCACATTTATTTTATTTGTACTGATTTAATGTTTGTATATATCTTTATCTCCTGCTAATCATTTTTTAATTACTTTGAGTCTGTTTCGTGCAAAAATAATTGTCTCCACTTATCAGGTATGATCAATACTTTCCATAATATCGGATTTACCGCATTCCATACCAAATGTTTGTACTAACCACAAACCATTTTATCTTTGTTTCTATCTTTAAGAGCGGGTATTTACTTATTATAAGATATATTACAGCCATAGTAGGAATTGTTACTTTTTATTACTAATTAATTATACTGAATAATTTTCTATCTGCTTTGTGTTATTTTTAGACATATTGCACTTGTTTATTTTAATATATGCGCATTCGTACATGTGTTTACGTTTGTTTCTTCAACTGTTTATATCTGAAAATTTTCACATATACTCATGATATTTATAAGTCTAGGTATTAACATATTTATTCATAGCCACGCCACGCACATCCCTTGCCATCTTCACGAGATCTCTCAATATTGAGGCTTTAAAACTGGATAGGTTCTCGAAATTTTGGGTTTTGTAGCGTAGTCCTATTATTTTTGTAATGTAGTCTTATTATGTTGCAATTTATGATGTAGAGTGCAAGCGGTGAGATGCGCTGCAAGGAACTGCCCCTAACGAATGGCGTTAATCCAGGTCTCGGGCTCCGCGAAACGTCATTGGTGATCGCAGTGCATTCCTGATGAGGGAGACCACCATTCATACACTACTTAATTCAAACTGTTATAATGATACCAACAATTTTTTTACCTTCTACACCCTTAGCGCTTTGTTATTATCAATATTCATATATCCTGCTGTGACACAGGTGATATTCAGTTTTTAATGTTTTGTGTTAAGATTAGGTTATACTAGACTTATACTAGGTTATTTTTTTTTTAATTTACATATCGACACTATAGTTTGATGGATTAGCGCGCTGCGTCAGAAAAGGAGTATTCAGAGTTTGAACCATAAAACATTTTATATTGTAAGATATTTTTAGTCACGCATGCATTTCATACACCAGCAAATTTATAGACTTGCTAACTCGGGCCATTATTTTTTCATTCGTTAAGGATGACAAGAGCGTGAGTTATGGTTGTCCCCACCACATTCATTTCTGATTCTCACTCAATGACATCATCCACAATCTATTTTTTATTATTACATCTCCCAGATCTACATAACTGAACGGCTCCGACACTTTTTGCGATCGTAGATTTTTGAAATTTTTATTAATTGATCTAGTTAATTTACAAAAGACATCAATTTGTTAAGTGAATAGTCAACTCAAAGCCGTGGCTAGGCCACCCCATACACCCAATTGGGGGTTTATTAGTAATTAGGCAATTAAGGGTCTTTTTTTTTTTTCTTTTTTTTTGTGATGTTTAGTGAAAATTAATTGTTAAATGAAAGTGTTCGACACATTTAAAGACAAAATAAAAAGAACAACTTCAATAAGAAACATGATAATCAAAACTTTTTTTCTAAAATCAACAACAAAAAAGCAACACTAAGGTGTTTTTTTGTTGTTGTTGTACAACAAAATCATCCAATCATAGGGTTCTAATAGCTACGTGTAAAGCACAAAAAATCTTATACATGATAAAAAAAAGCTTTGCATAGTTAAACACTGAAATGACAAAATAGTTATATGATTGCTGGTTAGACCACACCTAGAATTTGCAACTTTAGTGTGGAGTCCGAGTAATAACAAAAATATCAATGGCTTGGAAAAAAGTCAAAGACAAACAACAAAACTGGCACGTGAACTATATCGTTTAAGTTATGATGAGAGATTGATAAAGTTCGGTCTCACAACAATTCACAAGAGCTTCACAAAGCATCTTTTTATAGTCTAAGAAGTCATTCATCAAAATTTGAAAGGAAATTTGCAAAAATAACTCTGTGACAAAATCTGCAAACAGTTCAAAGGCTAGACAGACATTAACGTTAAAATATAAAATTTAAACTTTATGCACAACAATAGTTGTTACATCTATTTTTTGTTTTGATCACAATATTTTTTTTTAATATTTTTTTGTATATTTTTATCGCAATATTTTTTTTTAGTTTATTTACTATAAATACAATTTTTATATACATACATCATACACGTCTTATCACCGAGCATCATTTTTATTAAATCGTAATATGCAAGTGTTTTATTATAAAGACAAAAATATATAAACTAGAAGATAATACATTGTATGGTTTTATTACATAAAAAAGAAAATAGTAATCGAATTGTTTACATTTTCTACAATAGCAAAAAATTAATAAACTTTGTTAAATGGGGCTTTTTTAAATTTATTGTAATTTTTATATTTGAGTTTAAATTTATTTAAAAGAATTCTTTAAAATCAAGCATAGTATCATTCATAAATAAGAAATACCGTTTAGATTCAATTTTAAATAGGTCTAAAGAGGTTATTAGCTATGTCTGAGAATGTTTTTATAGATATGGCCCACGGTATTTAATTGAGAATAAGCTCAATTTCAAAATATATTTTAGAACAACGAAGTTTTTTTTCGATAATGTATTTTATTTATGACAGATTTCACTAAAATAGGATTCAAATATTTGTGGTGACAATCCTAACTTAGTTCTATACATAAAGACTAAAATTTGAAGTAAATTGATTTTATAAATATTTAATCCTCCAAGTAAACGCAAGAAACACAAGAAACACAAGAGAGGTTCGCAAGGTTCTTCTCTCTTAGCACCAAATTCAATTCGATATGTTTTTGTTTACTGTAAAGCTTTATATGTTACAGTATGTTAAGCAACTATGAATAAAAGCAAAGTATAAACCTTTTCGTAATTTAAAATTTAGAAATGATTTAGAAATGATTAAACATTCCAATAGTTTTTTTAATTTTTTTTTCTAGACTGTTTATATGAAAATTCCATCGTAAGTTTTCATTCAACTCCACGCCTAAAAAGTAAACTAAAGATTTCCTTTTAATAATAGTTTTGTTTGTAATAAGATTTGGTAATTTGAATAGGATGTTATCAATTTTATTTGATTTATGGAATAATATAAATTTAGTTGTGCCAGCATTCAGAGAAAGTTTGTTACTTAAATAGTAATTTAAATTTAAAAGTGATTTAAAATTTACATTTTACAATTTTATTAAAATTTCATATCATTTTTAAATTGCTTGCCTAATTTACTTTCTTCTCTTTCAAAAAACATGTTATTTAAAATATATAGAAATAGAAAAAAAATTTAATCAAATTAAAGGAGGGGGGGGGGGCACCAAAAAAGACTATTGTACCAGCATTAACAAAAAATTATTATAATTTCGTATTCTGTTTTTTTTACTAAACTTTGTATAACAATTCAAAACCAAAAAACAGAACAAACCACATAATGGACAAACTACATAACAAAACAAACTCCCATGATGAACTTAAATCGAAGAGATCTTTTTTTTATTAGTGTAATGTTTTTTAATCCAATTTAGAAGCAACAAATTTGAAGAAATTTAATAGTAAAGTTCATCTTCGTTGCATAAATGAGTGGTAAAACTTAAATCTCTTTAAAATCATCAAGGAAAATACCTGATGCTATTGCATTACATATTTTGTACTATTACTTCTGATTTGTAGACATTGAGACTAACTAACAACTTTTTTTTAAAATGAGTAAGGCAGGAATACTTCTACCAAAAGCCAAGATGTATGCTTTTTTTACTGTTTATTATAGTTTGTTCTCTCCCTCTTTTATTGGAAAACTTTTTTTTATTTTTGCTCGTAATTACTCAGCAATTTAAAATTTATATTAAAATGATTATTATGTTGATTATCTTAAATTATGTGGATTATCTTAAACTATGTGGATTATCTTTAATTATGTGGATTATCTTTAATTATGTGGATTATCTTTAATTATGTGGATTATCTTTAAATTATTTGAATTATCTTTATTTTTAATTAAAATTTATATTAAAATTTATATTAAATGTGGATTATCTTTAAATTATTTATTTTTTAACTGAGTTTTTTCAAAAGATTGTCTCAATATTAGATGCAACTAAAAACACACCAGATAAGAGCGAAGTCTAACCCTAACCTTAATCTTAATCCTTCGCTAGTTTTAACTTTATTATTAATTATTAATCAGGTGCAGTCCTGTGTTAGTCTAGTGCAGTTTAGCGTGGTCCGATGAAGTATTCGTATACACCTCCTAAATATTTAACATTTTTTTTAATCCTTTTATAAAAAAGATTTTAAAACTACTCTTGAAGTAAGTTAGATAGTAATATTAGTTCTGATTTTAATGTTTTTTTTTTTGTTTTTTTTGTATCAATTAGCTTTGTTAATTAAATTTAATGATTGAACCATTACTTATAATTTCACATTTATTTCTATAGCATGTGCACATGTAATATTTATATAAATTTTATTTTTGAAATGCGATTAATAAACAATTTTTTCAATTATTAGTAAAACAAATTTCTTTAATTTACAAGTTTCAACATAACATTTTAATATAAACTCTATTTCTGAAAGCCAAGGAAACTAATGCGATAGAGGCTTCTTTTTCATCTTTCTTCTTCTTCTTGAAACCTATAACATCAAAAACTTTGAAATGTAAGACAATTTAATGGAGACAAGTTAAAAGTTTACCAGCTAAAAGTTTAAATCCACAAATCTTTTTTTTTAATTTTCAAAATTGCAATTATAAACCACGATTTTTCTTTTTTTCTTTTTTTTAAAATCTTTTAATTGATTGTATAATTATCCAGATAATCCAATTGGTTTTATCTTTATATTTTTTGTTTTAAGAATACAGCTATTAAAGTTGAAATTTACATTTAATATTAAAAAACAAACATTTTAAAAATATATATATATATATAAATTTTATCTTAAATTTAATAAAGTATAAGTTTAATAATTGAAACAAAGATAGCATTTAATATTTTAGCAATAAAAAACTAAAATTTTTGCTACATTAAAAATTTTAATTTTTAATGTTGCAAAAATTTCAGTTTTTTGTAACTTGTATAATTTCGTCCTCGAAATTCTATAAAAAAATTAGAAAAGATAACGCGTTTTTATTCCATTAATTTTTAATTTGTTTATTTAAGCATATCTCGTAAATTTAATGAAATTCAATTTCATTGAATTGCATCAATAAAATATATTTATATACAAATCGGTTGATGATTATCATACCCCATTATTCATCGTATTATTAAAATATTTTAAATAACCGTACAACAAGAGAATTATATTTTAAATTTGGAGTGGAGGGTAAAATACAAGTGTAAAATTTGTCTCTTGGCGCCAAATATCTAAGCCTCCAGATATATTAGTAAATTGGCATTAATTTGTAAGCAGAAAATAGATTTCTAAATAAATAAATTCTAGATAACCTAAATAGATAAATAGATTTCAAGAGGAGCATCAATACCAAATAAACAGTCTGTTGTCTTAGTTTGCATTTAGGATATTTTAATAGCATAAAAAATATTTCGTTGGTTTTTAATGAGATTAAAAAAAGTCGAGTAAATTTGTATTTAAAATAAAAAAAGATATAATTTAATTGTAAATAAAAAATCAAAATGAATATTTTAAATCGCAGTGTAAAAAATACATTACGCTCTAAAATCCTGTCCGAGTGATTGAGACCAGAAATGGTGTTATGTTATTATAAATATGTGATTCGGAAAATGTAATCTAATATTGGAATATTAAATACAACTTGCCATTGAGAACAAAAAATTATAATTGTTGTAATTTCAAAGTTAAAAAAATGTCAGCTGTTGGTGGGGATGCTGCTTTTATGTTAGAAAGAGCTCTTGAAGAAATGGATAGCATTTTTCGCGAAAACATTGTCGGCATAACTCCTTCCTTTAAAATTAATAATTTACCAACATCGACACCAAAATCTTCAAAATTAACTCATAATAAAAACGATGAAAATCTTATTAAAATTTTTGATGAGTTAGAACTTTTACTTTCCAATTCTATAAATGAGTCGGGAATAAGTACTATTATAAACAAAAGGGGAATCCTTGAACACTTAAAATCTTTGCGATGTACATTTGCTTTTCTCAATGAAATGAGTTCGGTAAAATTTTAATTTTTATAACGTTTATAGACCTCACATTACGTAAATTTAAAAAACCATGTATCTATTTTTTATTTGATCTTGAAAGTTTAAATAAAGAAATATATCAATTGATTTAATTTTTTTAAATTATGGGAGTATTGTAGGGTGGTTCGAAGTAAAATCATTTCTTTTTTATTCAATGAGATTAATAATAAGTAATATAGTTTTAATAATAATATATTAAAAATAACAGCTAATATTATACTATTACTTATTGTTTATAACTTTTAAAAGCAGTTAGGAGTTGAAAATAAGTAAAATATAAAATATAATTAAGTAAATGTTGTGAACTTTACAAAAAAAACTTTATTAAAAGAATCAAATTTTTTTTGAATTTTTAAGGAATTGTGCATCTTACCATTATAACAATCAAAAAAATTGAATACTCACTTGTTTTTAGAAAGTGCGAGAATATAAAGATAGGGTAATGAACATCTTTCTTTTACAAAAGAGATTGCAGTGCAAAATCTAATATTTTTTTGTTGCTTTCCTGAAGACAGAAAATAGTCTATATATTGGGATTGAACAAAAACAGCAGTCTTAACAAAAAAATTTTCACAGGACCAAGGATACTACCTTATATTATCTTAGATTTTACTGAAAACAAAGTAAAATATTATCCTTCCAGGATAACTTTAATACTATAGGATGGTGTTGTTTTGTAATTTTAAAAACCTACCAAGATACACCATATAAAGCATGTTTATGGAGAAGGCTAGATATTATGGAGAATGCCAGATATTATGGAATGCCTTTGATATATCAAGAGTAATGTCTCTTGCCTCATTGCTTTCATCTAATGCACAAAAGAACCTTTTTGTAATTATGGCAACAAGCCAACAGTAGATTGTGGATTAAAACTTGTATGTCAGAAAATGTTTTTAGACTCAAGATGAGATATTAGAAGTTTTTTAAAGATTCAAAAACTTTGCG
The DNA here is from genome assembly GCF_022113875.1 of Hydra vulgaris. Lineage (NCBI taxonomy): Eukaryota > Metazoa > Cnidaria > Hydrozoa > Anthoathecata > Hydridae > Hydra > Hydra vulgaris. The sequence continues at coordinate 48,567,317 of NC_061163.1, forward strand.
AATAAAATTAAGAAGACTTATTAGGTAATAGTTAGAAGGGTCAACGATTATGGAAAACAGTATCAAGAATATAGCTGCAGAGGAGTGAAAGTGAGAAATAACTTTATCAATGGTGATAAGGATCAAGTGATTTGGATGTCTAACAATGGGTTAACCTGTTTAGGAAATAGGAAGATTGTGGTCATTAAATTCAAAAGATTAATTATAGGAAAAAAATTTCTTTTAATTCTTTTTCCAAAAGTCTCAAGAACCTAACTTCTAGAGATAAAATTTAATATTTAGTTCAACAGTAATGAACTTAGTGTCAGACAATACTTTTTTGCATCTATTTCTTGCAATACTAAAAGATATTTTCTAGAGAGTTATTCTTGGAAAATGATAAAAGAAATAATTACGATTCCAAATAATAGCTGCATAAGAAGGAGAAAACCATGTGGTAGAGTGAGGCTTAACTTAAAACAGACAACAAGTAATAAAGCTTTCATACCTGTCTGAATTCAGGAGATTATAATGAAGGCATAATTTTTGGAATGGTCTCTATTTTTTAAAGAAGATCAAGGAGAAATTCGAAGACTACTAGTTATGCATAACAAAAGCAATGAAAAACAGATGAAACATGAAAAAATATACCCAAAAAAAAAAAAAATGGTTGAACACTTTTAAAATATAATGAAATATTTTTTTTATTATTTAAGAAAAGTTTTTTTTGTTAATTAAAGTTCTTTTCATATTTAAATGTTTTTTCTTCTTCTTTTCTTTAATGCTTTTGTTTTGTTTTGCTTTTCAATTTTTTTATGCTTTTCAATTTTATTTTTTCTTTATTAATTTTTTTTTATATCCTAAAATTTTTTTTTTCTTTTTGCTATAAAATCTTCAGTTATAAAAAGTGTCTGTCGTTTCAGAAGTCATGCAAATTAATTCAGTCAATCCTGCTTATCTCAGAGAAATAGTTTCAGATGACAAAATAAATTTCTCATTATCACAAGTAGTATGTCAGAATTTTTATTAAGTAATGTATTTTTCCACAAAATAAAAGTTTATTTTATTGATAATAATATAGATGTAACTAATTCTTCAAATCAGAAAGTCATGTAATTAAAATTGCAATTGGAAAACATTATGAATTAGGGAAAAGCAAATCAAAACAATCATTGTGCTAACAGTGTCTTCAAATACAGCCAACATTGCAATTATTTATTTATTTTCATCATCATGACATTTATGAGTCTTTGGAAAAGCTGGAAGCAACATCTAAAAAAAGATATAATGAAAAGTTGGCATTACTTGGTATGTGTTTATATCTAATCTCAAGTTATGGTAAAACCTTTTATTATAAATTTTACTTTTATTATGGTTTTAATAAAACTTTTACTTAAAAAGTAAGTTGTATTTCAACTATTATTGAAGCTCTATTTATATTTTTACTTCAGGTTTCATCACTTTTTTGCTGCACTGCTTTACTAAGAAATTCTATTTGTTTTTCCTCAATTCATAATGGTTGCTTTATCAGTGTCGTCATGTGATGTCGAAGCTGGCTTGAAGAATAAATATGGATGATCACCAAAATCACAGGTTCTTCAAAATTAATTTGGCATTAAAATTGAATGTATCTTGGAAGTAAGGTGTTCTTGGAAATTAATTCACATGATCAAGACTACTTTTCAAAACAAAATGTTGTATTTTTAAGATATTCTTAAATTCAATTTTAACTCATTTGTCAGACTCCAAGTTTAACTGCACTTCAAGCAATTAATCTGCATCAAAAAATCTGCAATTGTAAATTGGCATCAAGCTTCAATTTTTGGACTGCTAAATTCTAAAAATTAAATTTATTAATATAACTAAGGTTGCCTTAGTCCTTTTTTTTTATATAGGAGAATGCGATGAAAATTTAAATAAGTTTGGTGCCATCTCTTACAGAAAAAAGAGGACAATGGCAACCATAAACACAACATAATAAGAAGTAATTTTTTAAAAAATATTCAAATAACAAAAGGTTGGCTCAAAAAAATTTTTAGGCAGTTCAATGCTCTTTTGTTTACTTTTAGTGATATAAAATTTCATGGCTTTTGTTAAAAAGTTTTTTTTTATTTACTATTATTAAATTGTTTACTATTATTAATATGAAGTGAAGTATTAATTATATAATAAATTATAAAAAATTTTAATTGTTATTATTTATTCAGTTGTTAAATTTTTTTTAAGATTAAATGATTTTTCATACCAAGATAAAGGATAATTTTTGTTTAAAGGATTATTTTTTAAATAATATGTTCTAATGATTTTTTTTATCTATTTTTTCTTCCATTACTAATATGATATATATTTTTTTAATGTTAACTCTTTACTCTAAAATTCTAAAAAAACTTTATTTTAAAGTGAAATTTTTTTACTCTCAGGTGCTGTCCAGTAATAACAAGGATACAAATGTAGTTATCCATAAACTAGAACAGGATAACCAAATGTATCTTAATGAATTAAAAAGGTTGCATGAACAAATTGTTTTAACTGAATCTCAGCTTACCAAAACAAAAAAAACACTATCTGACTATGCTCGTAAAAATGAAGAGTTAGTTATTCGATTAACTGAGCGTAGAATTGCAGATCAAAAAGAACAAACCAACCAGCAGGTATTTATATTTTGTCTTTTTTTTTTTTTAATAGTTTTAAACTTTTATTTTTAAATTAGAAAAGATTAAGTTTTTAAAATAAAAAAAGACATTTTTTGCTTTTTTTTAATTAAATTTTTTTCAAATTTTGAGATGTATTAAAAGTTGTAAAAACTGAAAATGAAAAGATATCTATGATCACAATTTTCCTAAACACTCATTTTCACCCACTATACAGTTGCTGGGTCTATTGACTGGCACAGTTTTCAATTTTTTGATACATTTCAGAAAAGAAAGATAAATGTTTGATTTAAGTGTCCAGTTTGTTTATATATATGGGTATTTATTTGGCTACAGCAACTGCAACTCCAAATCAATTTTTGAGATGCTTAAACACAATCATCTTATTTAACCATCTGCTATGAACTTTTGTTAATGTGTCTGCTAAAGTATCTTTTGAAAGAACAAGATTATCAAGAATTCTTCAATTAGTTAATACATGCTTTTCTTTCTTCAAATCTTCACTTGTCACTTTTGACTTCATCCTCCATTTTTCAACAAGGGTGTTAAAACACAGAATACTCTCATAATCTGTATAAATAGTTTTCTTTTTTTTTAGTTTTTTGCATCACAGTATGTTTATCTGAATATTAAACATTTCTGTTGGCAGCCATGTTGCATTATTCTCAGTAGTTTCATTAATTTACATAAAAGCTCAAGTCGCCAAAGAACTTGCATCAAACACAACATGGTTGTCATGCACACCCTCACTGTCAAGCAAATCTCATTGTCATACACAGCCCTATCATCACAACCTGGATTGCAACTTTCCAACTTATAGGTGGAAAGTTGCAATAGACTTCTTAAAGTACAAATATCTCTTCACAAACTTGGTTGTCCCGACTCTTTATCTAACTACCAATAGTTTTTCTAAAAGATCACAAACTACTTGTAACCAACCACAAACTGGTCACCTACTAACTTCTGTTTCCTATTCTTTTACATTCTTTTATTTTCTCATACATCTGCATCTCTTTTATATGTCTCAATAAAAATGTTAGCTTCTCTAGCCCAAAATAAATCAGATTTTGACATCTTTGTTTCACTGAGTAACAGCCATTAACTATGCCTTTTGGGTGGTCTTCTCTTATATTTTTGGGTGGTCTTCTCTTATACTTTTGGGTGGTCTTCTCTTATATTTGTCATACTTAGTAAAAAATTTTGATTGATAAAATATAGTTATTCATTTTTATATTCTATAGTAGTATATTTCAGTATCATGTGATGTTCAACTTTGTTAAACAATTAGTTGTGGCCTTTCCATTTCTCAATTTTTATTTGGCTTTTCATTTAACATCAAAAACTGCTTCAAATTTCAATTTTAATGTCAATTTTATCTTTATTTATTACTTAAATAAAGATAAAAGACCTCAAATTTTGCTGTTTCTAATAGAGAAATGATAATTGCCATTATAAAACATACCCAATAAATTCACACATCCAAACACAACAATGTATTATGTATTAAAATTTATTTATTTTTTCTTCAAAAAATAAAACTGATATTTATAAATTTAAGCAAAATTTGGATAACAACACTTAAAAATTGTCATTGAAAATTGTCATTGCCTGAGCATATTACCAAAATTTATTAAATAAAAACTAATATGGTTATATGGTTATGTGGTGTTTTATTTAAACTTTTTCCACATTGGAATTATATTATCTCTACCCTAACTGCCAGTTGATGTGTTGTTGCTTATGACAACTAAATTAACAAATAGTTTACTAGCACAAGTATTATGATAAATAAAGACAAACATTAAATTATAATACAATCAGAATTTTTTTCTTTCTCTCCTCTCAACAAAAAAAACAAAACGTTTAACAAAATGTTTATTGTTTATAAATTTTATTAAATTAAGGTAAACAAAAAATCTTTTTTATAAAATTTTTTTATTTGTTAAAACCTTTTTCATTGAATGCATAAATTTAAATCAACTTTTTCATCAGGTAAATAAATTTAAATCATTTTTTTCATTGGGTACAAATATTCAAAACTTTTTTTTTGTGCATTTTGAGTGGTTAAAATCTACAATTTGGAACTTTAACAAACATGAACAGTTATCTTGAATCACTCTTTGTTATAAATTATAGAAATATAATAATTATCAGGATTAGCAGGTCAAAAAAGTTGAATTACAACCACCTCATTAGTTTACAATAAAGTTGCAAGTTTTATATATAAGGGCTCAATCAAAAAGAAAAAAAAATAATACACTCAACATTTTGCAAAATATATATATATATATATATATATATATATATATATATATATATATATATATATATATATATATATATATATATATATATATATCAAAAAAACATTTTAGCATTTACCATATGTTAATGATAAGTTTTAATGAAAGTTTTAAAACAATTTATAAAAAGTCAATAGATTTTCACAGAAGTTTGTTTTTTTATGTCAGATTTTGAAAATAACAAAATTTTAATGGTACTTGTGTTCAGATTCTTGATTATGTTTTTTATAAACATGTTAAAAAAATTTTTTGTGTCTTTTCATGAAATTTTAAATATCTTTATTAAAATCTATTGACTTTAAGTAATATATCATTTTATTACAGTAATTGCTCCTATTTTATGAATAATGATTTTTTTTTTGTGTGTGAATGTTTTTTTTATTTTTTTATTTAACAATTTTTAAAGAAAATATTCCAGGAATGTGTGCAGAATCTTAAGAATTTCTAAGAATTACTAAAAGATAAATTTATATTTGATGTTAATAAATATATGTATATATATGAAATAAAGAAGAACATAAATTTATGTTAAAAATGATAATATTCAAGATTTTAAACTCATAATATTTTATAAGCATCTGGAATCTTTCTTTTCTATTTATATTGTAGTTTAAGTTGATTTATACTCAAATAGAATACTTAAAACCTTCTTGTTACTTTTTACTGTAAAGAAAACTTTAAGCTGATGATATTATCTATTGTTATTTGTTTTTTATTCTGTTGTTAAAACACTAATGGGATTAAAATGATCAACATGACTGTTTTATCTGATAAGATTTTTGTATAATTTAAATGCTTCTGTAACATAGTATTCAATGAAAACTTCTAAAGTAATTTTTTATTAAACAAAAAATTTGGTTCATAAGCATATTTTATTTTGAAATATATATATATATATATATATATATATATATATATATATATATATATATATATATATATATATATATATATTACAAAATATATTATGTATAGATATATATGTATATTAAAACATATTGACTAAACTTATGTCTCATTGGATGTCAGTTTTTTATTGGTATGATAGATAATTGATTGAAATGACATGACTGCAGTCTATAAAAAAAATGTGAGTACTTATTTACAAATGTTTGGAAATGCATGAACTTGGTTTGAACAATTATTTTGCCAGTGATTTTAAATTATATTTTTAGATATATTAATGTATGTTTATATGTATATATGTATGTATATATGTAGGTATACATATTTATATATATATATATATATATATATATATATATATATATATATATATATATATATGTATATATATATATATATATATATATATATATATATATATATATATATATATATATATATATATGTGTGATATGAAGTATGATATGATAATATGTTTAATGAGATATATGATATGCATATATATATGTGTGTGTGTATATGTGTATATATATATATATATATATATATATATAAATGTAAAAAAAAATTAATACATAGACAAGAGATAAATAATAGCTAATATTAGACAAAAAATATTTTTTTATTTACAAAAAACTGAATTTAATTTAAATAATCACTTAATCAAATTTAAATGCCTAGTTTTTTTTTTTTTTTTTATTCTATATAACTTTTTTTTATGCAATATAATTGTTTATGTATTTTTTTCATTTGTTGAAACTTTACAAATTTGTTCTACATTCTTTAGTATTTGTTAAAACTTTACAAAAGTGTGCTACATTCTTTAGCATTTGTTGTAACTTTACAAATTTGTGCTACATTCTTTATCATTTGTTGAAACTTTACAAAAGTGTGCTGCATTCTTTATCATTTGTTAAAATTTGACAAAAGTGTGCTATATTCTTTAACTAATTAGTTTTTTCATTCATAAAGAAAAGTTAAAATACTTTGATCTAAATGTTTTAGAAAATATTTGTACATTACTTTCAAAAGAGTTAATATATTTTTGTAATTTGTCTGTCATTAACAGCCCTGTCTATCAGTGTTTATGTTTTGGAATTGCTACTCTTTGAGTTGAGAGTGCAATTTTATTAAATTACTGCCTTCTTGACTTGAATGGCTTTCTGGCCTTGAAATTAATTATAGTAAATTATATAATAAACGTGTAAAAGCAATGTTTATAAACTTTTTTCTAGCTTAATTACAACAAGTTCTTACTTATTGAAGATGAAAAAGACACCGAAATGGAACGTTTAAAAAATCACATTGAAACTTTGTTAGATGAACAAGAAAGACGTAAATCAACTGGCTCAACTGATAGTAAACTTAAATTTATATGTTTATTAAATTTATTTGTTTTCATTAAATTTGTATTTAAATACAAATTTAATAAAAACAAATAAATTTTGCTAGCAATATTAAATTACATTGCTAGCAAAATACTTATACTTGAAAATTATATAAATAGTAGAAATTTATATAAAAATTTAATAATTAATATTTTTAATATTTATAAAATTATATAAAAATCTTGATTTTTAAAAGTAAATTGCATGAGTTTTTTTTTAAACTTTTATTTAAATATTCTCAACTATTTGTATGACACCTCAGAAAGGAAAAAATGAAATGCAGAAATATTATTTCTATATTTCCTTCTTTTTTCCCTTCCTCTGAAAGAATTAACAAATTTTGCCAAAGTAGTGAATGCTTGTGAATTTTTTTTTAAGTTTTTTTTTTTAATTAAAATTTTGTGTGCCATTTGAACTGTGGGTTCCTTCGACAATATGCAGATATTAAAAAGTTTACAACTCTGCTTTTGGCTTTTCATCTCAAACTTTTTAAATTATTTTTGAGAAAAGAAAATTTTTTAAAAAGAAAAAAAGAGAAGTATTATTTATTACTTATTTATTTTTTTGATCTTGAGGGTGATATGGAGGGAAAAAATGGTCTCTTATAAAAAAGGCAATTATTTTTTCTCTCTACAAAAAGTAATCCCTAAACTCACCATCCTTCACAAAGAATACTTAGAATTTGTGGTTAAAGTAGCCAAAGAGGATTGTAGATTATGATTTTCTTATTCAAGTATTTAAGATTGTTACTTTTAGTTTCTATTAATTGATCGTATTAATTGACAGTATTTAGCTCTGAATTTTATTATTGTTATTATTATTAGTATTATTGTTGCTCTTGTTGTAGCTGTAGTTATTTTTGTTGTTTCACTAAAGCGTGTGTTTTGTAATTTAATTTTTTTTTAAGAATCTAATTTTTATTCTCAACATTTTAGCACTCATGAAAATTTTTTTACTCATGAAATTATATTTAAAAAGAACTCGATTCACTTTTTTTAGATTTTACTTTTCATTTTACAATAGTAGTTTATAAATCATTTTTCGGTGTTAAAATTTCATCTTAAAAAAATTCCATTGTGCTTATGAAAACATTTGTATAGAGAGATTATTATGATTTCAACTTTTTATCATCAATAACTTTTTATAATAAAATATTCAAATTTTTTAAATTTTATTAATTCATGTCTAAAAATTTTATTATTTAGGTAACGATGACAATTTAACTGGTTTAAAAAGTCGATTACGAGAAAAAGGTGTCTTTTTTTTATGAGATTAAAAAATTTTAACTTTTAAAAAATATATTGTGAACCATGGGCTTTGCTTGCTGAATCATTTTTTAAATAATAAGGATGAATGCAGTGTATTTTTAAATAATAAGGATGAATGCAGTGTATTTTTAATAAAGATTTCAATGTTTTAATAATTTAAATGTTGTAGAATATCAGCTCAAAGTATACAATAACTAATATATATTTTTAAATTAGAAATTAATCAACACTTAAGAATTTTAGAAGTTAAAATAACTATTGTAGTTGATGAATTTATGCATGTTACATTATTCTCTAAATCATCTTATGTTCCGTTTTCTTCATGGTTTCAAAGTATTGGCTGTGTATTAAAAAAAAGTGTATTGGAAAATTTTTCAGCCTATATGAAAAATTATGTAAAAAAAAGAGTTTGTCAAAAGATTTAATGGCAGAACTGAAATGAAATAAAAACTGGTTAATCATCCAAAGTTTTCATCAAATTACTTTTTCAGTACTTGGTTATTCTACAATAAACATCATCACAGCCATATAACCTATTCAGTTTCCTCTACCTTTGTAAAACAAAAAAAAACAAGTAAAGGTACATTTGTTGAAATTTATAAAATGGTTGTTAAACCAAAACAAAATTGATAAAGATGTAGTGCCACTGATGAATAAAATATACTTGCAGAAAGAAGCACAATATCAAGGTGAATGATAGTAGTAGATAATGAAGGAATTCTATATAAAGATGTATTGATCTTCATGATTGTTCTTTAAAAAAAAAGTTTTTTTGTTCAAAAAAAAAAAAACATTTTTTTACAAGAATTTTAATTTTCTTTTTAAGTAAATAACTGAGTAAATAATTTTAAATAACTGAATTTTTTTACTATTATTATTGCCTTGGAATGGTACATAATGTCTGTTTATTTTTTATATATTTTAGATATTTATTTTGAGCATTTTATGTTTTTGATTTTTTTTTTTTTTTTTTTGTATATTGCTGTTGATACTAGTTTTAAGCTTATTGTAAAAGATATTCCATAGTTGTTTAGAGTTGGATGACAGAGTTTAATAGTTGCAAGGTCTTTTTTAATTTTATCATAGTTCCCTTTTGTGTATAAAGGTTTTGTATAATTTAGCTTTTGTCTATGGGTACTAAATGTTTTAAAAAGGAAGTTGTGTTTTCATCGGATGTAAATAAGAGGTCAATTGTAGATGGGTTTTGGTTTTTTATGAAAGCAAACTTGTGATCATTGATTTCAAATTTTTTATTTTTGGGTAGAGTTTCTGTTATAAAAACAATTTGGGGTTTTGAATTGTATATTAGGTATTGATAAATCTATTCCTAGACCCCTTGCACTTTTTCTTTTGTGACAAGTATTACATATTTACTAATTGCCTGTGTGAACTCAAAATAAAATTTTATTCAAATTGAATGTTTATCCTAATAGACTTTAAATATGTGGTATGTGCTTCATTAGCATTCATACAGTTATGAGCATGAAAATAGCAGTACCTGGAATTTTTTGAATTCTATAGAGCTTATTTTTTTTACTAATTACTAAAAAAATATTATTATATTTATTTTGACACTTCAATCTAATAGCATTTGGCACTTCAATCATTAGCATAGGGCAGCATGATATTATTGAGGATGTCAACATATATATGTTGGTCCATTATGCCATTAATCTTATAAATAGAGCTGACACCATTATATGAGCTACATCCCCATACCATGATTTTGGCTCCACCATGTTTTACAGACTTAATGGTATATTTTTTCTGGAATTCTGTATTATCTGGATGTCTTACATATTGTCTTGAACCTGTACCTCCATAAAAAACAATTTTTGATTCATCATAATACGTTGCTCCACTTTGTTTTATGGGTAAGTTTAAAACTTTGCACAGTGGGCCAGAGATCAGCATAAATGCCGAAAATTTGTGGAAACTTTTTTTTTTATGCTTTAAAAGTAAATACCCCACAATATGAAAAATCTTTAAAATATTTTCATTTTTTATATACAGTAGTGGTGCAATGATAGAGCGCTTGCGAGAAGTTCCAAGTTCAATCCCCACCACGTCCTTGGTAGTACCACGCTCAATTTGTTTCTCCACGCAGTGGCCTTGTTCGTCAAGGTTTGTGTTTCAGAGTTATAGATATTGAAGGTTTCTTATTGAAAAAATCTTGCACAAAGTTCGGCAAATTAAAGTTTAGCAGGTTTTAAACATACAACTCGTTTGTCAATTTCATTTGTTCAAAGCACGTTGTTGTTAAGTATAAATTCTAAATTATAAACTTTAAAAAATTATAACTATATTTTTAAATTAGATTTTTTTTCTACCAATCATTATGAAAAATAAAGAAATTACTCAAAAATTGTTTCATGCTTTGAAAAACAACTTAATCAAATCAGTTACCGACCCTGATACTTATAAATTACAGAAATCTCTGACAGACTTCAAATTATTTTCTAAACACTTTAACAAAAAATAGAATAAAACAAACAATATATGTTTTGAAGCAGATAAACTAGACAAGGGGCAAAACTTGGGCTTAACTTTTCCTACTTCTCACAATTTAGGTATAATATTTCATAAAAATTAAAGTAATGGACTAATGATGTTTATTACTATTTAGTTGTGTTTTAGCAAGTGTTTATACTGAATACAGTCATCTGATATTTTAACTTAAATTAGTTGTCTGTGGAATACCACCAGACGTATATTCCATACCATTCACCCAAGCTTCTGAAAAAAAAAAGAATAGAAGAACAAAAAAAACAAACATTGCTGTCGAAAGAGAGGAATTGTTTTGCTCAATTATTTTGAAAGAGGAAAAAAGGGTCAGCGGTGCAAAGGTACATCTATACTATAGTCATTTTTAATTCATCTTATTTATTAAAAAAAAATCTCCAAAATTATATAGGTGATAAAAGTTCCTTGTGGATTGTATTCATCTCACTCTTCAAATTTACATTTTTACACTAAAGGTTGTGAACCAAATATTAAAATTAGAGAAAGATGGTGCAGTTAATTCAAAAACAATTTATACTGGAGAGCTTTGATTTTAGAATTTAGACTTAGTGAAGCCGACTACCAAATAATTTGCATTGAAGCAGTTTTTAAGATAACAAATTGTATCCAACTTATAATGAAAGAAAGGAAAGGGAAGAAAAAAAATTATGCATACCTCATTGTGGAATACAAACTACTGATTATTCAACCTCAGGTGATTTACAGAGCCTTATTGACCATACTACATACAGGTTTTTAAAGATGTACTCAATGAATCTCTAAAGGCTCCAGAGAAATCCATTCTTGTCTTTATATACAAAATGGGATTTTATGGCTCAACCGGCCAATCATTATACAAACAATTTACAGAAGACAAGATAGGTATCAGATATGTAGAGGAACAGTTTTTATTTCTATCTTGCATCGTTCTAATTAAACTTTATATTGAGAAATCTGGCAAATCACGATGGACTAATGAAAAACCATCCTCTACACTTTATTGCCGTCCAGTGCAATTTTAATATGTAAAAGAAAGTGCTGTTATTACACAAGAATATATTTCCTTCAAGAACAATAACTTGAAACCAACAGTCTTTAATTCCTTTATTATCAAACAAATGTTATAAAAATAATTTATAGATTTGAATTAGGCAAGTGGCAAGTTAAGGGAGAGGATGATAAAGAAATTGTTATAAAAAAAAGATTATTGTTCAACAAAAGATGAAAGATCACTTAGGTTTAATTGTAGATATACCAAAAATGGTAGGTAATGATAAGGTGTCTGCTGAGATACTTGGCTTCAATAAAAGTCTCATGAAACTTTTTTATGTAATTCTTTGTGTTTTATTGTGCAAACATCAAATTAACGCTGATGAACTTAAAAGTTTACCAAAGAAACAGCTCTGCTTCTTTGGTATATTTTTATGTTTTGTTTCTCTGTCCCCATGGTTCGTAATACCTTGTGTTGTAAATAAAATTCTAATATATAGTTCTCAAGTTGTAAAAGATAAACCAGTACCTGTAGGTCTTATTTCTAAGAAAGCTCAAGAATGTCGAAATAAAGATGTTAAAAGTTATAAAGAACACTATACAAGAAAATATTCAAGAAAAGTCACTAATGAAGATGTTATGCAAAGATTATTGTGCAATTCAGATCCACTAAAAGGATGTATTAAAGAACTTGAGCTTAACATAGATTGTATTAAACTTTTATAGTAACTTTTTTTTAATTTTTATTTTTGTATATTTTTTACTCTGATTTCTGATACAATATCTAATAAATGTTTCTTTGTTTATAAAAAGGGGTCTAGCACGTAACAAACATTGTAATTAATGTTTTGAATCTGGAAAAACAACCAAAAGTTAGGTCTAAAATCTTATTGTCCTATACACCCTTTTTTATTAGGGTGTTTATGGTGCCTGCAATAAAGGAATTATGATTTTTTGTCCATTTGATATCTATCTTGGCCCACTGTGCTTTGTAAAAGCTTATCCCCACATGCATGTATAGTTCAAAATACAACTGTTTCCTAATGTACAGGGCATTTGTTTAACATAGATATATTTTAAAAGTCTAATTTGGTGTTCATCAAGTGTGATACGAGGCTAGTCAATTATTTTTGCCATGGAAATATTGAATTGATATTGCAAATCATAGTTTAGTTTGATTATTGCTTCATCAATAAGTGCTATACTCTTGTCTTTATCAGCCATTCACTGTTTTTGCAACTTTTCATTAGCAAACTTGTAATGTGCTCATCATATCAATTGATTTTTTTTTTTTTTTAAAAGTGATTACCAAACAAGAGATTAACATTAAAAAAGTAAAAATGATGATAATTAATTTTTTGTTTTGTTTTGTTTTTTGTTGTTCTTTGAATTAATAGTGTATTTTAAATATAATATAATTAAAAATATATATTAATACAATAAAATTAAAAATATATAATAATACAATAAAATTTAAAATATATGACTTATTTCATTGTTATTGTTATTATTTGATAAAAAAATGGAATGTTATTAAAAAGTTGTATAACTTTTTGTGTAAAAATTTTAGCAACCATAGTTTCAACTTTTAAATTTAAAAAAATTGAAAAATATGTTTCATTTAATATTTGAAAATATTATGTTTAATCCACTATGCATTTTATAAAATAAAATCTTACATATGTATCTTGCATTTTATAAAATAAAATATTACATATACATATAAATAATCTAAGATTTAATATCTTTTTAATCAAATTTATGTGTCTAAGAGCGGCCCTAGATACAATAACAAGATGCCCTAGGTATAATTAAAAATAAGCTTGTTGTACCTAGGGCCACTAATTTTTTAGCCCTTCTACATGACAGACTTTTATAGTATAAGTCAATATACTTATACTAATACAAAGTAGTTAATATAGAGATGTAATCATATCAGTTTCACCATTTTTAGACAGGTCTTAGGCTTTGAATTTGAGCATTGAAAAATCGGTGCCTAGGTACATGAACTTCTCCTACAGGTAAAGGTACTGTTAAAAATAATCATTGGGTAGTTTTCTACTTCTCTTTTTAACCAAAGTTTAACCACGTTTGAGTTTAACAGATCTATTATAAAGCTTTACACTCAACTTATTTTTAACAGACCTGGGTCTTGTAGAATTAAAGCCATGAAAAGTAACACCTTTACCCCTTGATTAACCAATCAAACTCCATTTGATACCAATAATGTTGTTATTTTTAAATGTTATTTTTATATAAAATTTAATCTTTACCTTTTCTTTATTATTTTATACTTTTACTTTATTACAATTATTAATCAATATATTTTAATTTGTGTAGCATCTGAATGCAACCGTTTAAAAGTTCAACTCGATGAAATTAAACAATCAAATGAAACAAAAGATAACTTAATAGCGCAAATTCAAGACCAAGTTCAACGTTTGTTTAAGGTTAAAAAAAAATTTTCTTTTATCTTGGTTTATAAATCCTTTTTTTATTATGGTAACAATGTTAACTTATGAATACTAGGGTTTATGGTTTTTTAGTCTTTCATAGAAATGTTTTTTTTTGAAGTAAGCATCAAAATTAGCATTTTAAAAAAGTATGGTGAACTTTAATGTGAAATCATTTCATTGTATTACATTGAATTATCTAAACAAATGACTAAAAGTAAAATAAAAAATAAAATCATAAAATTATTTTACTTATTTTGCTTGTTGTTTTTTAAGAAGTAGTTAATAGAACATTTACCTTACAAAAACAAAAAACAAAACTTAAAGAAATACAAAAAACCAATTCTTCTAATCCTAAAGTGAGGTTCCAAAGATAAGTGAGATCAGTTCTTCTAATCCCAAAGATAAATGAATTTGAAATTTATTTTTAAAATAGCCAATGTTAATCTTGATACAACTATTCACATGCTGACCCTACATGCATAAAAAGTCCATGTGGGATTCTCTGTGAGAATCTTGCATGAGTCATTTTTTTCATTCTATATTAGCTTTTTATACTAATTTTTTTTTTTATTATTCATTTTTGTTCCTTTTTTTTTTCATTTTTGTTGAATTTTGATTTTGTTGAATATTTTCAAACAAAGCTTTTATATCTCTTAAGCTAGACTTTTGCCAATAAATAAAAGTACGAGCGTCAACGTTCATTAACAAAAAACTATTTGTCGCACCTTGACATCATTTTTTTCTTATATTTAGGAGAATGAAGTATTGCGTCAACAACTTGATAATGCAAGTACTCTTCAATTATTAACTCCAAAATGTGAGCTTTTTTTTATTATTTTTTTACCTACAAATTTACCAATTTACCTACAAATATTTATTTGAAACTCATTCGTCAGAGCATTTATTTTTTCTATTTATTTTTAGCATTTATTTTAATCTATTCATTTATTAGTCCACTCATTGCAATCCATTATTTATTACAGCATTTATTCTTATCTGTATCTTTTAAGCAAACGGAAGCGTTCACTCCCCAGAATCAGTGTGTTCAGAATCTTTGTCAAACAGAAGTTTTACATGCAAACGAAAGAATTCAAAGGAATTGTTCAACAAAGGAAGCAGCAGTGAACCAAACTTGAGTACTTTTATCTTACTTTGTTAAATTTACATTTTTATAAATTTTTATAAGGGATTTTATGTATATATAAAATCTGTTACATACATACATATATACATACATAACCTTGACGAACAAGACTGCTGCATGGAGAAACAAGTTAAGTATGGTACTACCAGGGACATAATGGGAATCAAATTCAGAATTTTGTGCTTATAAGGCAAGCGCTCTACCACTACACTATATATATATATATATATATATATATATATATATATATATATATATATATATATATATATATATATATATATATATATATACATATATATATGCTTGTACATACATACATATATATATATATAAATATATATATATATATATATATATATATATATATATATATATATATATATATGTTTGTACATATATATGTTTATATATATATATAATACACAATGTATATATACATATATATGTGTGTATATATATACATACATACATACATACATATATAGATATATATATATGTATACATACATACATATACAATTATAAATGCATGTTTAAATAAGCACTGTAATGTCACACTGAAATAACCTGCTGCTAGGGGCTTCAAGCAAAGCTAGTAAGCTAGTTGCTTACTAGCTTTGTTTGATATCTTAACACGCTATAGTAGATATATATTTTTTTGATTTATCTAAACACGTTATATAGTAGATATATATATTTGATTTATCTAAACACGCTATAGTAAATATATATTTTTTCATTTGATATATAGTTTTAGAATTTCTAATAATTGCCCCCATGCCAGGGGTCTGAAAATACAAAAATTTTAAATTTGTATAGATATGGGGATGGGAAGGCAGGTCAAAAATATTTTGAAATTTTTGCAAAGTTGTTAATGTATTCTTTTTACATCTGTTTTTAGAGTATGATTTGCTTTTTTACATAAGATAAGAGAATTAATTAGTCCCATCCATTTGGTATAAGGTTCTATTAAAGAGAAAATCAAGCAATAATTGGCCTACAACTAGTGTGTTAACTCTGTAGATTTTTTTTTTACAACTGAATTAATTAATGAAGTTGATTACTTCAGTTATAAAAACAAGATTTGAGCAAGCTACCATTACATATAAAGTAATGATAGCTCGCTTAAGCAGTTACCATGATAGTATTTGTCACAGTTAGCATAGCAAGTGAGAACTTTACAACAGGTACAGAGGCTCAAGCTTAGCAGTTAGAGCAGATTATGAAATAGTCTAAAAACATAACAACAGTTTCTTTTTTAAACCTTAACTAAAAAAGAGTGGTCCTCATTAGAAAAAAGTAGCCTCTACGATTGTGTTGGCCTTCTTGGCCTTGGGGAGGTGAATAACATTAAAAAATATATACAGGAACAGTATTCCATAAATGGAAAAATAAGAGGTTTATAGATGCAAAAATTGAAATAAAATTTTTTAATATTTAATATTTTATTACAGCTATAAATTAGTTTTGTACTTTAATGTTATTACTTGATGAAGTAATTATATTAAGGTTATATAAGGTAAAAGGTAAGGTATTTATATTTTTTTATTTTTTTTATTTTTTTAATTATCTTCGCTTCCAACAAGGTTGCAAGCAACCACTAATTAGTGTTGGAAGTTACTGGAAGAGAAAAGATGAAGATTGTAGAGCAAGATAACGATTGACAGACGACTTAAAATATTGCAAATTATATGAATCAGTATATTTGAATATGTATATTTGACAGTATTTTTTTGTAAAGTCTAAAACTTTATTTAATATTAATTGTAACTTTATTTAATATAAATTGTATTAAAGGGTTAAATAAAATTTTGTAAAAAATTCAGTTTCAATTTTGATGGTTAAAATGTTTAATAGTAAATTTATAATCAAAATTTATATTTATTGTTACTGTTATTGGTTGCCCAATTAATGCAAACAAAAAGGTTTTTACACATCTTTTCGTTAATTACCCTTGGTAATATCACAGGAATAAAAACTCTGAAATAGATAATTATCTAACAAAGAGTTATGTAATAAGTAAATATTTATTTAGGGTCGCAAGTACAACTTGTTAAAATTTTTTACAAGATAGCGCTTGTGTTATTAAAACAAGTTGAATATTTTGTGCATGTTTTTGATGTTTTCAAAAAAATGGGAGTAACCATTGCTGTCATTATGTGTAAAAAAGTCAAATATATTCTAAAAACAGATATAAAAGGATACAAAAAAGAACTGTATTTTGTATATGGTATTTTGAAAAAGTTTATATATGATTTCCCCACTATATGTATTCAAATAGTGAGGGGCAGGATTCAAATAGTCAGAGACAGGATTGGGAGTAGTTATTTTTAAAAAAAAAAAATTTTTTTTTGAAATGATATATGAACCAGAAAGTTCATAATGGTATTCTTTAAACAACCTACGTGTTTTTGTATATATGTGTGTGTGTCTCTCTCTCTAAATAAATAGATAAATATCTATATATATATGTATATACAGTACTGTAAATATGTTTTAGACACTTTCAAAAAATCCTGGAGAATTCTCTAATTTTTAAGTTTGTAGTTCTATATTATAAACTTATTAAAACACATGTATTTCACACAAAATGTGTAACAATAACAAATTTTGTTATTGTTACATATTTCGTGTGAAATACAAAAATGTTTTGTGAGAAATACAAAAATTTTCTTTTTACATTAACGATTTTCCAAATATTCTCACATTTTAGGTGGCATTGTTTGCTAATGATGCTACCATTTATTCTTGTCTTGATAAGAAGCCAACACTTCCTGATTGCTTGAGGGGGCATTTGAGCTTGAAAAGGATCTTACTTCTGCAATCAATTTGCAATCTTTTAAGTTGTCTGTCAATCGTTATCTTGCTCTATAAACTTCATCTTTTCTCTCCCAGTAACTTCCAATTCTAATAGTGGTTGCTTGCAGTCTTGTTGGAAGCAAAGATGTTGAAAAAAAAAAGGTCAAACATAAAAAACTCTTAATATCTACTATGTCCTCCTTTTGCCTCAATCACAGCCGATATTCGCCGGGGATTCAATTCATAAAAATTAGTTATAAAATCCTGGGATATTTTGTGCGATTATCTTTAAAGTAATTCAAAACATTCTTCAGCATTTCAGGAAGCATATTTGACCTTTTTTCGGTCCAGATCATCCCAAATATGCTCTATTATATTCAAATCTGGACTCTAAGGGAGGCCAGGTCATTAATTTCAGTACTCCGATAAAAGAGTATGAACCCAAATCAGTTGAAACCAGTTTATTTTTATTTCTTACTTAGATGAATGCTTGGTCTGTAGTTATAATGACACTTATCGTTTTAATAAATAAACAAACAAATCTCTCATGTTTCCTTATTTAATTTTTGTTTATTTATTCAAAATAATATATTATTTTAACCTTTCTTATATACTATTAAAAATATAACATAAGAAAAAAATTTAAAAATATAACATAAGAAAAAAATTGTAAATACATATATATATATATATATATATATATATATATATATATATATATATATATATATATATATATATATATATATATATATATATCAGTGGTGTACACTGGACTTTAAGATGTTTGAGTTTTGACACACAGGTATTGTGCAAACTCCAAACTTTTGTATGTGCATACTTATGCCAAATGAGAATGTTTTTCAAAAAGTTATTTTTATTTAAGTTTATTTAAGTTATTTTTATTTAAGTTTATATTCATCAACAAATTTCAAATTTCATCCAATAATTTCTTATTTTTTGAAAATTATGATCATATAAAGTTTTAA
The DNA here is from genome assembly GCF_022113875.1 of Hydra vulgaris. Taxonomy (NCBI): domain Eukaryota; kingdom Metazoa; phylum Cnidaria; class Hydrozoa; order Anthoathecata; family Hydridae; genus Hydra; species Hydra vulgaris. The sequence goes on from NC_061163.1 coordinate 48,586,695, forward strand.
CCCCCCTCAATTTGAAGGGGCTGTAAACTTTGTAGGGTAATAAAAACTAAAAGCTAAGAGGTTATTGCATGAAATTTGAAATTCGTTGATGAATATAAACTTAAATAAAAATACTAAAGAAATTATTTTGTCAACTTGTTGCTCCCACGTTAAGGGCTGGGTGGGCCCAAAAATTTGGGGTTTTTTTTGTCCCTAAGCTCCAATCACCACAACTTTTTGCAAAACATTCTCATTTGACATAAGTATGAACATACAAAAGTTTGGAGTTTGCAAAATATGTGTAAGTGTCAAAACTCATACATCTAAAAATCCAGTGTACACCACTGACACCACTGATATATTTATATATATATATATATATATATATATATATATATATATATATATATATATATATATATATATATATATATATATATATATATATATATATTCATATATTTATATATTTATATATTTATATATTTATATATATATATATATATATATATATATATATATATATATATATATATATATATATATATATATATATATATATATATATATATATATATATATATATAATATTTCAGTTCATAATGGCAGTAGAGATGGCATTGGTATTATAATGACACCCGCGGTAAGTTGATTAAAAGTTGTTTTTAATAAAAATTAGTATTGAATAAAATTGAAATGGAAACCTACTAAATGTTTTATTAAAAATGTTTTTTTTTTTTTTTTTATTAAGTATATATTTAAGTATTTTAATACATACACACACACACACACACACACACACACACACACACACACACACACACACACACACACACAGATATATATATATATATATATATATATATATATATATATATATATATATATATATATATATATCTGTGTAAAAAGTACAAATGTAAAAAGTTGTGTTTAAAATAACAATGTAGAACTCTTCAATTAGTTACTATTAAGAAATAGAATGTGTCATATGTCATACTTCAATTAATAAAATATTATTTTGAACTTGCCATATATATGTATATATATATATATATATATATATATTTCAATAGTTATCTAAAACAACATTGCAAAGGTATAATTAATTGGAATAATCAAAAAACACTTTCAGTCATCCCAAATAATTATACGAGAAAAATTAGGGAGGCAATTGAAATAGACAGATTACAATATTGTTATCTAAAAAATAAAATTCTAAACCAAGATAATGGCAACCTAGTGACGACTCACCATTGGAAACCATTTTTTGTTAAATTTAAGAAAAACTTTTATAATATTACGCAGCAATGACATCATTTTTGTAAATAATGAGTTTTTTGTAACGTATTTTAGTTTGAAAATGGCTCCAACTATATGAGCCGAAATATCACATTTAAAATTAAAAAATTTTAATAGTTAAATAAATAGTATGTTACCGTACATGATGTATTTTCAAATTTGTATATAAATTTTATCATACTATTAAGATGTCAAAATAATAACCAAATGGTTTAAACCAAAAAATAACTAAATGGTTTAAACCATGAATGAAATGGTTTAAACCATGAATGAATAAAAAATGAAAACCATGACCATGCAATGATCTCTATAAATCTTTCTTCTCGTGCTTCTTTTTTGGGCTCACCTTATCATCGCACCACCTACTACTACCCTAAAGCTGACTGGGATTCCTTTCGTGATTTTCTTCGTGATGGTCTTTGGACTGATGTTTTTTCTCTCTCAGCTGACAAATGTGCCTCCTACGTAACCTCCTGGATTCAGGCTGGAATGGAAGCTTTTATTCCTTCTTGTCGGTTTCAAGTCAAGCCTCATTCTACTCCATGGTTTTCTCCTTCTTGTGCGGCTGCTATATCCAATCGTAACCATTTTTTTCATCTTTTTCAAAAGAACAACTCTCTTGAGAACAAACGGCTATTTATTATTGCAAGAAATCGATGTAAAAAGGTGCTTTCTGATGCTAAACTCCATTATTCTCAGTTCACTAAATCTCGCATCTTATCGCAGAAGTTAGGCTCTAAAGACTTTTGGAAAATCTTCAACAGCATTGTTAGACATTCAAATCACTCCGGCTTCTGTTGCTAAAGTCATATCTCAATTAAACTCGTCTACAGCTTGTGGTCCAGACAACATTCCTGTCACAGTCTTGCAGAATTGTTCTCCAGAACTTTCTTCAATTCTCTCTAAACTATTTAACAAGTGTTTGACTGAGTCTTGTTTTCCTGCTTGTTTGGAAAATGGCATCTGTGGTTCCAATATTCAAAAACTCTGGAGAAAATTCTGACCCCTCCAATTATCGTCCGATCAGTCTTCTTTCTGTTATTAGCAAGGTCTTTGAGTCTTTGATCAACAAATTCCTCACATCTCATCTTGAGTCAAATAAACTACTGTCAGACAATCAATACGGTTTTCGATTCTCTCGCTCTACGGCCGACTTGCTAACTGCTGTAACTGAAAGATTTTATTGTGCATTAGATGGAGGCGGTGAGGCTAGGGCTATTGCTCTCGACATATCTAAAGCTTTCGACAAAGTTTGGCATGCTGGTCTTCTCCATAAGCTCGCTTCATATGGTGTTTCTGGGAAAGTTTTTGAGATTATCAAATCATTTCTTTCTAACCGGTTTATTAAAGTCATCCTTGACGGCCAACACTCTTCTTTATTTCCAGTAACTTCTGGGGTTCCCCAAGGTTCCATCCTGGGCCCTGTTTTGTTTCTTATCTACATAAACGATCTTCCTGACAACCTTTCATCTAAAGTAGCTCTTTTTGCTGATGACTCAACTTTATACTCCTGTCTTGACAAAAAGTCTTCTCTTTTCGATCGCCTAGAACAAGCAGCTGATCTTGAATCCGATCTCACTTCAGTAATAGATTGGGGTTCACAGTGGCTTGTGAATTTCAACTCTAAAAAAACCTAGTTGCTTACTGCAAACAACTACCGTAATATGGTCAACATTCCTATATTAATGAATGGCAATCCTCTTACTGAGTCCTCCTCTTTACGTCTACTTGGATTATCGCTTACTACTGACCTTTCATGGAAACCATATATACAATCGATTGCTAAATTAGCTTCTGCTAAGGTTGCTTCTTTTTATCGTGCTCACCATTTCCTTACTTTTGATTCCATTCTCTACCTCTACAAATCTCTTATTCGTCCCTGTATGGAATACTGTTGTCATATTTGGGCTGGTTCTTCTAACGATTCACTCTCTCTTCTTGACAAGGTCCAAAAACGCATTGTAAATGTTGTTGGACCTGGACTATCTGCTAAGCTTGAACCTCTTTCCCATCGTCGTAAAGTTGCATCTCTTTCTCTTTTCTACAGATACTATCATGGTCACTACTCGAAGGAGTTATAATCTCAAGTTCCATCAACTAAAATTCATTCTCATTTTACTCGTCATTCAGCTAAGTCTCATTCGTTTACTGTATCTGTTCCTGCATGCTCTAAAAACTTTTATTCATCTAGTTTTTTTCCCCGCACTTCAATTCTTTGGAACTCTCTCCCATCTTCATGTTTTCCTGACTCATACAACCTTAAACTTTTTAAGTCTTCTGTCAACCGTTTCCTTGCTCTATAACTCTGTTCTTTTTTTTTCCTAGTAACTCCCAACTTAATAGTGGTTGCTTGCAGCCTTGTTGGGAGTGAATGCAAATAAAAAAAAAAAAAAAAAATGATAAACTGTTCATCAAATCTTTAAAAATTTCAAGAGTTACTTATTTTTGTTTTATCTCTTTGCAACTTATCTAGAGCTATTGCAATTGGTTTCAATATTTTCAATAAATCTTCTGTGTTTCGCTTTATCTGTATATCACTTACTTTTTTACCAATCATGGGATCCAAGTCTTTATTTTTTTCAAACATTGTAATAATAATGCTCCAGTTGTTGACATATTTTTCAAGTGAATCACATACAGAATTCAAGTGAGTTTCAGTAGGAAGTGGCAATTTTGTTCCTCTGCTTAATTTATAAATTGCTCCAGCTTGAAGATTATTTCTTATATATTTTATTATTTGTGTAACATGCTTGCTCACATTTGCTAAGATCATTTGCTAAAAGATTCAGCATATGGGCGGCACACCCATAAGTTATGATAATATCTTTTTCAGATGACAATAATTGTCTCATTGATTTCACATTAGCTGCATTGTCAGTCACAAAGCTTTTTACTGTGCATCCAAATTTACGTTTTACAAAATCTATTGCTTCTCTTGCTAATTGTGTAAGATATTCACCAGTATGTGAATGACCAGAAGTGTTGATTATTTCTACTAAAATGTTAATTTTATCTGTAATTACAGAGATACAAACTATAGGTTCATTATGTACATTACTCCAGCAATCTAAAGACATGGCTACAATTTTCCCATTCAATACATTACATTTTTCAATTTCTTCTGTGTAAACCCTATCTAATATTTCTCCTCCAATTTCAGTTCTATTAGGTAGAGTGTATCCTGGATTAAGCATATTGATAAGTTTTTTAAAAAAACAAAAACAAAAATCATGGATTTAAAAAAATATATTTATATTAAAAATTAGTTATATTTGTGAGCATAACCCTGTCTTAGATTCCTGTTTTAAGTTCAAATCTTTTTAAAAAAACATTAGTTTGGTTTTTTTTTTTTTTTTTTTTTTTATTTGCATTCACTCCCAACAAGGCTGCAAGCAACCACTATTAAGTTGGGAGTTACTAGGAAAAAAAAAGAACAGAGTTATAGAGCAAGGAAACGGTTGACAGAAGACTTAAAAAGTTTAAGGTTGTATGAGTCAGGAAAACATGAAGATGGGAGAGAGTTCCAAAGAATTGAAGTGCGGGGAAAAAAACTAGATGAATAAAAGTTTTTAGAGCATGCAGGAACAGATACAGTAAACGAATGAGACTTAGCTGAATGACGAGTAAAATGAGAATGAATTTTAGTTGATGGAACTTGAGATTATAACTCCTTCGAGTAGTGACCATGATAGTATCTGTAGAAAAGAGAAAGAGATGCAACTTTACGACGATGGGAAAGAGGTTCAAGCTTAGCAGATAGTCCAGGTCCAACAACATTTACAATGCGTTTTTGGACCTTGTCAAGAAGAGAGAGTGAATCGTTAGAAGAACCAGCCCAAATATGACAACAGTATTCCATACAGGGACGAATAAGAGATTTGTAGAGGTAGAGAATGGAATCAAAAGTAAGGAAATGGCGAGCACGATAAAAAGAAGCAACCTTAGCAGAAGCTAATTTAGCAATCGATTGTATATATGGTTTCCATGAAAGGTCAGTAGTAAGCGATAATCCAAGTAGACGTAAAGAGGAGGACTCAGTAAGAGGATTGCCATTCATTAATATAGGAATGTTGACCATATTACGGTAGTTGTTTGCAGTAAGCAACTAGGTTTTTTTAGAGTTGAAATTCACAAGCCACTGTGAACCCCAATCTATTACTGAAGTGAGATCGGATTCAAGATCAGCTGCTTGTTCTAGGCGATCGAAAAGAGAAGACTTTTTGTCAAGACAGGAGTATAAAGTTGAGTCATCAGCAAAAAGAGCTACTTTAGATGAAAGGTTGTCAGGAAGATCGTTTATGTAGATAAGAAACAAAACAGGGCCCAGGATGGAACCTTGGGGAACCCCAGAAGTTACTGGAAATAAAGAAGAGTGTTGGCCGTCAAGGATGACTTTAATAAACCGGTTAGAAAGAAATGATTTGATAATCTCAAAAACTTTCCCAGAAACACCATATGAAGCGAGCTTATGGAGAAGACCAGCATGCCAAACTTTGTCGAAAGCTTTAGATATGTCGAGAGCAATAGCCCTAGCCTCACCGCCTCCATCTAATGCACAATAAAATCTTTCAGTTACAGCAGTTAGCAAGTCGGCCGTAGAGCGAGAGAATCGAAAACCGTATTGATTGTCTGACAGTAGTTTATTTGACTCAAGATGAGATGTGAGGAATTTGTTGATCAAAGACTCAAAGACCTTGCTAATAACAGAAAGAAGACTGATCGGACGATAATTGGAGGGGTCAGAATTTTCTCCAGAGTTTTTGAATATTGGAACCACAGATGCCATTTTCCAAACAAGCAGGAAAACAAGACTCAGTCAAACACTTGTTAAATAGTTTAGAGAGAATTGAAGAAAGTTCTGGAGAACAATTCTGCAAGACTGTGACAGGAATGTTGTCTGGACCACAAGCTGTAGACGAGTTTAATTGAGATATGACTTTAGCAACAGAAGCCGGAGTGATTTGAATGTCTAACAATGCTGTTGAAGATTTTCCAAAAGTCTTTAGAGCCTAACTTCTGCGATAAGATGCGAGATTTAGTGAACTGAGAATAATGGAGTTTAGCATCAGAAAGCACCTTTTTACATCGATTTCTTGCAATAATAAATAGCCGTTTGTTCTCAAGAGAGTTGTTCTTTTGAAAAAGATGAAAAAAATGGTTACGATTGGATATAGCAGCCGCACAAGAAGGAGAAAACCATGGAGTAGAATTTTATCAAACAAAAAAAAAAGTTGAATTTAGGTACCTTCAGACTGTCAGTGATGCTCATTTCCTGGCAAACACATTAGATCCTAGATATTTTGGATCTAATCTTTCTAAAAATAAAAATGAAGCTGCCATGAATTTCGCAGATAAAGAGTTCAAGAATTTGTTACCAATATTATTCAAATTAAAAGCCAAATCTACTATAGCATAATGGAAATTGAAGGTTTATTAAATGCACCAGCTTCTAGTGCTGGAATCAACAGAATTTTTTCAACTTTTGGTCTTGTTCATTTTAAGTTAAGAAACCGATTGGGGGTAGAAAATGCAGCAAAGCTTATATTTATATATAGAACATTAAACATTGATATATTAAATAATTTTAATTAAATATAACAATAATATTGATAAAGAATATAGTTTACTCAAATAAAATACGTTATGCTTTTTTAATTTAAAAGGATAACTAAATACCGCATTTTTTAGTAAAAATCTAATTTAAATCAAAAAAAACATGATTTTTTTGGTTTTTTTAAAAAAGCTATGGTTTTTGGTTTTTTTTTCAAAAAAAAAAATGATTTTTTTGCAACCCTGATTGTAGTATTGGTTAAAAATATTTATATCCATTTGCTACCATGACAACCATTTGTTATATGTTACTAGTTTATTTACTTTTTTTACTTTTTTTGTAATTAAAATTTTTTTATAATTTTTATAATTGAAGTTTTTTTATAATTAAAATTTTTTTTTACCCTTTCAGGCATCTCTAGTAAATGATGAAACAAGATACCAACCTTTTAAAAGGTATTTTAAATTTTTTTTATTTTTATTGCTTGCTTTATTATTTTATGCTTTTTCAGAAATAAAAATGAGTATATTATGTTAGAACTAATGAAAAGTCTTTTTTTATTTTTGGTTTTAATAAAAGTAAGTTCTCTAATATCATATTTGCTTATTTTGAACGGTTCTTTTTTTTTATATTAAAAATCATTTTTTGGGAAGAAAAAAAAATTCTTGAAGAAAAATTTTTAGTTCTGCTCATTTGTGTTCAATTAAGTTTCGCTGATAAAAGTATATTACATTTGTGTTGCTGTTTTGCTGATAAAAGTATATTACATCTGTCATTTGAATTTATCTAATTTCTATGTCTTCTAAATACTATCTTATAGCGTTTTATCAGAGAGAGAGCTTTCTTATTTAAGTTTTTGCTGTTTGAAACCAATGTGTTAAAACAGAGATGTAGTTGTTTGTGGAAAGATGGTTGCAAAAGCAACCATCTTTCCACATCTTTCTAAAGTGCAGCTATTAAGTATGATAGGTATACCATTATCAACTTGCTGCGTGAATGAGTACAGGTGTAGTAGGTAGCAATAATTGATGAAAAGATTATGAGTATTTTTATAAACAATGTTTCAGAGAAGATCAAACAACAGATAGATATATGTATCTGTATTTCTTTAAGAGAAGAGACAGAAAGATGTGTTTTTATGAGAACAAGCAGAAAGATATGAAAACAAATATTATAACATTAATTTTACAATATAAACTCAAGTCATAATATTTTGTTTTGTTTTTGTATTCTATCAAATACTTCTTCTGTTTTGAAATACTGTTCTGATTTCCATTCAATATAAAGGATTATTCAAAATGAATAACATTGTTAATTAAACATTTTTTTAATAAAATTTATGTTTTCTATAATTATAATTGCTTTCTATAATGAACTGAACATTTTATGTTACTAATCTACTACATCATATCTTTAGCTGGTATCTCATCTGCAGTTAAATGTTTATTAAAAATGTATAGAAGAAATTTCTCACATTTTTAAAGAATCATATTAATATCATTTTACTAAAAATATTTTTGGTTGAATTTTTTGTTAAATTTATATCAATAATTTTACCAAATAAATTTTTCAAATAAATTTTACAAACATAACTTGACCACAACTCTTTAGTTGTGGTCAAGTTTTGTTTGTTGAACTTTTTTTTAAATATTTAAAGAAATGTTTATATGCATTTATTGAATTCTACTCATATATTATTGTATAACAGCAAATGTCTTTTGAAGAGATATATATTTTTTTATTTTCCATAGAACATATAGTGATTCCCCATTTGCATTATGGCCATGTGAACACATTCAGGATTGGCTTAGAGATGAAGGATTAGAGGAATATGCAAGTGCTTGCTCCAAAAGTGTTAAAAAAGGAGATGATTTGCTTAAATTTACACTATCAGATTACGAACGAGAATTGGGAATCACTGATCCTATGCATAAGCGGAAACTTAGTTTAGCTTTAAAGGTAACTTTTGTAATAACATACAAAATGATTATGGGTAATTACGAATAGTATTATTTTCTGGCTAATAATGGGTAAAATTCATTATGGGTAATTATGGTTACATGTTTATGATTAATAACTTATATTTATAAGTAATAACATGTTTATGGGTAACATGCATTATCAAAAGGTAACATGTGTTTAAGAATAATAACATGTTTTATAAATAACATACATTATGGGAAGGTAACATTTGTTTATAAATAAAAATATATTTATTTGTTAAATACAATATTAAGTAACATGTGTTATAAAGTTTATTATTGCGAAGTTATTTACTTATTATTACAAAACTAACTGACAGGACTTTGTAAGTAAGGGGTAAACAGATTCTATCTGTTGACCAGCTTCTCGCTCCTTCTTAATCTATTAGGCTGGAGTAGATGTATTTATAATACATTGTTTCCAGTTTAAGATGTTGAATGCTGGATCTTCTTGACTCATCGCATGGGTTTTGCTTGTGCCTCTATTTTTATGATTAGGCAAGTCATTCTATTATCTCTTAATGGGGGTACAGCTCTAAAACTCAGTTATGGTTTTGAGGCCGGCTGGTAATCAGGTTTCCCGAATACTGTGGTAGCTCTCAGAGAGGTTGTGGTAGCTCTCAGAGAGGTCAGAGAGATTTCATCAACAGGTGTAAAATACCAGAGTACTAACAGTGCTATGTTGCGCATGAATGGTGTCCCTGTTCATACTTTTGGTATGCATTGTCAAGGCCATTTGGCCCTTTGTTAGGGCTTGGGTTTATTATTAGTAATGAGGCTATTGCTTGGACTATTAGATAGTGTACTGAGTACTATCTGTGCTTTGAGTCAGGTTCTTTAATCAATTTAAAAAATGACTGAAATAAGTAAAAAAATGACTGAACTATGAAACACAAGTCCATCATCATCACCAAGATCTCTAAATCTACCATTCACTAATATTTGTGATTTTTGAAGTAACTTTTTTTTTGTTGAGTCTTATCTCTTGCAAAACTTGCCAGACCTACTTGCTATTTGGGAGACTAATTTTTAGTTTGGCTGATCTTAGTGTTGATGGTTATCTTCCTTTAATTCGTAAAAACTCCAATAGTCACATGTTTAGCCTGGGCATATTTACATTCATAAGAATTCAGCCATTTGTCGGGAAACTAGGTTTGAATCCACTAACTATTCTTTTATCTGCTTTCGTTTAGCATCACTTCACTCTATTTTTTTTCTCTTTGTTCCATATCGCTCTCCTTCATTTCAAGGCTGCACTCTTTTTGATGTTATTTCTGATCAAATTGACCAAGCCTTCTTTCTTTATGTCTCCTTATATCTTTATATCTCCTCTATCTGTTATTCCTATTTTCAAAAATTCTGAAGAGCAATCTTCTTCAATCCGTTTTTCTGACTTGTCAATTTCCATCATATTAGTCCTTCTTACTATAATAAGATTTTTAAGTCTTTAGTTAACAAGCACCTTATATCTCACCCTTTGATAGCTTGAAGGGGGCATTTGAGCTTGAAAAGGATATCACTTAACTACAGCATGAAGGGCTCTTAGTGGCTGGTGAACTTTAACTTTAATAAAAATCAATATTTTTCAGTTAATCGTTATTGCAACAATCTAGATCTTTCTGTGTTTATGAATGGTAACGTACTCAATGAGTCATATACCCTTTGTCTTCTAGGATAAACTCTTACTAGGATTAATTCTTGCATCTTTCTTAGAAACCATATTTCATTGCAAAATAAGCAACTGCTAAAGTTGCTTATTTTGCAATAAATTTTGCAAAAAACTCTGAATTCTATTCTTTATCTCATAAATCTCAAATCCATCCTTGTATGGAATACTGCGGCCACATCTAGAGCAGATCTTTGAATGATTCCTTTTCTCTTTTAGACAAGATGCAAAACCGCATTGTAAATCTAGTTGGACTTGCTATTGCATCCAACCTTTAACCATTGTAATGTTGCTTCTCTTTCACCTTTTTATAACTACTTATTGGCACTGCTCTAAAGAGATAGCATCTCTTGTACCAAAATTCATTCTCATGTTATTCCTCATTCAATTAAGTCTCATCCTTTTACTGTGACTGTTCCTAAGTGCTCCAAAAATTCTTATTTGTCTAGTTTTTTTTCCTCTAACATCAGTTCTTCGGAATTCACTTCCTTCATCTTGTTTTTCTGATTCATATACAAATATCTGATTTGCAGTCTTATAAGTTGTCTGTTTATTGTTATCTTGCTTTATAAATTTTATCTTTTCTCCTCTAGTAACTTCCAACTCTAATAATTGTTGCTTGCAGATTTCTCTTAAGTGAAGATGTTTTAAAAAAAAATCTATTTCATACTGACTGATATTTTTCACTTAAATGTATATCTTCGAAAGCTCAGTAATTTAGTGCACTATCATCAGTGTTGTTTCCAATGGTTCAAATCCATCCCTAAGTATAATACATTTTTAATTTTTTTCGATCTTTCAGTATATATTTATTGCAAAAAAAATATATACTTAGCAATAAAGACTTTTAATTGGTAAAATAAAATTTTGAAGTTTTCTCATATTACATATATATTATACATGATCGTTCCATATACCTCCTGTTAACTTATGTTAAAGATGTATTACATATATATATAATATATAAGTTATTACATATATATATATATATTTACATATCAACAAAAGCGTGTATTAAGTTCAATACAAAAAAAATAATTTATAAGATATAAAAGATTTTTTTTTAATTATTTTATGACAAAATTTTACAAAATTCCAAAAAAAAAAAACAAAGCATAAAAGATTTAAATATATAATATATATAATAAAATTTTATTCCTTGTTTTTTTATCTTTTTTTATTCTTTTGTATTTTGTAAAATTGCAGGTATTTGTATATACACAATATGTAGGTATTTGTATATACACAATATGTAGGTGTTTGTATATACACAATATTTTGTAGGTATTTGTATATACGCAATATGTAGGTATTTGTATATACACAATATTTTGTAGGTATTTGTAAATATTTGTATAAGTATTGTTTATGTTATTTTAATATTTTAAACTAAATAGTTATTTAGATTATTTTAAATTGGATATTAGTATAAAAATATTTATAGTATATATTATAGTATCTACTACATATACTAACATTTTGTACTAACATTTACTTTATATACTAATATATAAAGTAAATGTTAGTATAAAATATAAAGTAAATGTTAGTATAAAATATAAAGTAAATGTTAGTATAAAATATAAAGTAAATGTTAGTATAGTATTTAAAGTATTAAATAATTGTGTTGAATTTAAAAAAGTTTCATCAAAATATAAACACTAATATTACTATGATAACAGGCAATAACATCAAATGAACCTGATTATGCTGGTCGGCTTGATCATCATTGGGTTGCAAAGTGGTTAGAAGATCTTGGACTACCTCAATATAAGCAAGCCTTTTTTATGCACAAAGTTGATGGACGTGTTCTTCTCAACTTAACTGTGGTAATTAAGTTTTAGTTTTGTGTGTTTTTTACTTTTATTTTGCTTAGTGCATTTCTGCTTTTTAGTGCTGTTTTTTAGCAATGTTTTTTTTAAGACTTTTTTTTTTTTAGGACGATGTTTTTTTTAGAACGCTGTTTTTTTAGGACGATGTTTTTTTTAGGACGATGTTTTACAATTAAAAGTTTACAGTTTACTCCATCATGCAAGTTTAAAACGAGCCATCCAGTTTTTAAGGTTATATGGTTACATACCTTATTATTATTTTTGATAGTATTAAATACAAAACACAAACTTATGCTTTATTTTCAAGCTTTTTACATTTCTATTGGTTTGTTACTTATTGTCATGGTTTCTTGTTTCTTGATAAAGGTGGGTTAAAAAGTTAAAAAAAAAAATTTTTTATCAATTCTCATCTACTTGTTTTTCTTCATTTCTTTTAGACATCAAAAGTTTCATCCTCAATATCTACGAGAAATCGCTAATCAGGTAGCCTTAGCAACAAGCTTGTTATAGCCTTTCTAGTTTTTTTTTAATTTGGTTTCGATGTGATTTTTTCTTGCAGTATTTTGTGAATAATTTGACATCTTGATTTATTTTAATTATTTTTAGTCAGAGGAACGATGTGACCATGTCATGTTATGGACCAATCAAAGAATAATGCACTGGCTAAGATCTGTTGATTTAGCGGAATACGCACCCAACCTTAGGGGTAGTGGTGTGCATGGTGCTTTTATGGTAAAAAATATGTTTAAAATGGTGTAAGTTTATTGATAAAATTAAAATTTAACTTGTTTAGTTTTAAATTGTATTTTAGGTCCTCGAACCTCGTTTTAACGCTGATACTCTTGCTGATCTGTTATCGATTCCTTATAATAAAACTCTTCTTCGGCGACATCTTGGCTCTCATTTTATGACTCTACTTGGAGATGCTTGTCAAAGACAGAAAGAGATGACTCAAAAAACTTCAGACTTTGTTCCTCTGAATGGATCAGTTAAACACAAGGTTTTATAATTTAAAAACATTTTGTTTTTATAAAACAATTTTATTAAACACACATGTTTACCATTCTTATCATGTTTATTCAAAGTTGCGTAAAAAAGGCTCTGTGTTTGGTTCGCTTCGACGAAGAAAATCAGAAACGGATTTAGATGCTCTGATTTGTTCTACTGAACTTGATGTTTCAAGTATGTATTCGCCTCCACCTGCCTTGGATCCCGATACAATTTTCGATTTATCTGAAACCAATTCATTTTCGCCATCTTTTAACGACAATGGAAGTTCTTCTACAAATGAGGTAGGTTTTCTACAGTCGAATAGATATATACAAATAAGCACTTAATTTGAAAAATGTGGTAGGACTTTTTAATGAGGTTTTCTCAATCGAGTAGGTTTTCTGCGAATAAGGTAGGTAGACTTGGAATGAGATTCTATTTTGTCAACGAATAAGATAAAAACGAAATTATTTTTTTTACAAAAAAAGTTTTTTTTAGACTAGCACTGTTCCAATGATTGCTGAGCTGTCAAATGAAATAGATCAAATGACTGTTAGTTTATTATTATTATTATTATTATTATTACCAATTTATTTTTCTATTTTTTAATTTTGTCTTATATTTTTGTTTTTATGACATCATAACTTAAGTTTATATTTTCAGTCGAATTTGGGAAAGGAAAATCGCTGATGACGTTTTATCATGTGATCACATAAAACTAAATGAAAGATGTTTTAGCATATGATAATTATTTTTAACATATGTATATTGTTCATGGTTTCATCTGTCCATATGTCATCGTCATCTGTCAACCAAAGTTTTTTTACAGATGCTCGGAAAACATGACATAATTGGTTATCTCGCATTCAAATCAAAAATGTCTCTGTAAATTGTAGAAATATAACTTTATAAAAAAATTTACAAAAACGTTCGACAAGCTCGTCTTCATTAGAATCGAAACTTTATTTTTTTTTACTATTATTTTCGTTTAATTTATTTTTGTATTCACCCTGTACTTTTATAAATAATGTATTTTTTAAATTATTTACTATAATATCTTATATATTTTTCTTATTTGATCAATTTTTGTTGATTTCTAATTAATCTCGATATATTCGATTGGCGTATTTTTCGATATATTCACGATATATTCGATTTGAGTATTTTTTTTTTTAGTCTAATTAGAATATATTATCCAAATTTCAACAAATAAATTAAAAAGTTTAATTCCTGGTCCAAAAGACCATTAGGATTTTATATTATTTTATATAGACAAAGAAAGTTTGTCTTCTCATCAATTTATCTCATTAGCTCCTCCTCGTCTCACTTCTCATTAGCTCTCCTCCTCCTCGTCTCACCTCGACTCATTAAATTTAAGTATAAATTTTATAAATAATTTGATTATTATTTTTTATTTTTTTAGTTACTAAAATTTTCTTAAAATTTTTGATTTGGAATTTTTTTTTTATCGATTTTTTTTATTTTAAAACTTAGTCTCTATCATTGAAAATCCTTAAAAAATCCTGTTGTTGAAAAAACCCTCAATAAACGCTGTTGGATTTTACTTTTAAATTACTACTTTCCTTTAAATGTTTTTGTTTCAAATAAAATTTAATTTTACGGAATGAGTAAATACTGTAATTAAAAGAAATATCTTTTTTGTTTTAAAAAGAAAAAAACATTGAAATGTTTGTTTTTTTGTTTTTAATTTAATTTTTTTTTATCGATTTTTATCGATTAAATTTCACCGAGCAGATTAGGTTACACTGACCATATTGTAGTTATACTCTAAAAAAAGAGAAAAGTTTTTAGTCTGTTGACATTTTCTTGAGTAGACTTCTTTAAAGTTTCTCATAATACATTCCATCCCAAATATGGTCGCTTGGCAACAAAGTCTAAGGAACTAGAGAAAAGTAAAAGTAGTTGATTAAAATCAAAGCAAAATTTCAGCATTTTGATATTAAAAGGGGCTTAGTAATCTTTGGATAAATATTGCATTCATAAAATAGTCCTAAAGCAAATAAAAACAATTCAACAAGTTGATAAAAAACAAAAGTCCAGAAATTGAAAAAATACGAAGTTTTATGTATATATATAAATATATATATATATATATATATATATATATATATATATATATATATATATATATATATATATATATATATATATATATATTGGTTCTTTCTGCCTAAACAAATAATAATTAAGCAATAAGGGATAAATTACGTAAACAATTTCACTAATTTTACAATAATAAACATAAACAAAACAAAAAAGATAAAAAGTTTTCCCTCGCAGAGCCTTAAGTTATATAAAAAATTAAAATAGCGCATTAAGTTGAATCAAAATTGCCGCGTAAAAAGCCTAAAAAAGACCTACTTCTGTTTTTTAAATGAAGTTAGCGTTGCAACATCTCAAAAGAATTGTTCGCAAATTACGTCACGCAATAGGCGGACAATCTTTGCCAAGGATCCGTGGTACAAACCCCACCATTGCTGTTAGAATGCCAATTAGATTACATTTTTGGGGGGTACCATTTTCATATGTCTTAAGATAATTATTTAGGATAAACTTTTATAGGGACCTCAAAATGTCAGGTTAAATAATTGGTTGCACAGCTTCTAATATTGTTTAGAAAATCATGAATTTCTGCCTAAAAGCATTATTTTCCATGCTGAGTATATTTTTAAATGTTTATTTCATTTACCTTTTTACTTATTGTATTCCACTACAAAAAGCTAGATTTAGGAACCTTAGAATGCTAAGTGAATACAGGGGCAGATCCAGGATTTTTTGGTATAAGGATTTGGTAAGTTCTAAGCTTCAAATTTTTGTATTTTTATTCTTTAGTCATTTAAGAATGATTTGCTAAAAATTGCGCTAATTAGAGCTTGGGAACAAAAAAAAACCGAAAAAGTAGGCATCACCCGCCCAAATGTGTAGGGAATCGGTTTTTCTAAATATAAATTCTTATATCCTAAATTAGATCGTTAAGGTTCTAAATTTTTTTTCAAAAATATTATGTTGTTTAGAAATTATACCCAGTTTAAATTTACAACCCCCTCGTTTTGAGGGGGCTCTAAACTTTAAATGCCTATAATTTTTGAACGATTTTTTGATCAAACTTTAAATATAGATACACATTTGAATTTTATTAGAGGATGTAACTTTTTTTTTTTTCGAAAAGTCATTTCCCCTCTCATTTGGGCGGGTGATGCCTACTATTTAGGGTACTTTGTTTCCACGCTCAAATCAACGCAACTTTTGTTAAAGATCTAAGAACAATTAACAAAAAACTTGATTATGTCATTAAAATTTAACAAGAGAATGAATATTTTTACGATGAGGAAGAGTCGCTAGTCTGTTATGTTGCCTTTTTATGTTTATTAAGATGGCTCCAATGTTTAAACAAGAAAAAATTAAAATGACAAAGTTGAATGTTTTGGGACTAAAAAAACAAGCATGTAGAATCCTCTGTGGATGCCAGATTACTAGACTATCACCAAATGCCCAACAAGCACTCCAAAAAAAGAAGCTTAGCTAGTCTTTTTAGAAGCGTTGGGATGCAAAATATCAAAAGTGCATCACAAAAACAGACATGAAACTGTATCTGTAAATTGTGCCATTAACTGTATAAAAGAAATGGTGCGTAACCATCTTAACGAGTTAGCTGAAAAACTTAAAAAAATTATTATTTTCATTGATGGAAATCAATTAGAAACAGGTACATAGCAGGAAGATCACAGTACTCTTCTAAGTGCATACTAAATATTAGACCACTATTTAGAAAAAAACAATATAAAACGGTCTGTCGTTGTCCAATCTGACGGTCATTCTTCAAGATTTGACTGTAAGGTATTGACATTTCTTAGAAGCAAAAATATTCGAATTTTCATCACTCCACCTGACAAAACTGGCGTTACCCAACTCCTTGATCACTAAAGTACAATATTATTCAGATATTGCACTCTAGTACCAAAGTGCTAAATCTGTACTTTACTCGTTGTTTATGACAATCAACATGGAAGGTTACATGCATATACTCGCATCAAAACAAACAACTATAAATACAGGTAAAAAATTGGGATTTCAAGTAGAGGACTCAGTGTTGAGTTGATGCAGGAAGATAAGCTCTTACGAGCCAAGCTGTGTATTAATAAAAATACTGAAAATAATCAATCAACAACAGCTTTAACAATTTCATCTCCAAAAGGTAATCATTATGGCTCAGCAAGCTATTGGAAACATAAATACAAAAATGCCATGGAAGCTTATCAAACAATATCAAATAAATTATCATTTAAAAAAATACCCAATTTATTGCCTGTAACCAAAGTAACACCTAAAGTAAACAAGAAGTTAGCCAGTTCAAGGCTCAATGAAGAGGGAAAAAATATTGGAAACGGTTTCATCAATCAAAGAAGACAAAACCAAAAGGGAGCAGGCCAATAAAGAAAGGAAATCTAAGCAACAACAACAAATTGAAGCATTTTATAAGTGTAAGGAAGAATGTACATGTGTCAATAATGTATGTGCTGCAACTAAGCTTTGAGAATGCTCTTGTTGCCATATTTTAAAATCGACAAGCACTAAAGCATCATGTTGAGTTGAAACAGGTTCAAAACCAAATATGATCAAACTATTTTGTGAAAGAAGAATTTCAGTTTTTTTGCTTGTTTGTTTATTTCGCCGTTTAATAACTTTTACAATTTAAAAGTTTGTAAATAAAAACATTGGTGGGGCAAGTATTTGCATTATTTTACATATATACATTATTTTGTCTTATCACCGAGCCCCAATATGTACGTAATGTAAATACGTATATATATATATTTTTTTTTTTTTGCCAAATAATTTTTTTAATAATACAAATTTTAACATATTACAAATTTAGTGGCAGGACTTCTAGAAGATCATGAGAATCTTATCATGAAGCCCTTTACAATGCATTTTAGTATCGAGTATAATATAATATAAATACGTAATATTATAATGAAGTTATAAAAATTCGTAAAATAACAAAGATAATATGAAGTTTAACAAAACACAGTAATAAAAAGTAATAAAATAAAAACCATTAAATACATAAGTTTGCAAAGAACTCATGGAAATATTCGTAAATAGTAAAACATAATACAATAAAGTATAATATATCAGCAATAAATTGATAAAAACTCAAAAATAGATAAAGATGTTTTCAATTGAAAAGATAATTTCTTTAATTTTGGTTTTGAATGAGGAGTAGTTTAGTTTGATTGAAAAGTCAAAATTAGGTAAAACTATTTTGTTCCAAAGAAGAGGTCCACGATAGGACATACAAAATTCGTCGTATTTAGTTTTGCAAAAAGAAGCATTAAGATTGTTGTCAATTCGTAAATTATATTTGTTTTTCGGTTTTAAAGAATAAAGATATTGAAATACCTGTGGAGATAAATTTTCTTTACACTTGAACATAAAGCATAAAATATTAAAAATATTAAGTTGATAAACATTCAAAGCTTTCATATCTTTAAGAAGTGGCGCAGAGTGAGTAAGACGATTTTTAAAATTAATTGCGCGAGCTGCGTGTTTCTGATGATTAAAAAGAGTTTTAAGTTTTGTCTTTTGAGTGCTTCCCCATATAATATTTGCATTGTTTATATGACAGTGAACAAATGAATAGTACAGTTGAGTCAGCTGCCGTTTATTTAGTATGTTTCTAGCTTTATAAAGAATACCGATGCATTTGGAAACTCTAGAAAAGATAATGTTAATGTGATGTTTCCAAGTTAAATTTTCATCAATATAGATTCCTAGAAACTTTGTTACTTTTTCTCTTTTTATCATTACATTGTCAATATATAGTTCGGGTAACAAACGAGGTATTCTATGTTTTTATGGAGTGGATAAAAAAGTGTCCATTTAGTTTTAGCTGTGTTGAGAGATAACCTATTTATTTTGAACTAATCAGAAGCTTTTTTTAATTCATTTGTCATGTTGTTGAAAAGAATATTAATATTTTCATGAGATAGATATAAATTTGTGTCGTCTGCAAAGATTATTTTTGTTAGGCTTGAAGTTTTATGAAGATCATTTAGATATATTATAAAGAGAAGAGGTCCAAGTATGGAGCCTTATGGAACACCACACGTTACATTTATTAACACTTGAGACGAGGATTCTTTATTATAAACATATTGCTTACGATTTGTAAGATAGCTTTTTAACCATTTGAGGGTGTTATCTTTTATTCCATATGATAATAATTTTTTTATTAGAATTTGATGGTTGACGGTATCAAAAGCTTTAGATAAGTCAATAAATACTCCTAATGTGAAATGAGATTTTTTAAAAGATTCTGAGATGTCGCGCGTAAGTTGGAGAATAGCGTGTTCTGTTGAATTGTTTTTTTTAAAACCAAATTGGTTTTCGTATAAGATTTTATTATTAATTAGATGGTCGTAAATTCGATTGAACATTATTTTTTCTAGTATTTTTGAAAAGACTGAAAGAACTGAAATAGGGCGATAATTATTTATGTTTGTATGATCTCCTGTCTTGAAGACAGGAAATACTTTAGCTATTTTTAGACAGTCTGGAAACATTCCTTGACTGATGGATGCTCTAAAGATTTTAAAAATAATGTGTTTTATAACATCACAAGTCTATTATAATATTCACATTAATATCATCATACCCAGTTGTTTTATTTCTTTTTAATGAACTAAAGGCAATTTCAAATTCATTATAAGTTAGCTCAGTAAAGTGAAAACTTGATGAAGTTGATGTTTGGAATTCAGCTGATTTATCGTCGGTATACGGAATACTGTTTGCTAGTTTAGTTTGTTGTAAAAAATTTGTTAAATTCAGCTGCAATATAGTTTGAGTCGTTAATTAGTTTGTTGTCAATTTTTATTTCATGTGGCAGAGAATTAGTATTTGTTTTAAGTTTTCCTGTAACTTCTTTATTCATATGTAATTTCATTATTTTCCAGATTTGTTTCGAATTATTTTTATGTTTATTGATCAAGTAGGAGTAGTATTTTTTTTTGCATTTTTGCGAAGTTTTTCATATAAGTTTTTATAGGTGATATAGTTATTTTTATGTTTTACTGATTTTGATTTTAAATATTTAATATATAGCTTTTGTTTTATTTTCGAGGATTTTTTAAGACCTTTTGTAATCCAGGGACATGATATGTCTTTTGTTTTTACAACTGTTTCACACATAGGAAAATTTGTATCATAGACTTTATAAAATGTTTTAAAAAAAGTGTTGTAAATTGTGTTTATATTATTATTAAAGTTTAAATGTTCCTAATTTATTAGAAACAAATGTTCTTTGAAGGAGTTTAAATTAATGTTGTTGAACAACCTTTTTTTTATGGTGACACTTTTTTGCATTTCTTTTTTAAAGTCTAGATTTACTGAAAAAAATATAGGAAAATGATCAGATACATCTGTTTTAATTATTCCTTTTTTAAGCGATATATTAAAAAAGTCAGTAGTTAAGATATTATCAATTAAAGTGGATGAATAATTTGTAATTCTTGTTGGTCGATTTATTATTGGTATTGTTCCTGTTTCAAATAAATTGTTGTAAAATTTTCTAATATTTTGATTTTCGTAATAATCAAAACAATCTAAATTAAAATCAATCAAGTAATTGTTTTTATTTTCAAGATTAGTTTTTTCTAGAATTTTCTTTTGTAAAAAATTGCTGAGGTCTTCAGTTCTTCCAGTTGGAGGCCTATAACAACAGCTTATTAGCAGGTTTTTTGATTTTTTGTTTATAATTTCAATAGTTAAAATCTCTTTATTTTCATCAGAAACACTCATATCGCGTCTAACATTATACAAAAGACTATTTCTAACATAAAAAAAGTACTCCTCCTCCACGCTTATTTATATTTCGCTCTAAGGTAATTGCATTAAAACCTGGGAGTCTCAAAATCCTCGTTAGAAGACCACGTTTCAGTTACGCAAATTAAATTAAAAGAATTATCAGTTTCGCAAATGACATTTAAAAAATTTTCAAAATTCTTTTTTAAACTCCTTATATTAATATGGACAACGTTCAAATAACTATTAATGTTATCAATTTTTAGCAAATATTTAACTTCATTTGGATAAAAATATTTGCATTCAAATTCTGATGTATTAATTTCGTTAAAATAGTTTAAATCAGGATCATATACTTACAATAACCGTTTAAATCAGGATATATACTTACAATAACCGTATAATATACTTTATACTTTACAAATTATTTATTGAAAACTATAAATGTAAAAATAACTAACAATTAGTTTAAGAAATACTTCAAGAAAAATATTTATGTTAAAAGTAATAGTCAAATAAACAAGAAAAATTGAAAGAAAAATAATAATAAATAAATTAAAGAGCACGTATTTACAAGAGCCATACTATATACGTATGTTATACAAAGTTTATTGAAAAATATAAAAATACATAACAACTTGTAATATTAAAATAAAGAATAAAAAATTAAAAATAAAATAGTACTTAATTTACAAAACTTTTTTTTTTTTTTTTTTTTTTTTTTACCGCAATTTTCACCGCGAACGGACGTGTTTTAAGAGCAAAAAACACGTTCAATTATTATTTTATCATAGTAAAAGCTATGATAAAATAATAATTGAACTTACAGAATTAAAAAAAACAGAGTCTAAAAAATCACCAGATGAAAGTAATATTGAAAATGGAACTAATAACATAAAAGAGAAAAGAGCAGAACTAGAAGACAGAAGCCGTAGAAACAACTTGAGATTTGTTGGGATTAAAGATAAAGCTAATGAAACTTGGGAAGAAAGTGAGCAAAAAATCTTTTTTGCTCACATTCTTCCCAAGAAGAAAGTGAGCAAAAAAAAAGAATTCCTCAATACAAACCTATATACAAGAAAAAATTTTAATAGATAGAGCCCATCGAGTTGGAAAAGAAAACGGAAAAAACAGATCAATAATTGTTCGAAACTACAAAGACAAAGCCCTAGTGTTAAAAAAATATACGACGATGAAGCTATGGAACGAAAGGTTGTACGTTAACGAAGACTTTAGCGATTTTACAATGGATTTACGAAGAAAGCATTTCAAAGAAGCAAAAGAATTGAGAGCGAAAGATAAGTTTGCTAAAGTAGTTTACAATAAATTATTTACGCGCGACCTATAATTATAAAGGAATTCTTTTAATATTCTATAATTAAATTTAAAAACAAAAATGGATGACTACGAATCGATTACTTTTAATTTTCATGATAAATACTTAAAATCAAATTCAGATCCAGATGTCAACTTTTTTAATAATGTCAACACATGTTGTTCTTATTTTTATCCCAACGAGTTAAAAGAATTTCTTAATAAAAATGGCACTGAAAATCAAAAAATCAGAATCCTTCACATTAATATTAGAAGTCGAAATAAAAATTTTGAGAAGTTTTGCGATTTTTTAGATGAAACTGAAATATTTTTAACATAATTTGCTTAACAGAAACATGGATTTCTTCGAATGATTTTAAAAATAATTCTATTTTCCATCTTCCAGGTTTTGAAACAATTTTATTAGAAAGACAAACAAATAAACGCGGTGGAGGAATTCTGATTTATGTTAAGGAACACATTGCACATAACATTAGGAATGATATGTGCGTTTCTGACGGTGATAAAGAAATCGTAGCTATTGAAATTTTAAACAATAAAAAAAATAGTATAAAAAATATAAATAGTATAAAAATCAACCAATTTTTCTTCTTTGATACTTTCAATGAACTCAGCTAAAGGTGTCATGTAGTAGATTATTCCCGCCGCCTGAATTATTCCATCCCCCTATGAAAAACTCAAAACGAGATTGCGCTTTCGGGTTATAACTGTTAGAAGTTTACCTAAAACGTCCGTACTACCTTAGTAAACATAAACAAAGAGAAAAAAACGTTTAGACGACAAATAAAGTTTACACAAAAGTAATATAAGAAAGATGATATAAAAAAGTGTCGTAATGATAGAAAATAAACAACTATATACTAATTAGTAATTTATTTGCATGAAATTATTTTACAAATACTTTTATTATGTAACAGTATATGTCAATGACATATATATAATACATACAATAATATGATATTATATGTAAAAGTAAAATTCAGACAGATATAAATTATATCTTTCTGAATTAATACCTCTCCTTTATAAATCGCTCAATGTAAGACAGTCTGATCTTTATTACAGTATAATGGTATTGAATGATGTAATAAATAGTGAACAACTATAAACTTTTAGTTATATATTTAATGGAAAATACTTTAAAAAATACATCTTTAAGTTTTAAAATTATTACCTCCCCTTAGTAAATTGTTTAAAGTAAGACGTTGTGGTAATGATAGAAGTGATAGTAATAGGAATTATGCAACTATATATCAATAAGTTATAAAATCATGTAAAAATGATTACAAGTATAATGTCTGAATCATCACATCCTCCTAAGTAAATCATGCAATACAAAATGTTTGAAACTGGTATTGATTGATTATTATATTTTACTGTAATTGGAAATTTCTAAAGCTTTTGATATTTAACTTGTAGGACTTTTGTTTTACTGTAGGAACATAGAATAAAAGTGTTATGCTTACTTTAATTAGTATAGTTATTAGTCCAATATATCAATATTATTTTAGCCTGATTTAAAGATATTGTGATGTTATATTGGTATTTATTTTTTTTCTAAACTAACGCATATCAATTTTCTGTTAAGTATGTATGTTTTTAAGTTCTATGTTTGCTATTTCATATGTTCTACAAAAACTAGTATTGATTTTTTTTATATTTTCATTTAAAGAATTAATTTTTATGTGCAAATTAATGAGTATTTCTTTATTTAATAAATTTTTTTTTGTCAATTTGTTTTAGTTCGACGACAAGGTTCTGCTCTACTTCATTTTTTATGTTTAGTTTTACTACTGTTGAAATATGGTTTTAATTTAGTAAATTTTCATGAATTGAAATTTACTTTATTAATCATTAGCCAACAGTTTAGGTAATAAAATTGAATTCGTTGCCATTAAGGTAAGAATAACTTTGTTTTTTGGTCGCACCATTAAACAGTTTTTAGTATTTTATTTTTATCGTACCATTGCTATTTTGTGTAAATATATTACATTTTTCATGGCAACATAAGTTTATATTATACTTAAAGTAAAAGGGGTATTATACTAATACTAACATTTATAATTAAACCTATTATTAGTTTATTAAGTTTCAGTAGTGGTGTAGTGGTAAAGCTACATAAGTCCAAAGTAGTAATACATTCAATTCGTTTTTTGGCACAAAGGCCTTGTTTGTCAAGGTTTGTGTTTAGGAGTTATTGAGAGAGGGTTTTAACCACAGCTAAAAGTTGCCTCCTTAACTGTATCAGCCTTTATAGCTTTGGAAAGGTAAAAAGCACACACAAAAAAACTCATTTTATGTAAATTACTTATTTTTAAACAGGTTTCAAATTAGGTAATTGCTGATTATCTGTTTAATAACATCTGTTGCCAAAAAGAGTTCGGTTGAATAGAAAGGAAATTTTTTTAAATATCTTTGCTTCCAACAAGGCTGCAATCAACCACTAATAGATTAGAAGTTACTGAAATAAGATGAAGTTTATAAAGCTAGATAACAATTGACATATGACTTTAAAGATTGGAAATTATATGAATCAAAATAGACACTGAAGCGAGTGAATTCTAAAGAACTGATGTTCAAAGAAAAAAACTAGATGAATAAGAGTTTTTAGAACACTTAGGAACAGTCACGGAAAAAGGAAAAGACTTAATCGAATGAGGAGTAACATGAGTATATGTAGAATTGAGGAAAAGAAGCAACATTACATGTGATAATGGTTGGAGGTTTGCAAGACCAGGTCCAACTATGTTTACATTGTGTTTTTGTACCTTGTCTGAAAGAAAAGAGTATTATTTTTAGATCCGCCCCTCCTTTCCCCAGATATGGCAACAGTATTCCATATAAGGACAGACTTTTATTAAAAAAAAACACTTTTTATTTAAAAAAACACTTTAAAACAAAATATTGCTGCATAAAAGAAGAAAAAAAAAAACAGCAAAAGTGCAATGGCAATCCAATACTTTGGTCTTAAACTCTTACCATTACCCCAAGCCCATGATAAACATTCTCACTTTTGGAGATTTTAATTAATTATTAAATCAAAATTATTCAACAAATTAAGGTAGAGTAAATCAAGCACTGACTTTAGAAAAAAATATAAATCTATAGCAGACTTTGGTTTTTATCTTATGCTAAATCTTGTGACTCCAATAAAAATAATTTTTTTAAATTACTTTTTGCAGTTGACGCCAACCACTTTCAATAAAAAAATAAAACTTTTTTTAGATTAAAGTTTATTTTTTTAATTCAAGAAAAAGTGTCAAACTTTTTAATTTGATTCAGTATTTTTTAATAATATTTGACTTGCTTTACAAGTACGAATTTCAAAAAGGTTGCTACAACCCTTAGAAAAAAATCTTTATTTCATCTTTTTATTATATAAGTAAGTATAAAATCTGTGATTTAAGAATTTCTACGAATAATTACTATTTGTTCAAGCTTCTCCTAAAATTTTCAACAAGGTTATCTGAAACAAAAATGTAATAAAAAAAAACTATTATATTTTCAAGGTTATGTTAGCTGAATTATTTTTGGTTTAGTTACACAAAACAGCAATGACATAATATAAAATTATAAAAAACTGTTATAGTTAAAAATACCAATAAAAAAATAAAATAAAAAAACTGTTTAATGGTGTGACCAAAAAACAAAGTTATTCTTTCCTTAATGGCAACGAATTCAATTTTATTACCTAAACTGCTGGCTAATGATTAATAAAGTAAATTTTAATTCATGAAAATTTACTAAATTAAAACCATATTTCAACAGTAGTAAAACTAAACATAAAAAATGAAGTAGAGCAGAACCTTGTCGTCGAACTAAAACAAATTGACAAAAAAAAATTTATTAAATAAAGAAATACTCATTAATTTGCACATAAAAATTAATTCTTTAAATGAAAATATAAAAAAAATCAATACTAGTTTTTGTAGAACATATGAAATAGCAAACATAGAACTTAAAAACATACATACTTAACAGAAAATTGATATGCGTTAGTTTAGAAAAAAAATAAATACCAATATAACATCACAATATCTTTAAATCAGGCTAAAATAATATTGATATATTGGACTAATAACTATACTAATTAAAGTAAGCATAACACTTTTATTCTATGTTCCTACAGTAAAACAAAAATCCTACAAGTTAAATATCAAAAGCTTTAGAAATTTCCAATTACAGTAAAATATAATAATCAATCAATACCAGTTTCAAACATTTTGTATTGCATGATTTACTTAGGAGGATGTGATGATTCAGACATTATACTTGTAATCATTTTTACATGATTTTATAACTTATTGATATATAGTTGCATAATTCCTATTACTATCACTTCATGCCATTACCACAACGTCTTACTTTAAACAATTTACTAAGGGGAGGTAATAATTTTAAAACTTAAAGATGTATTTTTTAAAGTATTTTCCATTAAATATATAACTAAAAGTTTATAGTTGTTCACTATTTATTACATCATTCAATACCATTACCACACCATCTTTTATTAAATGATTAGCTAGGAAAAAGGAGACAATTCAGAGGCAAGTTTAGTAACTTACTCGGGGGGAGGGTAAAATTCAGACAGATATTTGTAAATTAATTATATAACTAATTTATTCAGTTTAAACAGAAATTATACAACTATCAACTAATTATTTTATAGTTGTAGAATTTCAATCATTATACTGTAATAAAGATCAGACTGTCTTACATTGAGCGATTTATAAAGGAGAGGTATTAATTCAGAGAGATATAATTTATATCTGTCTGAATTTTACTTTTACATATAATATCATATTATTGTATGTATTATATATATGTCATTGACATATACTGTTATATAATAAAAGTATTTGTAAAATAATTTCATACAAATAAATTACTAATTAGTATATAGTTGTTTATTTTCTATCATTACAACACTTTCTTATATCATCTTTCTTATATTACTTTTGTGTAAACTTTATTTTTAAAATTCTTGTCGTCTAAACGTTTTTTTCTCTTTGTTTATGTTTACTAAGGTAGTACGGACGTTTTAGGTACACTTCTAACAGTTATAACCCGAAAGCGCAATCTCGTTTTGAGTTTTTCATAAGGGGATGGAATAATTCAGGCGGTGGGAATAATCTACTACAGTCATCTTACTTATTTTAAAGGCGGTAATAAAATTGGCTTTTGAAGCGCGAATTAAAACTTTTGTGCTAAATTTTCATTCCTTAATATTAGCCAATCATTTAACGGCAAAATTATTGTTTCGAACTTTACCGAGTTCGTTTACGAACTTCACCGAGTTTAGGGTGCGCCGAGTACAGGTCCGCCCAAAATTACTTTTATAATTGGAGATTTCAACATGAACTGTTTAATTTATAATAAAGATAAAAAAAATTAAAAGTTTTTATGATGAAATACTTATGGCAGGGGCTCTTCCTTTAATTAATTGCTCTACTAGAATAACCAAAACTTCAACTACGTTGATTGATAATATTTTTGCAACAGATATTTATAATGGGAAATTAAAAAAAGGAATTATAAAAACTGACATATCCGATCATTTCCCCATTTTTTAACAATCCATACTGTATTCTCTAATAACCCCGAAAGACAAAATATAATAAAAAAACGTGTCTTCAATGAGAGCAATGTAAGATCCTTCCAATATCAATTATCACTTCTGCATTGGGAACATACTAACTTTAATGAAGACGCAAATACAATATATATAATAAATTCTTTGATACGTTCTTCTCAATATACGATGCAAACTTTCCACTTTGTGAAAAAATAACAAAAATAAAAACCTTAAATAGTCCATGGATTACCAAAGGACTTAGAAAATCCTCTAAAATCAAACAGAAACTATATATAAAATATTTAAAAACAAAATCAAATGAAAACCAACAAAAATATAAAAATTACCAACATTTATTTGATTAAAATTCGTAAAAAATTAAAAAAAAATTATTATTCAAATTTAATTAGTAAATTTAAAAACGACTCAATAAATACTTGGAGAACGCTGAAAGAAATAACAGGAAAACAAAAAACAAATTCAAACTCCCTTCCTAAAGTAATTAAAATAAATAAAACAAATATATATGAACCAAACGAAATTGCAAACGAGTTTAATAAATATTTCATTGATATAGGAACCAAATTGGCAAACAAGATCCCTATTACAGAAAAAAATTTTAGTGATTTCCTAGAGCCTATAAATAATTTGCTTTTTATAAATAATTTACATTCTGACTTATCTTTTGATGAGTTTGAGAGAGCTTACAAATCTCTCAAAAGAAACAAAGCTACGGGTGCGGACGAAATAAATGGCAACAAAGTCATAGATTGCTTTGAAAACTTAAAATGTATTCTTTATAAAGTCTTTAGGAAATCTATACAGCAAGGTGTATTCCCCGACCAATTAAGAATAGCTAAAGTAACTCCTATATTCAAAACCGGAAAAAAATTAAATATTAGTAATTATCTCAGTTCTTTCAACTTTCTCAAAAATTTTAGAAAGAATTATATACAATAGAACATACAATTACCTTAATCTAAATAAACTTCTATATAAAAATCAATTCGGTTTTAAAAAAAATTGTTCAACTAAACAAGCCATTACACAGTTCATTCGTGAAATCTCCAATTCATTTGATAGATCACAATATACATTAGGTATTTTCATTGACCTATCAAAAGCATTCGACACGGTCGATCACAAAATTCTACTTAAAAAACTCAAATTTTACGGAATTAATGGCAAATTAATAAAATGGTATAAAAGTTACTTGAAAAATAGAAAACAATTTGTTTTCTATGGAGATTATTTTCAAAATGAAAAATTAATTGACATAAAATGTGGTGTTCCACAGGGTTCTATTCTAGGCCCACTTTTGTTTTTAGTTTATATAAATGATTTAAATAAAGCTTCTAACCTTATGAGTATCATTTTTACGGACGATACTAATTTATTTCTGTCAAACAGTGACATTTATGAGCTTTTTTCAAATATGAATAAAGAACTCAATCAGATCTCCAACTGGTTTAAGTGCAACAAGTTAACTTTAAACATTGAAAAAACAAAATGGATCCTTTTCCACTCTCTTGCAAAAAAGCGTTTTTTACCAAATAAATTACCTAAACTTTTTATTGATAAAATTGAAATAAAAAAGGAGTCGGTCACAAGATTTTTAGGCATTTACATTGATGAAAATATTACATGGAAGTATCATATCGACTTTATTTCTATTAAATTGTTAAATTAAAAGTATTGGAATTCTATATAAGGTCAGATACTATCTAAGTAACCAAAATTTAATTCAACTCTACTACTCATTTATTCATAACTATATAAATTATGCAAATATTGTTTGGGGAAGTACCTCTAAAAGTAAGTTACGAAATCTCTACCATCGTCAGAAACACGCAATGCGTTTAATATGTTTTTAAAATCGTTTTTCTCATTCAAATATTTTATGTAAAAACGTTAAAGCACTTAACGTTTACAAACTCAATGTCTTTAATATTTTACGAATAATAAAAAAATTGTAAACAAAAACCGTAATATTTATGTATGTTTTAAAACCAGATTGTATAAAAGTAAAATAAATAACAATTTATTGACAGTTAAAAAAAAGAAAAATATTCAAGAACTCAGATTAGATTTCAACAACAACTTTTAAGATTAAAGAAAACACCATAACTGAATTAATGAAAAAAAAAATTAATTCTGAGACATATTTTATATAATTGAATTTTAGTTTAAAAGAAGCATTTAAAATCGGATATTTTAAAATCCATAAGTAATAACACCAGTTTCGATTCATTTTTAAACTGTTGTTTAATAACTTTTTTCGCGTTTACAATATTAGGAAATTTTTTCCACAAATAAGGTCCACGATATTGAATTGAATACATAGTTTGTTGAATATTTTGTTTGTCGGTGATTTTTAAAGCCTGTTTCCATTGAAAAATTTTGTTGTTTTAAATGACTAAAATAATTATTTTCTAGATTTTAAGACCAATTTTCACTGACTTTTTTTTTTTGTGTGTTTTCTGACCTTAATTATGACCATATAAAATTTGCAACCCCCCTCAAATTGAGGGGGTTTAAACTTTATATGGTCACTATTGAACAGTAAAATATTTGATATTGAAGATATTGAACACTAAAATATTTTACTATGAAATTTAAAATTTCTCGATGAATATAAGCCTAGTTGAAAATAGTAAAAAAAAATATATCATCAACTTGTTGCTCTCACGTTTGAGGTAAGGGGGAGGGCTAAGATTTTAGAGTTTCTTGTTCCCATTTCTCCTATCACAGTAATTTTTTTTTTTAGAATCTTTTCGTCATACATATGAACATAAAAAAATTTGGAATATTCTTATTGTTTATAAGTTGGTTAGTTCAAACATTTCAAAACCTTAACAGATACCATGAACACGTTGGCCCAACGTCGGGCCAACGTGTTTTATATCGGCTAAAAAAATTACGTCGGCATAACGTAGGAAATGCAATGTTTTGAATGTGCGTTGTGGTTTTCTGCGCTTAGCTTACTCGATAATTGAGTAAACAAAGCGCAGAAAACCACAATGCACATTTAAAACATAGTTGTGCTGAAGTAAATTTTCCAGCCAAATATAACACATCGGCCCGACGTCGGGCCAACGTGTACTAGTTTTCTCATTTGCAAAAACTTACTTCTATACTTAGTAAATAATGTACACAATTAAAATATTTAAAAATAGTATTTATGGCTAGAGTAAATAGTTGGTAAAAAAATGCTTCTTATGGTCTGCATTTTTAGACAAAACTGTAAAATAAAAATTCTTGGCAAACTTTTGAACAAATTTATTACTTTTTTTTATTACGTTTTTTTACGTTTACATATACTTATTTGAAGTTTTTTTTTTTTTTTTTACTTTTTTTTTAAAAAATTTTTATTTACGTTTTAGCGTTTATACATTATAAGTATAAAAAATGTTTTAAAAGTTGAAGAAATGTAGAGTCCACTTTTTTTATTATTAAAATAGTTTGCTTTATGCATTTTCTATAAACTTGCCGAATTACAACGAAAAATAATTATAAGCAGTTAGTCTAAATACATACAAAAAAAAAAAAAAAAATCTAATTAGTGTTGGACTTTAGGTACCTATTTTCGGTTTTTCTGTTTGTTTTTTTTTTTGGTTAGCGAAATCTGGTTGGGGCCGAAATCCGGATAAAGGGACGATGTTTAATTAACGTTTTATTAAACATGGTTTTACAAATTAAATATATATATATTTTATATTTGTAATATTGGTAAATGTTATTCAAAGTAAATTTATTTATTTAGGTTACTTATCTTGGTGTCATTGGTGGTGCCAACAGATATGACATAGAGAGTATTAACAGCTTTGATAATGTTTTAGCTGGTGAATTAAATTTCATGAGACATGGGAAAAAACTTTTCAGTCCTTATGATAAGAAAAAGTGTCAATGGTAATTATGAAACTTACCGTTTTCTACATTTTTTATGCAATTTAAACAAATGCCTTATGCATAATTTTTTATAAATTTAAATATAAGCATATTGCCTTAATTTCTGTTTCAGCTATCAAAATTTTATAGAGAAAATTTTATCCTACGCTAGTATCTAGATGTATTAAAAATCTAAATAA
Source organism: Hydra vulgaris (assembly GCF_022113875.1). Classification (NCBI taxonomy): domain Eukaryota; kingdom Metazoa; phylum Cnidaria; class Hydrozoa; order Anthoathecata; family Hydridae; genus Hydra; species Hydra vulgaris. The sequence continues at coordinate 48,618,819 of NC_061163.1, forward strand.
AAAAAGTTTTTGCTGCAATGACTGTTTTATATTGATTGCTTGTTTAACCAATTTTCGATTGTTATGGCGAAAACTATACTTGTTAAATTTAACAAGGCACTTTATGAAATTTATAAATAAATTTAAATTTTCTTTTGTTTTATTAGATGCAGTTCGACTCAATCCATTGACAAAAAAAGCTAAAGATGCTGAAGTAGAAGACGTAGTGAAGGAATGGCTTCGAAACGCAAAAGGTAGGAGCCAAAGTCGCGCAAAATGGTGAAGATTAGAGTTTGAGTTCAACGACGAAACTGCAAATAATGTATAAGACGAATAAAAACAATTTGCCACAATTGTAATATTGCAAAAAAATATTATCTTGGCTATATGAATAATTTGTTATTTCCATTTTTTTTAACATATATATATATATATATATATATATATATATATATATATATATATATATATATATATATATATATATATAACACAAAATCTTTTAAGCTGAAGACACTCGTCACAACAATCCAGCGAAAATTTCTTTTAAAAAAAAAAAAAATAATAATATATATATATATATATATATATATATATATATATATATATATATATATATATATATATATATATATATATATATATATATATATATATATGCAACTTTAGCGTGATACTGCACAATATTTTTTATCTTTTGTTTCTGGAGTCACTACTTTTTCCGGAACAATTTAATAAGGTGATTTTTATTAGAATATTATTATTAAAAGTTTTGAATAGAAACAATATATGTTGATTTTGTAATAACTCATACTAAGTTTCAATAAATAAATAAGTAAATATTTAGATTTAATATTAAATATTTTAAAGATTAAATAAGTAAATATTTAGATTTAATAAATTTTAGTAAAGAGTAGTTGAAATCTTATGACTAACGTGTTTGCTTTTTAGAGGAAGTAAGATATATTCTGATTAAGAACAATCCTTCATTAAACAATGAAGATGCATAAAGATGACAAATGTCCTGCGATGCAGAAACACCCTAGTTATAACTAATAACATTAAATCAACTGTATAATTGGCGAACCGTATACCGACATGCTTCGAAAGTTGGTGAAATATTTGCTGTTAACTATTTTTATATTTTTTTATCAATTAATAATTAGTTAAATTGTATAAAAAATAGTTAAGGTAATAATTGACAAATAATTATTTCGTCTTTTTATCATGTATTTTTTGATTATTTTCCATTCTATTTTACAATCGCTATGAATAATAGCGATTGTAATCTCATTTATTGTTATTAAATTAAAGCGGGCTAATGTCCTTTTACTGATCTCGACCCGACATCGTTTCACTGATATCGATCTGATGTCGTTTTACTGATCTTGCCCCGGTGTTATTTTACTTATATAAGCCCGATGTCGGTTTAATGATATTGGCCCAATGTTATTTTTTTGGTATCGCCCGAATGACATTGGACCTACATCATTCTGATGAGCAAAAACTACGTCGGCTCGTCGTAGTTAAACTACCATCGGCCGTTGTAAAAGCTTACGTTGTGCCGACGCACAATGAGTCAGAAAGGTGAAAAAACGGCAAAAATTATATAACTATCATATGTAAACATGTGATACATCAATACTATCGTATTTTTGGTTAAAAAATTTAAATTTGCTATTAAAAACAATTTTTACGTGTTCAAATGACGCGTACAACGCGTGCTTATGAGTGTAAGTGTCAAATACGCAGGAAAAATTTGATTTAAATAAAAAAATCGGAATCCTTGATTCAAAATACCACATATTTTTTAATATAAGTTTTACTTGTGTTTAAGGCTCGTACTACACATGTGTATACGTGTTAGAGTCTTTTAGGTGCACAAAAAATGACTAAATTAAAAAAGATTATATTCTTCAAACCAAAACATTTACTGATTAAAAAGTTGGATTCAAAAAAAAAATTGGATTCAAAAAATCAAAATACAACTAAATATTATAATAATATTAAAATATATTAAATACAAAATAAATATTTATCTTACCTAATTTTTCTTTCGAGAAAACAAAAAATAAAACCTTGTATTAATAAAAAAGCTTTATTTCATTATTACGGCATTAACAAAGATAACTTTAGGGGTAAGGGTTTCTTTTCATTTTTAAACTTGTATCTTTTGAAAAAGTGTTTGATATAACAGGATCACTTCTAATCAAGAGGTATTGGTACTGGTTTTTCATAACATTCTTTCTAGATATCTGTATATTTCAATCTAGTTTTGCGAATTTCATTATTCAGAACCTCTAGTGATTCTTCAGAGTAGTAACCAATTTACAGTTCTAATGCCTCAGATATCTGCACACCATGTTCCAAAAGTTTATGAAGAGTTGGGGGAGTCATATACCAAAAGTTTATGAAGAGTTGGGGGAGTCACATACCAGTAATAGTTTTTGAGTATAAAAGCTGTAGTTTCATAGCAATACTTAAACTTTAAGAGTTCAACTCATAACAGGAGCATACTGATACTAGGATTGTCCTCAATCTAACAACTACATCTATTGACACTCCTGTTATATCAGCAAAAGTTTCAGCATTTTCAAATGCCCTTCTTGCAGTGTTCCCATCGTTAGTGTTGCCAAAACCTGTTTGGGCATATCAACTTCAAGACTTAGCTTCTCCCTAAACCTCAGTTGAAGTACTTTTTTCTATTTTTTACTAATGCTTTTTCAGCAGGGTATTTGGCAAGAACTTTTATAATGTCTAACTTATATCCTAAATGTAAAATATATTTAAAGATCTGAGCCAGCAATGCAGAGTCCAAAGATGAAGATGAAGCTTTTTCATTAATTGGTTTAAATCTGATCAACGCTCTGTTATTAAGTTCACTGGGCTTAGCTCAGCAAACATTATATGATTAGGAGGACAGAGTGTTAGTGAGGGCATTAACCACTTTACCATCAAACGTTAAATCTAGTTTAATCTTAAATTTGAAAGTCGTATCCGGTTTGCCTTCATCTACCTCTAACTTTACCTCAAAATTGACTTTATTAATTTTTCCTTTTAAAATTTCATATTCATTTCTTATCAATTAATCCGTTTTAAATGCCGTCAACTCTTGCATATTTCGATTTTCGAGGTTTGATAGTTAGCACCATCTGCTTGAGTATTTATACTAATATTAACTAAAGGTATTACTTTTGTGATGAATGTTAGCAATGAACTATTGTTCGCTACTTTATACACAAGTTTTAATTAAAAACGGAAAAAAACATATAAAAAGTAAAAAGTAATTAAAAGGTCTTATTTCAAATGGAGCAAGTTGGGGCAAATGATTTTTATTTTTTTCTGCTTTCATATATACCATCAATGGAAAAATGTAAAAACTAGCATGGAATCTAGTGGAATCTATTAGTTTTTGAACTAAACTCATAATTACATTAATTTACAAAAATCAATTTATGACACATTTTTGAGATATCAGTAATGAAAATCTAAAATTAAAATTTATTGTCAAAAATGTTATTAATAGTTACCAAACATCTTAAACATATGACTTCAAATTAAATTTTGAACTGTTTTTACCCATATCAATCTTAGAAGAGTGACACTAAAGCGAGACTTATGTCTTTGTTTTGTAAACGAGTTTTCCGAGAAATAAAATTAAAAAAATAAGTCTTGGAGAAAGGCGTATAAATTGGTGATATCTTAAAAATTAATCACAAAAAAATGAATTATTGTCTTTTAGTGGTATTTAGTTACATTATAACTTAATTAATTATTTTCTAGCAAGAGTTTTTTATAGGGGTTTTTAGCCGTTTTTTATGGATTTTAACTGTGCGCCGAGTTGACTCAGAAAGACGCTTTACAAGAGATTTTTTCATTTTAGAAAGACAATACTTTATTCTGTTGTACAATTTCTCGAGCTTATCAGATTTCCAATTATTCTCGTAAATTTTTCCTTTGAGAAAACTCCAAAAATTCTCAATCGACCGACATTCAGGCACATTTGTAGGGTTATCTTCTCTTTTGATTATCATCTCATTCATTTTGATTATCTTCTCATTCAGTAGTTTTGTACAGATTTTCCGTAATGAGACGTGTCGGATCAAGCCAAAATATGTATTCACCATGAGAATGATGTTTATTGAAAAATAGAATTAGTTTATTCTTGATACAATCATTTTTGAAGACTTCTTGGTTGGTTTCAAAGCCTTCAAAGACTTCTTGGTTTCACTTTCTCTAAATATTGGTGATGATATTCCTTTTTCGGAAAAGCAAATCCAAATGAGTAATTTCTTTTAATTTAATTTTTCAGTGGTGTTGAATTTGACACTTGTTGGTGTTTGAGAAACGCCACTTAAATAATAAATATTATTTTCATTAATCGAAGATGGTTAAATGTGAAGTATGACTCGTCGTCAAGAATCAACATTTTTATGGCTGAAATTCGATACAGCCGATCGCACTTAGTTCGAACTGTCTCTATTTGGCCACAAGTTCTTAATGGAACCTTCTTCTTTTTCTTTGGCCTGATTAAGGACTTTGTTTTTAATGTTTGGCTGATATATACTTGGGTATATGCTTATTGGGTATATACTTGGGATATATACGCACTTAAATTTCCAAGCTGCTTGTGTTGCTGTCTTTGTGACCAAACATTGTTTAAAATCTTTTCAATGTTCTTTTTTCAACCAAAGTATCAAACAAAACAAAACTGCTACTAAAATTCATAAAACGCTTCAGGGCAGCGTCATAAAAACAGTTGAAGCAAATGTGTTAAGTATTTACATTCCAAAAATGTCTTTTTTATTCAAAAGTAATAAGTCTCCTTGTTTACAGCATTAAAATATTCAATAAATGGCTAAAAAGCTCATATTTTATCTTTTCGTTAACAGTAAAATCGTTAAAATTAAAACAAAGTTTTCACTCATAACAACTTACTTCTTTGATCTCTTTATAGTCGTTAGAATCATTTACCAAAAAGAAACATTTCAGCTTTTATATAAATCCTGCCCCATAGTATTAAGGTGTTCCTATACTAATAAAATCAAAATTTTAAAAATGCACTCATATTTTATGATTTTCATATAAGAAATAGCATTTTATATTTAAAGCATAGTAAGGAAAAAAAAATTATTTTTTTTTTGGTTAAAATTTTTTTTTTTTGGTCAAAATTTTGAGTCGATGGACCCTAAATATGGACTACGTGCTACGATAAACAGCCTGTAAACTAATAATGGTATGATCATGACATTTTCATAGCTTTCTAATATCAGATGATTACACTACCTTGCTAAAATCAAACAATTTAACAAACTATTGAAGCTTTTGTAAGAGAACCGATTTAAGGCCTAAAAAAAAGCCCCGAAAAAGCTTAGAACCTAGACCTTATTTTTAGAACCAGTTAACTTACATGAATTCTTTTAGTCAGGTGAATGTGCATATATATAATAAACAACTCTTAAAATTTACGACAAAATCAGACAAACCAATCTCAAGATATTTATCGCAGCATGCAAAAAACTCATATATTGAGAAAAACAATAATAAAGATATGTAAGATTTAATGAAAAAAAAAAATTTTAATATGTAAAAACATAAAAAAAAATTATTGAAAAACAAGAAATATGTTAAGACAGTTATTGTATTTTGTAAAATAGTTATTGTGTATTATCTTTTTTTATTCAAGCTTTTTTTCATTGATTGAATAATTCTATTTTGGTTAAATATTTTTAAAAAAGACGACTTGAGCATTATTGAAAACATAGAAAAAAGAAAAATGTGAAAACTAAAATGTAAGTATCAAAAATAAACTGACAGGTTATAGAATAATTTCAAATGTAAGTATCAAAAATAAACTGACAGGTTATAGAATAATTGACTGTTCTATTTTGTCAGATGTTATAAGCGTTCTGAGTTGCTCAACTTGCTTCCAAACAATATTAGCAGTAATTGAAAACATTAGCAAAAAGCGAGGACTTGCTTGTGAGCTTTCAATTGTTTGTTTAAAATGTAAGTATTAAAATGACTTTTATACTTCTAAATTGTTAAATAAAAAAGGAAGCTTTGATATAAATACACGAACAATATACACAATGAGAACTCTTGGAATAGGACATTCTGAAATTCAAAAATTTACAACTCTCATGAACATGCCAAAGCCAATGACGCAAAAAAACTATGATAAACTTGTTTTGAAAATAGCTTATATTACAGAGGATGCTGCACAGAAAACAATGGCTGATGCTGTAGCAGATTTAAGATAAAATTATCAAAATGATGTTGAGATTTTGAATATTGGTGTATCGTGTGACGGCACATAGCAGCGTAGGGGTTTTTCCTCATTAAATGATGTATTTGCAGCGCTCTCAATGGACAGTGGGAAAGTATTAGATGTTGAGGTAATCGAGTCTGCAGGGGGTGCTCTTTAAATCAGAACCTTGCTAAAAAAGATCCTACTGCTTTTGTCCAGTGGAAAAATTCCCATATTTTCAAAATGAACTATATTGGTTTTGCAAGTGGAATGGAATGCGAAGGAGCCAACCGCTTTTTCCAGCGATCTATTAAAAAACACAAATTAAAATATAATAGTGACAAGGATGTTTATCCTGGCACTCAAGTGACTAAATTAGAATTTGTTGGGCACTACCAGAAGCGTGTTGGAACCTGACTTCGAAAATTGAAAAAAAAGTGAAAGGACTTGGTGGTCGTGGAAAATTGACAGATTCGATAATTGATCGACTGCAAAATTTCTTTGGTTTGGCAATTAGACAGAATACTGGTGATTTAGTTGCCATGAAGTCATCAGCGCTTGCAACTCTATTTCACGTAGCATCATCGAAAATTAACAACTGGCACTACCCACATTGCCCAACGGGTGCAAGTAGTTGGTGTAAATTCAACAGCGACAAAGTAAATAGGACCAATACCTACAAGCCAGGTCCTGGACTTCTCTCGGATGTTGTATATAAGATCAAACCTGTGTTTGAGGACCTTACTAAAGAAGACGAGCTTCGAAAATGTCTTCATGGCAAAACACAAAATGCGAATGAGTCTTTTAATGGAGTGATTTAGAATCGTATACCGAAAACAAAATTTGTCTCCTTGACAGTGCTCAAGTTCGGTGTCTATGATGCTGTAGCAAATTTTAATATTGGAATAAAGTCATCAATACTAATTTACGAAAAATTTAACATGATTCCAGGCTATTTTACAATATACGGTTCAAACGCTATAAACAAAGTTCCCATTAAGTGGTCGATCTATCAAGGAAGGTCACATAACAAATTGCGTCGTCAAAAGTTAAGGGCTAAAAAAATTAAGAAAAATGGCAAAATCATAGAAAAAGAAGGCAAAACATATGAAACAAGAGTTTTCTAATTTCAATTAGAGTCTTGCATGTTATATTTGGTATATTTGTAGCTTATTTATTTATTTTTTTTACTTATTGCGTGTTTTTTTAGTTCAAGGTTTTTCAATATGCCGGCCGCAATTACAAGAGATCCACTTGGGCTTTTTGTCTGAAATTTTCAGCACATCTTCATTTCAATAAGAACTGTGTTTTAAGTGGAACAGAATTTTAATAAACCAAGTAAAAAACCAGTATGGCTAATTTATATTTTAATAAAATGATCTTTTTTCTGATATCAACTTTGGTGGAGAGGTCCTCAGACCGAAAACTTTTTAAAAAAAATCTGTTCCATTTAAAACACTCATGCGCCTATTCTAAATGTGTTACCAAAGTTTTGCTTTGCCTTTTTTATTAGTTTTTGCTAAATCTTGGCCGGCGCAAATCCTATTTTCTGCCTATATTTAGGGCTTTTTGGGGTATATGCGATACCCGATGACCAAATTTTTTTTTGTGTGTAAAATTTATGGTTTTGTTAGAATATTTGTTAGATTATTTCAAAAGTTTACTTCTACTGTCTATATTTAATAATTTTTTTTTTTTTTTTTTTTTTTTTATTCATATATTTGCCGTACATATAACATTTACAAGTTTCGTAAATTAATATTTACAAGTCTCGTGAGTCAAAATATATATAGTGAAATTTATAATTAAATAGTACAGGCCGGACTTCAAGAAGATCGTGATGATCTTATCACGAAGCCCTTACAATGTGTTTGATATATTATTATGATTATGTTAAATATAATTATATATTAAGTACAACTATGTTTATATATTCTTTAAATTTAGCTCATAATAAAAAATAAACTCAAAATAAGCTCAGTATAAAATATTAGACATAACTAGCAGCATAATAACTAAACTTGATAAGAAAAAATCAAGTGTTTTTTTTGTGTGTAATAAACACATTTTGATATATTGTTTGAGAAATTTGAGAAAAAAAAAAAAGATTCATTTAGATAATACACATAAACGAGTCAGTTCACTTTGTAGTTGATATATATGTATTTTAATTTATAGTCTTAGAAGAATTCTGAGTATCTGTTTAGATTCAGTATCAGATTTTTTAACTTTTTTTTCAAGAAATTTTGATTGCAAATTGAATCTAGATTGCAGATTGATTTATTTTTAGTTACTAGTTTGTTGTATAAATAAGGACCCCGATATGAAATTGAGAACTGGGAAAGTTTTGTTTTTTTGAAAGGTGTAATAAAGTTTCCTTTTTCTCTTGTGTTATATTTATTAACGTTATTTATAAAAAAGTTATTTAAAAAATGGTTTGGTACTTGACCTAATTTAAATTTTAGCATAAACAATATATATATATTGGTAAATATTAATTTGATAAATATTAAACACATTCATTTCTTTAAATAAGGGTTCAGTGTGTGTAAATTTGTCTTTATGGTAGATAAGTCTAACAGCATGTTTCTGACGTCGATATAAAGTTTTCAATTTGGTTATATGCGTACTCGCCCAAGCTATATTCGCATATATGAGGTAGCTGTGCATAAAAGAGAAATATATAAGTTTTAAATTACTTTGCGACAGCATAAGTTTTGCTTTATAAAGTAGACCTATGTTTTTTGATATTTTAGTGTTTAAAGCATTTATGTGACTTTTCCAAGATAAATTTTCATCAATTATAACTCCTAAAAATTTAGTTTCGTGAGTTCTCTCAATTACTATATTTTCTATTTTTAGAGAGGGTAGAATATTTGGTAGTGTGTTTCTTTGTTGGTTTGAGTGAAATAAAGTGTATTTTGTTTTTTCTATGTTTAGCGATAACTTATTTGTTTTAAACCATATATTTAATTTTTGGAGTTCTATGTTTACATTATCATACAGATCCTTGATGTTTGTCGAAGAGTAAAATAAATTTGTATCGTCTGCAAACATTATAAATTCAAGTTTGCTAGAAACTTTTGGAAGGTCGTTTATATAGATTAGGAACAAAAGAGAAGCAAGAATCGAACCTTGAGGAACACCACAAGTTAATTTTAATAATTTACTGTGGTAATTATCATCTGTAATAACACACTGTTGTCTGTTATACAGATAACTTTTAAACCACTGCAGTGTATGGTTTTTTAATCCGTATTTTTCTAACTTTTTTAGTAGGATTTCATGATTTATTGTGTCGAACGCTTTTGACAAGTCTACAAAGACTCCTAATACGAACTTCTTTTCATAGATTGATTCACTAATTCTATTGACGAGGTCTACGATAGCATGCTCTGTCGAGTGCTGAGTTTGAAAACCATATTGGTTTTCATTCAGGATTTTGTTTGTGGTTAGGTATTTATATAAACGATTGTAGATTATTCGTTCGAGCAGTTTTGAAAATACGGGAAGGATTGATATTGGTCTGTAATTATTTAAGAAAGATGTATCTCCGGATTTATAGATAGGAATAATTTTAGCTATTTTTAAATAGTCGGGTACAATTCCTGTAATTATTGAAGAGTTAAATATTTGAAAAATGGGTTTACTTATTTCTGGGAAGACATTCAAAATAATATTGGCTGGGATATTGTCGATACCTGGACCTTTGTTAATTTTTAATGTTTTAATTGCTGTTTCAAGCTCTTCGTATTCTAGTTCTTTAAAAACTAGGGAGCAACGAGAGTCCTCGATGTAATTCTCAAATGAATTGTTTGTAGGTTGAATTTTAGAGGCGAGTTTGGAACCTATACTTGCAAAGTATTTGTTAAATTTTTCAGAGACAATTTTTTTATTATTAAACTCTTTTTCACTTATGAGAACTTTTGGAGGTAGTTGGTTCGAGTTTTTTTTATCTTTACCAATTATTTCTTTTATAATATCCCAGATTTTTTTATTATCTCCTTTAAATTTTTGTATTTGCTTTGAAAAATATAGTTTTTTGGATTTTAATTTTATTTTTTCAAATAGATTTTTATATTGTTTATACTTAGACAAATTAAAATGGTTTCTATTTTTTAGATATTTTATGTAGAGTTTTTGTTTTTGTTTTGACGATTTTCTTATTCCTTGGGTAATCCATGGAGTGGTTAGGTATTTTGCTTTAATTTCTTTTTCGACCTTTGGAAAATGTTTATTGTAAAGATTTAGGAAAATATTTATAAAATTATTGTAAGCGGAATTTGTGTATCCGAGGTTACATTCATGATATATTTTTGACCAATTTACTACCGCTAGTGAGTCTTTTAGTTTTTGGGTCGAGAATTTATTTATGCTTCTTTTGATGATTTTTATTTTCAAGTTATTGACACGTGTTGCTTGTTGTGACAGTGAGAAGTAAATTGGGAAGTGGTCAGATATATCCGTTTTAATTATTCCTACTTTTAAGGATGGATCTTGAATTGAATTTGTCAATATATTGTCAATAGCTGTAATTGAGGTGGGAGTTACCCGGGTGGGTTTGTTTATAATTGGGAAAATGTAATGTTGTATCATATCATCGAAAAAAAATTTGGTATTAGCGTGTTCATGATAGCTTAGGTAATTTATGTTCATGTCACCAATACAGAATAGCTTTTTATGTTCAACATTGCTTGTTGTATATATTTGTTTCATAAAACTTGAAAACATTATAATATCTCCATCGGGCGGTCTATAACAAGAGGATATTAAGAGATTTTTTGTAGTATCATTAATGACTTCAACTGTAAAGACCTCACTATTTGAATCAGAAATAGAAAGATCATTTCTAATTTTTGTGTTTAAGTCATTATGGATGTAGGTTATTATTCCACCTCTTTTGTTAGCTTTTCTTTCAAAAGAAAAAATGACTAAAAATTTTATCATACTTTAAAATAGCGTATTTACCTTCGCTGCGTAATTTTTTCACTTCTTCCCAAAGCTTCCTTCGATGTTCGATAGTTTCTTGGGCAAAATCTTCGTTTATGTAAATGCCAGTTCCTTTAAGATGAGTTAATGAGTTGAGTATTTTGTTTTTGTCGTGAAAGTTCAGGAGTTTTAAAACTATTGTTCTTGGTTTATTATCTAATAATGGGGGGTGATATCCCTTAAACAATCATGGGTTTCCAAAATATTTTCAAAAAAATTTAGATCGCAATCTTTTCTTGATTCCGATCATGTACAAGCATAGCATATTTTTGAAAGAACTTGATAGTCAACACATTTCCCTGAGCCACTAGCAATAACAGTAACAACACCATTAAGCGAGGAATGATCCCTTTTTTGCCAAGTTCCATCACAGGAAACAACAACATCAGCTAATACATTAATATCAAAATCATTTGGTTGGATATCGTTGTTAAGATATCGAAATTCGTTTGCTGCATTTTTCATTTTCACATCAACTACAGTTTGGTATACGATATGAATTTTATCTTGAATACCATTAAATGCTTTTATGTTTATTGGAGGAGGTTATTAATCCACAAAATTTTTCTAAACTATAATGACCTTTTCCTATCTCTCTCATGGCAACAACAGACCTATAGTTTATTTCAAATGGTGACATTCCTCGACCTTGCTTTTCAATCTCTTTGCTAGAATAAAAAGACTGATTCCAATTGCACGAAGATGTTGTACAAGAAATGTTTAAAAACACAGCTAAGCCTTTCTTTTTTGATAAATCAGTTAAGATTTTAATTGGATTGTTATGGAATTGAGGACTATGCCCAATCAAAGTAACAATTGATTTTAAAATGTCTGTGACAATAAGTATAAAGCATGAAGGCAATTTAAATCATTAATTTTTGTATTACTATTTTTGCTGCTATGTGATAACCTTTATGAGGATGTTGTCAAAATTTTTGAGTTAAGTTAGTGATTTCCGATTGAGAAGTTAAATTAATGCTGAGGAAAATAGATTTTTTCTAAAGTACTTTTTTTTGAAAATCCTGTTATAACCTGCTTTCCTTCTTAAATTTGAATAACATTAATTTTTTTCCATAGTAAAATTAAGCACGAGGCAAATAAAGTATAACACAAGGCTACTTAGTTTTTCTAAGTAAAATGTGTAAACATAGTAATTGTACTACATGGATTGATAAGTTCCCGGAATGGGATGTATGAATCATCGTTATAAAGATAAAATCTATATGTACGGCAAGTTCAGACCTGTATAGGATTACTTTATAAATTTTAAGTCAGTTTATTATCTAGTTTTGTGTTTATAGCAAGTGAAGTAAAATAATCTCGATTTTTTTGCTGGAAAAAACTAAAATTCGGGCAGTGTTAAAATATCAATATTTGAAAGGCTTGAAACCTCAAGAAATAATAAATGACTTCAATAAAACTTTGGGTTCCTCTGCTCCATCGAAAAAAACTTTTTACGATTGGTATAATGAATTCAAACATGGTCGTTCAAGCACAAGTGACGCAGAAGGCCAAAAGAGGTCACAACTGAAGAAATGATCGAAAAAATTCATATTTGATAGAAAATCGTAAAATCAAAGTTCGTGAAATTGCTAACCGTGTAAACATTTCTTATGAACGTGTTTTTAATATTTTACACAAACATTTGGAAATGAAAAAGCTTGCTGCCAGATGGGTGCCGCGCGTGTTGACTGTTGACCAAAAACGCAACCGAGTGACGACTTCTCAACAGTGTTTGGACATGTTTAATCGCAATCCATCGGAATTTTTGCGTTGTTTTATTACGATGGATGAAACGTGGATCCATTACTACACACCCAAGTCGAGGCATATATTTAATATATATATATACATATATATATATATATACACACATATATATATATACATACATATATATATATATATATATATATATATATATATATATATATATATATATATATATATATATATATATATATATATATATATATATATATATATATATATATATATATATATATATATATATATATATACATATACATATATATATATACACACACATATATATATATACATATATATACATATATATATATACATTAGGGTGACACAAAATTAAAAAAAAAAAAGCCGCAGTACATTTTCCTGTTCTACCAAACTTCGGAAATCTACAAAAAAAATTTTAGATCCCTAAGTGATCAGGAAGAGCTACATGTAAATTTAAAAATTTTACGTTCCAAGCCTTTTTTTTTCTTCATATTATTTTATTATTTTCACATCATTCAGCAAGTTTTTAAAACATGTGTCAAAAACTCAAGATGTTTTTAAAACATTTGTGGTCATTCACAACTATTTTTTAAAAACTTTAATTGCACCATAAACTTAGTGGATTGCGTTTAATCACTTGGCAACTTTTGATTTATTAATTATCTTACTTTAAACTTCGATTTTTTTTTACTGTTTACATATCCGTACAAAATGTTGAAAATCAAAGAGAGAAAAAAAAAAAGAAATTAGCTATAACGCTCGGAGTTCTGTTTACCTGCTTAACTCGCCTTTAAGCTATCTACCTACAAACCAACTTCCATCAAATAGAAGTGTTCTTCGATATTACTTGTTCCTAACTTCAGCTAGAGATAAGCGATTCAAACCTATTAAAATAAACTTTTCATGTTCTCGAGCACGAGAGGATGTTATATGTAAAGGGAAAGACGAGTTTTGTAATTCAAATACCGAAAAATACTGTTTACTCCGACAAATTGTAAATATTTGGAAGTCTGCTGGTTTCAGTAATTACTTAATTTCTGAGAGAAGTATAGTGGAAAAGTTTAAATCTCTATACAGCAAATACAAAACTTTGTGCAACAGTAAAACCTTTCAAATCAAAAAGCAAATTTCCGAACGCCACAAAAATGACTTTTACAATATGGTACAGCAATTGTTTGACATCAGTGCGAAGGACTTTGAGATGAAGTTGAGACGCAATGAATCAATGCCTCGTGATACTTCTGCTTTACAAAAGGATTTGGCCTTCTTAGATGATCAAAGGTATTTTTTGCTCAAATTTTTTTGCGAAGATTTAACCTATTTTTCAATTATGATATATCTACTAATTTTTCCCTTATATAAAAAAATCATTTTTTTGAGAAATTTTATTTTTTTATTCAAATTTATCTTACGCTAAGTGTTTTAACAACTTTTTGCACAGAACTAACAGAAATATGATCATATCTTCTAAAATTGACACAGAGCTTGAAGCAAGGTTTCAGAGAAAGATTGATAGATGCAAGAGGAAAGAAGAATATAAAGATCGAGTACAGAAGAGCAACGATTCGATAATTCGTGACAACAAAGAAAAAATTGGGGAAAAAAGGCAATGGAATCACAACTTTTTTCCTAACAATGATATAAATTTCAATTTCGCAAGTGAGGAACCTACAGAACCTAAAAAACAAAAGGAAGAAGGCCAGATACGTAATGAATATATTAATTTAATGGCTAACAAGATGTTAGTTTTACATTTTGATGGTAAAATTTTAAAGCATATTGAGGAGGACACTAGACAGGCAACTACTGCAGATAGACTATCAGTATCTGTTACTAGCCCAGAGTTTGAAACCAAAGATGATCTTTTACTCGGTGTTGTGCCAACTGATAGTGGTAAGGGAATCGATATGGCTGTAAGTATTATGAATCTCCTAGAATATTTTGAAATTTGTGACTATATTGTAGGATTCTGTTCTGACACCACAGTCAGTAACACTGGATGGAAATCTGGTGCAATAACTATTATGGCAAGATTTCTCGGTAAACCATTTCTTTGGTTATTGTGTAGACACCATATTGCCGAAATAAATATTACTTGGACTTTAAAGGCAATTTCAATGGAAATGTCTAAAGCCCCTGCGAATAAGTTACTAAAAGATTTTCAGCAAAAATGAATAACAGAATTTTTTCCTAAAGTTTCAGCTAGTGGTGCTGTAGAAAAGTTCAAACGATTTCCTGAGCAAGACCTTATTGTTGGCAGTGATCTCTGCAAACTCTATTTGAAGTCTAAAAAGTTTGTTACTAAAGCACTAGAACATGAAGTCTTCCCCAGGTATGTAAAAATAATATAAAATGAATTAGTTTTTTCATAAATATACTTTTTTTTTTAAAGTTATTAAATAAAATTAGGAATATTTTAGGAACGATTACAGGCATCTTGTTGAATACTTGGCGTATTACATGAATGTTAAGTCTGAGAAATTAAATAATTTTCACATCTATCAGCCTGGCGCCTGTCACAATGCAAGGTTTATGGCCTATGCAATATATTTTCTAATGCTCGATATGACATCCACAGTCGTTGAATATCTGACTCCTGAAAAAAAACATATGGTCTTAAGGGTAGTATTTATTGTTGCTATTTATTATGGACCTGCCTTTCTTAACTCAGGCAAAGCAGAACATGCTGTTCTGAATGATTTTAACGCATTCAAAATTGCTGAAACAATTAAAACAGAATGGGATTTGAAACTCACTTCAAAAAAGCATGTGTAACCACACATGGTATTTTGTCTCCTAAAGTTGTCGTACTATCGTTAGGTGATCCTTATATGAAAGCAGATGCTAAGCGTTTAATCATTCAGAAACTTTTAAAATTTCCAATTCCTGAGTTATCAGAGATTTCTGTTACAGCTCCTTCTGCTGTTAACGTTACCAGTGATAGTCGATTAGAGGATTTAATTACGAAGGAGAGTTGGCTATTTTTTATACTTACAGGTCACACCGAATCTGTTCGAGAGTGGCATACTTCAAGTGATTTCTTAGCGCTAGATTCATACAAAAATTTTGCTCAGTTAGTTGCAATCTTAGTGTGACCAACGATTGCGCAGAAAGAAATATTAGTTTAATTGAAAACTTTGTTCAGTTCCCACAATGAGGATCAGAGCCAGAACATTCTTTTGGTAGCCAGAGAGCACAGAAAGCTTATAACAAAAGATATGTCGCTTAAGGAACTGGTAAAGCTAAAACCTAGAGTTAAAAAATTAATACAAAATAATAGCTAACTGTATGAAACTATAAACAGTATTTTTTTTCTTGTAAGATCAAACAAAAGTTTAGATATAAACATATTTTAACCCGTAAAAAATGACATAAAGTTCAATATTTAAAAAACTACTTTTCCAACGAATAAAAATAAGTGATATTTTGTTTTAAGACTAACTGAATGTTGTAGAACAGGATAAGCAACTGCGGTTATTGATTTTTGAAAAATTTTATTTTTCGACCCTACTTTGTCACCCTAATATACATATATATATATATATATATATATATATATATATATATATATATATATATATATATATATATATATATACATACATACATATATATGTATATATACATATATATATATTGATTTTTGAAAAATGTTATTTTTCGACCCTACTTTGTGTCACCCTAATATACATATACATATACATACATACATACATATACATATATATATATATACATACATATATACATACATATATATACATATATATAAATCGATTAAACGCTCCACTGCGCGCCCGACACAAAAAATAAAAAACTATATTCTTTACCAAAAATTGGAAAAAATGATTACTGTGTACATTTCCAAAGCAGAATCTTTTATTTAGAATAAAAGTTGACGGATATTCATTACACATTAATAAAAAAAACTCTTTTACACTTTTATTCGACAGCTGCATAAATATGTACATAACGTTCAATTTATTTTTCTCTAGAAGCAAAAAAGGTTTTCGAGTCGTAGGCCACCTAAACATAATGTCAATAGTCAAATTTACCATCCCCCATAGCTATTTCCATTATTGTAATTACTGCTACTATAGCTATTGTTCGAGTTATAACCGCCTCCCCATTGACCCGAAGACGAACCCCACTGATTTGTGGATGGCTGAAGGTTGTAACTTCCGCCTGATTGACTCCACCCTCCTTGTCCTGAACCTGTTCGACTACTTGTTTGATTGTAAGAACTTCCATAGCCGCCATAACTTCCTCCGCTTCCGTAACCCCCTGAAGAATACGAGTTTCCGTATGAACCGTAATTTGATCCATAGCCTCCACCTCCAGAGGAGCCATAGTTACCAGAACTACCCCTATATGACCCACCACCACTCTTTCCATAACTGCTACCATAAGAAGAATTTTGCCTGTAACCACCACCACCGCCGCTTGCAATTCCACCATGGCGACGATCTTGACTATCACGGCCACGCTTAAAACCGCCACCTTGATTACTTACATTTTTATTGAAGCCACTTGCTTGGTTGCCTTTGGCACCAGGACTGTTGCTATAAACACCGTAACCACTGCCGCTTTTTTTCCAACCATCGTCTCTACGATCCCTGCCTAAAATGAATTCAAAGTAATGATTAATATTTTCATGTTTAATATTAATGTTTGAACTATTAATAAGAGCTAAACTTACTTCGGTTATTAAACCTGTCTCTACCATAGTTTCTATCGTCATTTCTTGAGCGTTTTCGCTGGTAATTTTCATCGCGACCAGTACGCTTGGCTCTTTCGCCGTCGCTTTTATAATCACTAACAGTTTTCGTTGCATTTCTTTCATCAAGTTCAGGATAAACGACTTCACTAAATATTTCTCCAACTTCCGGTATGTGAAAATTACCTGATATTAATTAAAGTTAATATTAGCTACAATAATTAAAAAATATATATATATAAAGTAACGATTATAGATAGAAAAAACTCTAATAAATTAAACTTACACTTCATGTCACAGAGATCACCAAAAGGAACATCATGAAGATACCCATCTGCTTTTCTTTTAGAATCTGACGTTCTTTTGCGTAAATTATCATGAGTTGGGACAACAACAACTGCTTTGCGTTTAAATCCAGTAAATGCTTCCATTTTAGTAATTTGAGCAATTTTGTAAACATTGTTCTAGAAAAGCAAAATACCGTATACATACCAAACAAAAATAAAGAAATAAAATATTGCGATCGTTCATTAAAATATAACAAACCTGATCATATATATAGTTTCTTTTAGTCTTTGGACATATCTTATAGAGCATGGCTAGAACACGAATAACATTTTTCATGAATGCTTCATGTCCCTCGTCTGTTTTTTTTCTTGGATTTCCAGAGAGCTGAAATAAAAGAAAAATTTAATTCAAATTAAGTAAATTAAAAGACGATTTATAAACGTTTATTAAACTTACCAAACATCTCTCAAGAATATGGGTGACACCAATGACATTATAAAGCTTTTCAGGATGAGAATCCCTATACTTTCTGACCCAGTTTGATTTACCAGCATTAGGTAAACCAACCATCATAATGACCTAATATTTTGTAAGGATAAACATCAAAAATCAAACTTAAAACAAAAGATTTATTATAATTTATAAATTCTAATAATTAATATATATTTATTTAAAACTTATATATGGTCCTCGTTAGAAGCAAACAACGTCAGTTAATTTGTTTTGCTAAGTTGATATTCCTTTTTTCTGTTTTTAGATTAACTAAATAATTAGGTTTGAGCAACTTTTTTTCATTATTCTGTTTAATTTTCTTTTGGGAAAAAAAAAGGTTTAGGCTGAAAAAATTTATACCTATATGGGTTAGTTAGGGTGACCAGACATCCCTGGTATTAAGGGATTGCCTTAATTTTAGATAAGCTTTTAGATTTCCCAAAAAAGCACTACGAAACTGCTTTCTTTTTTTTTAAATAATTTTTTTTAAATAATTTTATTTATCAACATCAATTACTGTAAATAATGACTGATAAAACCACATTGTGGAAAAAAAAAATTTGTAAACAAACCAGGCAATAGATAACTTATGTTTTAGAATATTATATTTACAAGTTTTAATTCATTAGCGTGTTTTCAACTTTGCAAAATCAATAAAGGAGTATAGTTTTGATAAAAAAACCATTTATACGTATTTATTATTAAACTGTTGATCATTAGCTAAATGGATTCATATGGATATTCCAATAGCTAAATATCTATTGGAATATATATATATATATATCTCTTGCTTTAAAATAAACTTAAAATTCTTGTTCCAGGTATTTCTTTTTACTTAAATTGAATGTCAGATTTTTTAAAAAAATTTAAGATAAAAATTCAATGTAGGCCAGATTTGTTAAAATATAGCCGTGGCCAGATTTGTGACAGGAGCTGCATAAGCATTCATAAATCCTAAAGTACAAAATGTTTTTTTAAATTCATGTTATATTTTGTATATATATGCATATATAAACATCATTATGATCAAGATGATTATAATCATCATTACCATCATTATCATTACAGGGTAACCAGGCAATCTTTGATTCGATTTTCCCTGATTACAATGAAATTTCACTGACTTATAAGTATTACATAGCAATAAAAAGGCAACAAATAAAATCACACAAAATTAACACAAATAATAGAAGTTATACTAAGTTCTGTTTACTTTAAACAAAAAAACAGTTTAAAAATATTAAAAGGTTTATAGTTTTTGATATGCAAAATATATTTGTTATTGAATCCATCAAAATTCCCTGATTTTTTATCATAGTGTAGAATTTCCATGAATGTTCCAGGTTGCTAGCCACCCTGTATCATCATCACCAGGCTTTAGCCTTTGTCTTTTATGCTGTTTCTCTAATCATGGTCAATGCTCAAACAAGCTATCATCTCTATTACAATTAACCAAAACTCATTCTTGCTTGGCTTCTTATTCAACAAGCATCTTTTTACTGTATCTGTCCTTATTTATTAAAAATTATTAAAAAATATATGCCAGAATTTAATAAATAGTAAATATAAGTATAAATTATAATATAAAAAAAGTTATAAATTTTTTCTCTAGCCCCAGCTATCAACCCCTGCAAAATCTTATAATTTTACTGGGGCCAGATTTGCAAAAAGTTTTATTTTTAGCCGGGACCGGGCTCCAGTCACTTAATAATTCAATTTTTTTTTTAACTAGTTTTTAACTACCTAAAATTTTAAGGTATAAATGTTCTTTACAACAAAAATTTCTCTAAATAATGGAAGTTTATAAAAAATGGCCAACACCAGGAAGAACTAAAATGTTCACCATTTATGTGTTGGTTTTTTGATAATATAAAATAAATTTTAAAAAATCAATATATATATATATATATATATATATATACATATATATATCAAAATAAAAAGAAATTTTTTTTTTTGGTTCTCTTTAGTCTAGTTTTGGGCCCTTAGAGGTCACAATCCAACTATTTTAGACAGTCTTCGCCTGTTTTCACACTTTTTTTTATCTTTTCAATTGATGCAGTTTTACCTTTTTAAATATGGTCACCCTAGCTATAGTGTATATGAATGTGTGTGTAAAAACAATAAGATACCTCACAAGATTCACGTGTCTCAGGATACTTATAAGTTAATGACACTAAATTATCTTTAGGAACATTTTGAATAAATTTGTATCCATCAAGTGGCCCAAACCAAGATTCCTCTTTTGATCCAAAATTAATTTCAACCTTCATATTTCTTAAAAACAATTGAGGAAATAATGGTTTTTCTTCCTTTTTAGTCAAAGACACAGCAACACCTAAATCTTTTCCATTTTTGGTATATTTCAGAGTTTTAGGCTCACTTTCCAAGTCTAAGTATGTTCCAATAACATCACCTTCTCCATAACTTTCGCCATAATTAAAGAATTTAGACGAAGCACAAACTTTTCCAGTACTTTCAAAGCCATAAGAGTGAGTAGACTCACCTAACTGTAGTGATGATTGTTCTGAGGACCAACCAATTCTAACAGCATGAATAGGAGATTCATTAGCAGGTAAATCAACAGGTTGGGTAGCTAGAATCTAAAAAAGTTTTTAATTTTCATAAGATATTCACATTCATAATTTGATTCATAGTTCACTTTAGTATTTGAATTTAAATAAATAAAAATTTATAACTAGATATAAAACTATTTATTAAAAGAAAATTTTAATTTTAGATGGCAATGATACAAATGCAAAAGCTCTAAGTATTTATTTTTAATCTTGTTTATTATACTTTTGAAAGCTTTGCTTAATGGTAATATTTCTTACCTTAACTTCATATCCGACTTTTCCAGACTTGGCACCTTTATTAGCTCGAGCTCCAGCCCACAAATAACTAAAGCCATTTTTAACTAATGTATGGCCAAATAATCCATTACCACTTATAACAAAATGCAAATCATTAGTATCTAAAAAAAAAGTGCAATACATTAAAAATTTATATTAAGCTTTTATTCATGATTAATTTTTAATTATATTTTATAGAAAGCAATTATCAATAAACTTTTATAAGAAAAATATTCTTGAATAAAGTAGAAGCAAATGGAGCAGAACATAGGTCAGGTTTAAGATCATCGTGATCACTATGCTGCTGGTAACATGTAGTCCAGTAAAATCTGTCTCATGCCCTTCTGCCTTGTAGGATTAGCTTTTTTAGACTAAAGTTAGAAAGTTAACTCTGAATAGAGTAAAGAGTCTTTAGGGGTAAGCAGAAAACTTTTGTCAACATCATACCCTATATACATAAGTGCAAATAAGTTACATTGTTTCCTGCTAGATTGATGAATGCTGGATCTTTTCGATTCTAGTCATCGATTACTCTTTGATAGCTGCTATCCAACTTTTCCTGTTATCTTCTAATGAGGGTACAAAGTCAAAACAAAGTTAAATAGTTCTGAAGCTAACAGTGAGATGTCCTGACACAATTTTACGAGTTTTTTTACAGAACTCATTTTAATTACTATTTATATTATAAACTATCTAATAAGTGGTTAACTGAACCTTTCTTTTTTTTACCTACTAGAAAATGGCATTGGTGTTTCTAATTTTTAAAGACTGGAGAACACTCTGATCCTTTTATCACCAAACCAGTCTCCTTTCTAGTATTAGCAAGGTCTTTGAGTTTTTAATCAACTAACAACTTACTCTCTGATAATCAATATTTTATCCTCTCACTCTACAGCTAAATCACAACACAAAAAAAAATTATAACAAAAAACAAAAACGTAACAATAGTTCTATTGTTCAGCTAAATTGTTAAACAATAACAGAATGGCTCTGATGTGCTTTCAATAAAGTTGGACATACTGATCTTTTTGATAAAGTTGGGCATACTATGCTTTTGATATCTCAAAAGCTTTTGATAAAGTTGGGCATTGATATACAACATCAACTTCAAACAACTATTGTAATACAAAGAATAATCCTACATTGATAAACAACATTACTCTTACTGAGTCCACAACTTTAGGTCTTCCCAAATTATTATTCACTACAGACCTCTCATATATACAATCTCTTACAAAATCAGCATATGTGGAGGTTGCTTCTCTTTATCACACCTGGCATATTCTTACTAACATTTCCATTCTTTACCTCTACAAACCTCTTATTTATTTCTATATGAAATGCCTTTGTTATTTAGGCTGGTTCTTCTAATGATGCGCTTCTCTCATGGATAAGGTCCAAAAACATATTAAGTTGATTTTTCTTGTTTCATCAACCAAAACTGGTTCTCACTTACCTTATTTGACAGTCACATTCTTTCAGAATATCTGTTTATTTATTCATCTTGTTTTTTTATGTCTTGTTCTTAAACAGTACTTTTTGTTTTCTGTTTTCTTTAATGGTGGTTATTTGCAGACTTGTAGCAATTAAATTGGTTGAAAAAAAAATAAAATAAGTCTTTTGACTTTATTTTCTTAACAAATATGTTAAGAACATAACTACTATCACTAAAATACAATAGGTTTAACTACGATAGTTTAAAACAAATTTAATACAATAATAAGTAAAGAGACAGTAAACAATACTTACACTTATCTAATTGTTAGTCTAAATATACAATCTAATTGTTACACATCTATAAAGTAGACAATACTTACACCCATCTAATGCAACTATATCTTCAGGTGGATGATAAACTTCTTGAAAGGCATCGCTCTCTTCCTCAACTTCAACTAACTTATCCTGTCTAGAGAAAATAAATTATATAACTTTATATGTTCTTATCTATATACATTACTGAAACTTATTATTATTTTAAAACAAAGATTGAATTCAACCTATAAACGATATACTCTTAAAAAAAAAAAAAAAAGAAGCAGAAATTTCAACCTTAAGGTAGCAACCCTTAGAACTAGGATTAGCATTTGGCAATGTGGACCTGACAGTGTCTTAGACTGGTAATTTTTTGGCAACCTCTGAATTTAAAATAAACTTTATTTGCTATTTTAAATTAACTAAAAATGATAAAGCAAACGCTTTATTTAAATTTTAAAATAATTAAAATAAAAATGTAAAAAGACCATTGTAATTAAATTCTAAAAAAGTTGTTAAAATAAAAACAAAACAAAAAAAACTCACATTTTATTCAAATTTTGGATAAAATAATTAAAATAACAATGACAAAGCAATTGTTTAATTTAAAAATAGGGCAAAACAAACTTTTTTTTTATAAATTCTGACAAATTAATTAAAAAAATACAACATTAAAACAAACATTTTAAATAAAATGTTCATTTTAATGTGTTTTTAAAATGATTCAGTTTTTATTTAATTATTTTATTTAGAATTTAAATTTAATTAAAAAAAAAAAAAAAATTAAAAAATTTAAGCAAAATAATCTAGCAAGCATGAGAATGTTTGAAAGGTAAGTAAACATTTGATAACATTAAATAATAACATTTCTACATAGTTTAAAATTATTCAATTAAATTAGTTTTGCAATAATTTAGTAAAATGCAGTATAAAAAAGTTAATGTCATTAAATATGAAAGCAAATAAAAAGAAATTTGTCATCAAAAATTCCAGTAGGAAAATGCATTAAAGCATTTTTGATTTATCACAAAGCCTGTTTTGTTATACAATTATCTACCTTACAGGTATAAATTTCTAAGAAAGTAGAAAATTGTACCACATTTAAAATATATCATACATACTAATTTAAGGTAGATTTTAATATTTACGTTATATAGTTCGGAATGTTTTAGTTAAACATTCAACAAATCAAACCAGAAGATATTTTATTTTAGCACTGATAAATATGAAAAATAACTGTGTTTTGTCAAATACTTGTAATAAATTATATATTAAAAAAAAAATAACTTAATTATTTACACGAGATAAACGTTTTAAATGCAGAACGAAAGAAATTTCTTGCTTAGAATCTTTTATAGCTTTATGAATATTTATATATAAAGTAATATATAAATATTATTAAAATATTTATATATTACCACAAATTTTAATTAAATTTGTAGAAAAGTTAAAATATTAGCAATAATAATAATAATAAATGAATAATAATAAAATAAAATAATAAAAAGAAAAAATAGTAATAAAAAAAACTTACAACTTAATTTCTTGCTTTTGTTCTTCTTTTAAATTTTCATGAGAACTTTTATCATTAAGTTTAACTTCACCGACAGAACTCTCTGCTTCTTTAACTTCCTCAATTGATGGTGGCTCTACCATCACCCAATCCTCATCTAAATTTAATTATTGCACTTTACTAACCATGAAAGTTACTTAACTAAAAGGGTAAATAACCAAAACATATTTATCTTAAAGTAATGTAAAATTGCAAAAATATCTAAATATTTATAAATATAGATATTTATATTAAACAACTTATATGCAAAATAACACCTAATAGATTAAGCTTATAAGATTAAGTCTAATTAAATAAGGTTAATATCCATAAAAAACAATAGATATTTTCGAGGTATTGCCTATACATATATACATACACTCACACACTGCGTATTTAGGTCAGCATTGTACTTGTATATTTTGCACAGTTTAAGGTATGAAGTGCAACTTAATGAATTTTTTTTTTTACTATAACAGATCACCTTCATGTGCATACTGCTTGCCTGAAGTTGTATGTAGTGAAGTTCTTGCCAATCAATTTCAGTGAAAAATTGAGCTAAAATTTAATTGATTTGAAAGCTGCACATAAAACGTCTTTTTTGTGCATACTAATAAACTCAAATTAGCTTGCAAGCATTTTCAAAATAAGCATAACTATAAGCTTGCAAGCATTTTCAAAATAAGCATAACTATAAATTAAACTTATTTTAGAAGATTATGTATAGTAAATCTTCACTCAGATAATTTAACAAATATACTAACAAATAACTTAACAGAAAAATAATAATAATAATAATTTTTCCTCATTATTATTAGTTATTTAGTTGCTCCAAGAAGTCCTAACAGTCTTATCATAAGGCACCACAGAATAGCATTTAATCACACATCCTTCCTTACTGATGATAATGATGATATATAGCTGGCATAATCTCTTTCATTAACTTTAATTTTTCAGTAATCTTATCATAACCAAAGCATTTTAATTAATATAAACAACTAAAAATATACATTTACTACTGCTATGCTGCTATATTAGGTTTAGTCAAATAATTTTTTTTTTATTTAAAGTACCTTATATAGATCATAATTAAAGTACCTATCATAATGATCATCATAATGAGCTTATAAAAAGATTGCTTAGTGTAATTACAAAATTGAAGTTTTAAACAGTATAAAAATATAAGACTATACAAATTTCCTGAATAGCTTGTGGAGCTAGCACCACACTGACCTAAGTACGCATTTATTGATTAACATATATACATATATTTAAGTGAACCACACAACACACGCACCATTGATAATTTAGAGTTAGAATCTTTTTAAGCGATATGAAGAATAACATATAATGTATTAACAATTTGATATTATTATTTTATGCTGAGACATTAGATGTCAATCTAAAATTTTGCCTTAGGTTGTATAATGATTAAAATTTGCAAACAGGTGCTTTTTAATGAAATAATAACATGGTAAATTAAATAGATTTAAGAGATATTGTAACAGCCTCGACCAACTGGGTCAATAATACACATTTTTAATAAATCTGTTACTAAATAATGCGAATTACTACCCCATCATGAAGCAGTAGGACGAACACCATGATAAATTTTCATCGAAGAAATTGTCAAACCCAGTCAAAGTGCTGGAAAAACACCGAATAGAAACCAAGTAGAACATATAGAGCCTAACTATAAATATCAAATACAAATAGCCTGGACCAAGTAGGTCAGAAACGACTAATTATATATAAATGAATAAAAGTAACTTGTTTAACAGTATAAAAATCTGTTCATACAATAACTTATAGGGTTTGACTTCAGTTTTGGACAATTGAAATACACTTGCACTCAAAAGTTCCAACAGCAAATAAATATCCTCAATGCAAACAGTGACTGTTTTGAACCATATTTAACTTATTTCTTTACATCTTGCTCAAATATAATTGTCTAGCCTTTAAATTTCAAACAACTCTTTAAATGAAATATAATATCTCGCCTAAAAATCAATAAAACATGTCTTTTTGAAGTCAAAAAACTCTTGCCATACAAAATAATTGTGAAAACTTCTTAACTTTCTTTGTACAGGATATTTTCTTAAGTACTGAAAAAGATCTTGCAGGTTCAAAGGATCAAAAGATTCTGTTTGCTGCTTCGTTATATCGTTTTTGCAAGTAAAACTTCTTTTAATTTTTGCTAATTCTAAAATTGTATTAAATAGAAACAAACTTCAATATGGTAGTAAATTTGTACACCACTTGAAGCATGTACCTTCCACATTCTTTGATTCTATAGTCATTAAAAATCTAAACAAAAGAAAATATATGGGAATAATAACCTAAATAATTACAAAACAAATAAGTTAAAAAAAGAAGCAAAATAATTTTGGTTACTAAAATATTGATCAATAATTTAGTTTATCTATTCCAAGTTTTTTTCTTTAAAAAAAAAAAAAAAAAAAAAAAAAAAAATACAAGCTTAAATAAGTTAGCATTACCATGAACAACTTAGGCACCTATAAAAATAACATAAAAATATTGATGCATTGTGCATGAATATTATATATATATATATATATATATATATATATATATATATATATATATATATATATATATATATATATATATATATATATATATATAAATAAACACACATATATCGAATATATATGAACTGTATTGAATATATACCGAAACATGCTATATTTAAAAAACACAAAAACATTTAGATGATGATTGCTCAATAATGGCTTGAGGAAATAAATTTGATTAAAAATAGTAAACACACTGAAAAAATACACTCCTCCAAGTATATGCTTTGATTATAGCAAAAGAAAATTTTAAAGTGACACAAAAAATTGTTCACTAATTTCATTACTTGTTTTTATTTATCTAATTACTTAATTTTAGATATTAAGATTTAAATACATCACTAATTTGAGTGTTGATCCTTAGAGCCCTAGTTTTTGATTCAACTTTAAATGGAAAAGGCTACTTTAATGCAATAAATACTTTACTAGCTATAATGAAAACAAAAGGTAAGTAGAAAATTGTTAAAAGGGTTAAAAAAAACTTTAAAGACCAAAGATTTTAATGACTAACTATTTACACAAAATGCAACTGAAAACTAGTTTTTTTTCAGTCTAAATGGAAATAAAACAGATAGATCTAAATTTAATTAAAAGAGATTTCTTTATATGCAAGGATTCAATTAACAATTCCTGAAAAACTTTTTTTAACATAAGTTGTCTTTGCAAGATAAATCTTTGTAAGATTGTTCCAGCATTTGACTTCATTTGTAAAATGCATCTACTTTAAATGTTTGCCCATTAGAAACATTTTCATCATCTGCATACTTCAAATATATGTATTATACTCAAGTTTTTTAGCCAAAAAAAAAAAAAAAAAAAATTAATGATGAAAGCCATAATTGTTGTTTCAATTTAATACTCCAGCTCAACTAGATAATTCTGCTCAATTGCCATCTATTATCTAATGTCTTGGTGTCTTTGTTATGCTGTTTGATTTTGAAATGTCACACATGCCAATATGTAACATAGTGCACAAACATTCATCCACAGTGGAAAGTTCATTAAAAAAAAAAAGAAGTTAAAATACTAACATATTGAGTTTAATGCATACAATTGGAACTTTATCATTTTTATTGTAGACATAGCAGACTACCTGGAATAAAAAGCTTGTTTGATAATTAATATTTGATAATAACCACATTAAAAAAAATCTCACCTTGAAATGTGCTATTTTAAAACTTTTAATATAACTATGATTTTTTATTGTAATTATATAAGGCACACATAACACTTCACTGTATTAAATTAAAGTTTAGGCTTATTATTACACCTTAAGCTTCATGCCAACCAGAACGCTGATTTTAATTTTTAGAGGGAACTTTTACATATTTAAATGTTGAATTACAAACCTTGACAAATAAGGCTGCTGCACGTAAAAGTAAGTTGAGTACGGTACTACCAGGGATTTGGCGATGATCGAACTCAGAACCTCTCGCTTAAGAAGCGAGCTTTCTACCACTATAACACTACCACACGTGATACATTACATGCGATACACCACAAATGATAAATTATATTAATATTAATAACTAATACTGATTTAGATTTCATATGTTATATTAGGTTGAAATATAATAACATTGGATTTCTGTAATTATTGTTTTAACTTGTTGAACAAGGCCTCGCAGCAGCCTTGTTTGTCAAGGTTCGTATTTCGGAGTTATAGAGTTGAAAGAGGGTTGTCACCACAACTAAAGTAACCTCCTTGACTGTAGTGGCCTTCATGGCCTTAAGGAGGTGAATTGAAATAATAATAAAAAAAATATTTCAATATGCTCATATTATTTAGTTGTTACATACATTATAACATAAAAATTATTATTTGATTAAGTCCTTAAAATATCATTAAAAAATAAAAATTACTAATTAATAATTAAAAAAATATCATTAATTACTAATGCTTTTTTAAATTCGTTGCAATATCAGCTAATTGTAGAGGCAAGATTATTAGGAAAAACCGTCTAAAACTAAGGATGAAACATTGTCCCACCCAAGATCTTATTGCAGCATGCATATGAAAAAGACCAGCATGCCAGACTTCATCAGAAGCCTTTGGTATAAAAAGAACAATAGCTTACATCTCACTGCTTTAATCTAATGCTTAATAGAATCTTTCTGTAATAATGGTTAACAAGTTAGTAAAAGAATGAGAGGATTGAAATCTGTATTGATTGTCAGAGAGTAAGTTGTTTAAATCAAGCTGAGAATAGATGTTTTGGAAACCTATGTTTTAATATGTGAATCAAAAGAAACTATTGCATTGATTTATTTTTGTTCTGTTTTTAACGGTTATATTTTACTTGATAATGAAGGCATCTATACTCCCTTGAAATATTGTATAAATTTAATTCAAAAAAAATAAAGAGTTACATCCAAAATAAAAGTTTTTATTGGATTAATCTGAGAATGGAGCTTGATGGAAATATGGCGCCAGACACTTTTTGAATTTCCTGCTTTAATTAAAAAAGACTTCAGTTTCTAAAGTTTTGTTCTGGTAGAAATAAAATATTAAAAAAAAAAAAGAAAGAAAAAGAAACAGCAGCTGTATAGTAGTAGCAAAGGTTATAACAAAATCATACCATGATCTTGAATAACCATGTTAATAAACTATTAAATAACTTTAATTTTAACCTAAATATTAAAAAAATAATTTAATGTCTTGAAAAATCAGCATAAATAATAGTTTTCTTAGAAGCCATAGTTTTAAAACAAATTGTTACAGAATCAAAATAAAATACATTTTATGTATGACTGAAAACACAAACAAACTTTCAAGTAAATTTAAAATTTTTTGAAAAACCCTCTGCAAAAAAATTTATATTTTTATGTTTTTCTTCATGTAATTAAAACATATTATAGAGTTTATTGAAAAAATTATATGTAAATTCTTTTGTTTTTAACTCATTATATTTGAAAAATATAACAAGTAATAAATTGACATTAAAATCTATAGATTGTACAGTAAAAGAATTGGTGTAATTAGTAAATTGTTTTTTTAACTATCTGTACAAAGTTACATAGCAAAATAAGAAAATAAGTATCTTATCACCAATAAAGCTCACCCTCTGCAAAATTTTACATATGCAAAATTCAGCGTAACAAAGCTTTAAATCTGTATATTTACAACAATATCTTGTGTGCTGCAGGAAACTTCAATTCGATGGCACATTAAATTTATTTCAAACTTTCAGAATGGGAAGTTCAATAAATGATATAAAGAAACCTTTTAATTTTAATGTGGTTCATAGAAAAACCTTAAGGATTTGCAATATGAAAGTATGCATTTTCTTATTTATAATAACCATGAAATATATCAAAATATAAGCTAACCTTTTTCCTAAATAAATATATAACTTTTTGAAACAAAACAAAAAAGTATTATCACATCCTTAGATAGATACATGAATAAATACATCAACTGACACTTGAAGAAAGACATAAAGAAACATATTTACACTTGTTAATATAATATTAAATTGCTCAATAAAGTTTTTTTTTTATAACTTTTACAAATTTACTTTAAAAAATAAAAAATTGTTATTAAAACTAAAAAGTTGCCTACAATTTAAAGCAATTTCAATTTTGAAATTATACTATTTCCTCTCTATTCCTAGACCTATACTTATGATTATATGAATTATAATCAACATAAAACTTGTGTAGCTAGTCATTAAATTGATGGAAACTAAATTACTTCTAGTCAATTAAACTTTCAAAATAACTTGTTTAAAGTTTTTTAAATAAGGATAGTAAACAATAATTTATAAATTAAACAATTTAAGAATATATAACATTGCAATAACTATTTTAATACTATAACCTAATTATATTACTATAACATTATAGTTAAATCATAACTACATAGTACATATAAATGTTTTAATTTCTATGTGGAATACATTGAACTTTATTGTTTAACAAATACCTTTTTCTTTTTGATTATCTACAGTTTCAACTTTTTCTTCACTGGGTTCAAGATTTATAGCATCACTTTTTGTTTCATTGGTATCCATCGATTCTGCTTCATTATTCGATGTTTCCGTTGTATGAGAATGATTTTTTTCTGATTCAGAAGCAACTGTTGAATCATCCATTTTCTGGAATTGGTTTTCTTCTGCGATATCATCATTCAAAAACTCTTGCTGAGAATCATTTAAAGTATTCTGACTTGAATCTTCAGAAGATTCGAGATTAGCATTCGAGGAATCTATATCTTCATTTTCATTATCTTCACTTTGTAATTTGCTCTCTGAGCCATTGTTAATAAAGTCTATTAATCGTAAAGCTAACTCTTCTTTTTTACCCTTTGAACTTAGATTTCTTTTAGCTAACTCAGATTTTAATTCTGCAACTTTCAGTTTTTTTATAACAGAAGGAGTAAGTTCACTCATTGTTTAATAATATACGTCCCAGCGAAACTTTCTCACCAAGTGGTGCGCTTGAACAGAAAAGATTACATCGTTACCAGACTTCGGGTTTAAAAGTGGTACTTAAAGGCGAATCTGCACTATTAACGTTTCGGCGAAACAAACATAAATTGATTATCTTAAACAAGCCGTGACTTATTTTTAAGCCAATGGTTTTTCGCCGTAAAAAAGTCGGCTTTTGTTACTTCAAAGGAGATATTTATTTTTCGAAGTAAGTCTTAATTCGCACGTTTTTTAAGGTGCGAATAGAATACTTTTATTTATAGTCTATTCGCACATTTAATAAACAAACTTGAGAAATCTTCCAATTTAATGAAAATTGAAAAAAACAAGATATTTATATTTAATTTTCAAGTTTAAAAGCAATCTGGCGCAGTGGAGTTACAATCGTTGACTTACTATTTTTTTTTTTTTTGAAAATGAGAATTTAGTTATATTTAATTATATTTAAGTAATTTAAACTTTTATTATTACTTTAGATTAATTTGCTTTCAAAATATATTAATTATAATTTGCTTAAATTATAAATTATTATTTTTTGGTAATTTTTATTATAAAAAAGTTCAAGTTGTTTATGCAAATAGACTATAATAAGATACAGATTCACCTTTGACTTTTTAAAATTATTATTAGCATTATTTTTGTAATTTTTGGTTTTAACAATAACAATAATAACAATAATGTTTACAATAAATTTTTATATTATTGGTTATGTTTTGTCAGTAAAAAAAAAAAAAAAAATATCGTGTAATATTGATTACAATAATAAATACATGAATAGAGCATGAAGAAGACAATATTTGTCATATCACTATCCCCCGTAAGCTGTGACGTGCTTTCATTGTCATATCACTATACCCCGTAAGCTGTGACGTGCTTTCATTGTCATACCACTATACCCGTAAGCTGTGACGTGCTTTCATTGTAAACTTTAAAGTGTAAATTATGTATTATACCATTTAAAGCGTGAACTTTCTAGTGAAATGCTCTTCCGCGGTGCTCTCATTGAACTCTATAATAACTGGATAGTGCATCTCTAATACCAAAAAGGAAACTTAATTTGCCTTAATAGAAAGCCCCAAAACACAAAAATACAGAGATTGCGCCTAAAGATTTTTTTACTTTGTGCTTTTTAGTTTGTTTATACACATTCAACCAAGTGACATATATCAATGTTGCAACATTGATAACGTTGTTATTATATATAACAACGTTGTTATTATTTATAAATAAAAATAATTTAAAATAAGAAACTAAATAATAAAATTTTTATTTTATTTACTTTGGGATACTTATTTTTCAAACTAACGCAACTTTACTTTGCAATAGCAGTTAAAAAAGTAAATTTTCAAATATAAACATTTTTATAAGTTATTTGATATAATATTTTTTTAAAATAGTTTTCTAAGTTTTGAAACACTCACAATGAGTTGATTTCCTCCACAATTGTAATAGTTATACTATCAACTATCCAACATTTTATTGTAAGTGTCACTTAAATTGATGATCTCGTTCTAACATTTTATTGTAAGTGTCACTTAAATTGATGATCTCGTTCTAACATTTTATTGTAAGTGTCACTTAAATTGATGATCTCGTTCTAACATTTTATTGTAAGTGTCACTTAAATTGATGATCTCGTTCTAACATTTTATTGTGTCACTTAAATTGATGATCTCGTTCTAACATTTTATTGTGTCACTTAAATTGATGATCTCGTTCTAACATTTTATTGTGTCACTTAAATTGATGATCTCGTTCTAACATTTTATTGTGTCACTTAAATTGATGATCTCGTTCTAACATTTTATTGTAAGTGTCACTTAAATTGATGATCTCGTTCTAACATTTTATTGTAAGTGTCACTTAAATTGATGATCTTGTTCTAACATTTTATTGTAAGTGTCACTTAAATTGATGATCTCGTTCTAACATTTTATTGTGTCACTTAAATTGATGATCTCGTTCTAACATTTTATTGTGTCACTTAAATTGATGATCTCGTTCTAACATTTTATTTCTACTACTTCACAAACTTTGATTACGCTTAGTGAAGGCTTAAAAAAAGTTACCTCTAACTTAAAAAAAAAACTAGATGCATGCTTTGATTACTGCTAATTTGGCAATATACTATTCAATATATATGGAAGATCTAAATATACATATGATTTAAATAAAAACAAAAATGGTTTCTTTCAAGTTTAAATATTGACTCAAGTTTAAATATTATACTGATATACATTAGTTGAGCAATTGATAAGTATTAAAAATGTTTCTCGTGAAACAAAACAAGAACATTAAAGACAAGATTAATAAGGTAAATTTGTTTTTGTGCAGCAATTTGTTGCATGTGTGCATAATTTTCCCTGCAAAATGATATATTTTTTTTATGCTAATTTTTCCACGATGATGAGATATGAGAAAGCAAACTGTTATTATTAATAATATTGTTATTGTTATAAAAATAAACGATTAAAATATTACTAAGATCAGGAGGAAAAGTTTTCCCATTTTTTCTAATGCTTACTAGTAACTATTTGTCTAAAAGTACAAATTTCTCTTGGTACTCCAGAAAATATCTTAAAACACATTTTTTTATAGTTTAAAAAATCTTAATTGTTTCACCAAAAGTTGATCTTTGAAATTTTATTCCATGCACATAAACGAAGTTATTAAAAATAGGTCTATATATATAAACATATATGTATATGTATGTATGTTAATATATATATATATACACACACACATATATATATATATATATATATATATATATATATATATATATATATATATATATATATATATATATATATATATATATATATGTATATATATTTAATTTATTGTTCTTTAATCTTTACAAATTTGTAATATATTATATAATCGTTCAATGAGTACAGTAAAATTTAAAAAAAAAAATGTTTTACAAAGAATGTATAAAATAAACTGTAACGTATTAAAAATTACTTTAAAGAACGCGGGAAACTTGCAGAAGACCGATAGTCCTGTCATCAAGAATCTGCTTAGCGTTAATAATATTTTTAAATACTTCAATTTAAAATAAGTTTATATTTAAAAAATAATGTTGTGAGTTTCGGCAGAATAAAAATAAAAATGCAAAATGCAAAAAATAAAAACAAAAAATGTGGACAAAAATTTTTTAATTTTTTTAATTTTATTACAATACACATAAATATAAGTAGGTACACGATTTGCTAAATAGGTAATATAGTTCACGTGTTGATAAATAAGCATTTTACTTATTATTATTTTTTGTTGTTTTTGTTTTTGAGTTATTTTAAGTTTTTTAGAGTTATTAGAGATTACATTAGTTTTGGAACAAAGTTAGTTTTGTACATAGTTTGTAATGTTTTGGGGTTAATAAAAATTCATAAAGTTGTTAGTGTTTAAAATAAGATCTTTTAATAACGTTTTCAGAGTATTTAAGTTATTCAATTTTTCCAGTTGAGAGTTTTTGGATATTAATTTGTTATATAGACAAGGACCACGGTACGAAATAGAAAAGCGCGAGAGATTAGTTTTTTTAAAAGGTACGTTGAAGTTTCCCGTTCCTCCGGTATGGTATCTGCTTTTGCTATTTTGAAAGAAATTCTTTAAAAAGTGAGAAGGAACAAGTTTATATTTGAGCATAAACAACAAATTTTGGAATGTATTGATTTGATATACATTTAATGCTTTTAAAAATTTTTAAAGTGGTTCAGTGAGAATCTATCCTTATTAAAAAACTATTCTAGCAGCATGTTTTTGTTTCCGATATAGTGTGGTTAGTTTGGATTTATGAGTACTCGCCCATGCAACATTAGCGTATATGTAGTAGCTTTGTATGAACCAAAAGTATAGGAGCTTTAAATTGTCAGGAGACAGTATAGAACTAGCTTTGTAAAGGATACCTATGTTTTTTGATATTTTGGTATTTAATATATCTATATGTGATTTCCATGAGATGTTCTCATCAATAAGTATCCCTAGAAATTCAGTTACTTGGGTTTTCTCTATTTCTTTAGTATTTATATTTAGCAAAGGTAAATCGGGAGGTATTTTTATTTGGTTAGAATGAAAAAGTCTGTATTTAGCGAAAATTTGTTAGATTTTAACCAACTGTTTATTTTTTTAAGTTCAGAACTTGTAATTTCATACAGTTCTGTAATAGACGAGGATGCATAAATAAATTAGTGTCGTCTGCAAACATTATGACATCCAAATTACTTGAGGCTTTAGGAAGATCGTTTATGTATATTAAAAACAAAAGAGGTGCAAGTATGGAACTTTGGGGGACACCGTATTTTATTTTGAGTAATTTTGAAATTTTTTTTTATGAGCAATAACGCATTGTTTTCTGTCTAGTAAAAAGTTTTTGAACCAGTTTAGCGCAACACCTTTTATCCCATATTTTTCCATTTTCCTAATTAAGATGATCTACTGTGTCAAATGCTTTAGATAAATCAACAAAGACTCCAAGGACGTGTTTTTTGTTTTCAAAGAAGTCATTTATATTATTTACAAGGTCAAGAATAGCGTGTTCGGTTGAATGTTGTTTCTGGAATCCAAACTGTTTTTTATTTAGGATTTTGTTATTTGTTAGATATTTATACAGTTTATTGTATATTGCTCTCTCCAAAAGTTTTGAAAACACTGGATGAACTAAGATAGGTCTGTAATTATTTAGTGTAAATGAATCCTCGGTTTTTAATATTGGTATTACCTTAGCTATTTTTAATTTATTCGGTACAGATCCTGTAATAATTGAAGATTTGAATATTTCATAAATTGGTTGTTTTATCACCAAAAACACATTTACAACTATATAGCTACAAATGTCGTCTATTCCAGGAGCCTTATTCGTCTTAAGCGAGTTTTTTGCAATTTCTAGTTCTTCATGATTTAGTCCAGAGAAAATATTTAAACAGAAATTTAGGTTTGTGATATAGATTTTGAAGGAGATATCAGGCCATTGAATTTTTGAAGCCATATTAGGCCATATGTTTGCAAAAAAATTATTGAAATTTTCAGCGATAGAAACTTTTTCGATATATTCAGTTTCGTTAATGATAATTTTATCGGGTAAATTATTTGATTTTGTATGGTTTTTACCTATTATTTCTTTCAATATGTTTCAGGTTTTTTAAACATCACTTTTGCTTTTTTGTAGTTGGTTTGAATAATATATACTTTTTGAGTTCTTTTCGTTTCTGTTTTTTAAATACTTGATATAGAGTTTTTGCTTTGTTTTTGATGATTTCCTAATCCTGTTAGTTATCCATGGACAGTTTAAATATTTTAGCTTTATTTCTTTCTCTTCAACAGGGAAATGTTTATTGTAATGATCTAGAAAAATATTTATAAATAAATTGTATGCAGAGTTTGTGTGTCCAAGATTACATTCTTGATACACTCCTTCCCAATTTACTACCAATAGCGAGTCTTTAAAATTTTTAATAGAGAACTGATTGATTTTTCTTTTATAAAATTTGGTTTTAGGATTGTTCTGGAGGTCTATAGCAAGTGGAATTATTTTTTGATTTTTTACCCGTTAACTCAATAGTCAAGACTTTGCTATCAGTATCAGAGATGGAGAGGTCTTGTCTTACTTTAAACGCTAGATCATTTCTGTTTTCTGCTTTCTGTTTGATAATAACGGTTTTATTTAAAACGTTTGTGATTTTCGCTATTAATTACTTTTTTTTAAATTTTTATTAAGAGATGCAATTTTTTCATCAATCAAAGTATCTTGGATGAACTCAATACTTTTCCGTAGTTCTTCAACAGTTTGTTGTAAAGTTTTTTGTTTAACTAATCCACTAATTTGTGTTTGGATTCGAAAATATATTAAAATTCTATTAAAATTCCACTATAATACAATATTGGAGACTATAATACAAAAGAGTCCTCAAAAAAAGTTGAAGGAAATATTTTCAAACTACTTAATTTTGGAATTTATGCAGGTGACACTATCTTAAAAGATCATTTAATATCAGCCCCTAAAAATGTCACATTATTTCTTAAACCACACAAAAACAACTTATGGAGTGTTGTAGTAAGGTTTTTGAGGAGATTCTTATTTCTCAATTACACATTGACAGATAAAATTGACCATTCTCAATTCAAAATTAATTTTAAATGCATAATCTAGGAAAAGTTCTGGCTCAAACTTAATCACAAGTAGTGATCAACCGAAACTAATACTTTGCCGAAACCGGAACCAAAATTCGATTTTTATTATTCATAACCGGGACCAGAACAGAAAATGAATATAATATATATAGTTTTTTTAAAATTAGTTTTAATTTAAACAAAATATTAAATTAATAAAAATAACTAATAACAGAACCCAAAGACTGGAAGATTTTCTCTACCAAAAAGAAGTTTTTCCAAATTTCTGGATGGATTCTGTTTCTTTCGTTTGGGAGAATACATTGAACTATCCAAAAAATTATTCAATGCTTCTTTTAATATTTTGGAAGATGAACGTGCATTTGGTTCTATCCAACTGTAGAAAACATTCTTTCAATATATGTAGATGTTGGAGGTGGTGTGAGGTACCTGCCACCTTAGTCAACGCTAACTTGATTTTAGAAATGCATTTTTTTCATAGCTTTTCCAAAACGCAAGGAATTGAGAATCAATTGGACTATCCAAAAAATCGTTCAACGCTTTTTTTATCATTTTAGAAGATGAACGTGCATTTAGTCCTGTTTAAGTTTAAGATTGCGCAATAGTTTTTGACATTATATGAACAAACGATGCGTTTTTTCATTGTTGCCAGATAGAATATGAGTTGCAGGAGCCAATTCATTTAGAGGTTCAAAGTTATCCATTTGAGACATGAAAATGTGTTTAGCATTTTGTAAAGCATCTTGAGATTAGTTAAAAAATACTATATGTAACTTGGATCGAGTAAAGTAGCAACTAAATAATGTTCTGTTTTTTCAAATGTTGAAAAACGTTTTTCTATTACATTTCTCAGAGCAATTTTCAACTCCTGAACACTGATATTGCTAAAGGTTTTTCTAAAGCTTTAATTATCGTTGTCACAATTGGAATACATGATCTGTTGCAAGAGTCAATTCCTGACAACATTTTTGTAGCCTCCTCAAAAACACATAAAATGTTTACCACTTTTTCACAGAGGCTCCAACCTTGGACAGAAAATTCAATTCCCACTAAAGGAAATTTCATTAAGGTGGCAGCAATGGCTGGCTTTGGTTTAAAGGTGGCAGCAATGGCTGGATACTCTCGTGTGAATGTCATTAAAATCTGTTGCGCTAAATTTAAAAAAGAGTTGATTGAAGAAAAACAACAGATAATTTAACACTTTATATTTATATAAAATTAGGATAAAATTTGGATTTTTTTAACTAATTGTAATATTTAATACATATATATATATATATATATATATATATATATATATATATATATATATATATATATATATATATATATATATATATATATATATATATATATATATATATATATATATATATATATATATAAAAGTTATACTCATAACAACAATATTATCTTTCAAATACTCATAACAAGAATATTATCTTTTAATAACGATAAAAAACTTTACAAGATATGAATATTAATTTAAACAAGAAATTTCGTTTTCAAACAAAGAAAAATTTTTATTCTCAAGCTTATCATTTAATTTAAAAAACTTTTTTTTTAATTATTTTATCAAAATGATAATGCTTAATAAAAGTTTAAGATATCCATTTTCGGTAGCATTTTGAACCGAAATTCCGGCCGGAACCAAAACAGGAACCAAAAATTCGGTCAGAGTTGTAACCAGACCAAACCGAATTTCGGTCGATTACCAATCACAAGAATCTCTCCTACTTAGCTCTTAATTTATCGCCCATCTACCAACAATCTCCCATGCGAAAACGTCCGTGATCAACTAAAAGCTTAACGGTTTAACAATCACCGGTGACTTCAATTTCCCAGACGTCATATTACATGACACCTGGATCAATAACACTGGCACCTAAACTAGTTTAGACATAAAACTTGCCTAAATCATATTTGACCACATCTAGACCAGCACGTTATTGATCCCACCTTCATACAAGACAACGGTGTATTAAAAAACACGGCAGATCTCATAATTTGCGAAACGGCCGATCGAATAAGCCACATAATATTGGTTCTCCTCTTGGTAGCACCCCACATTGCCACAGCACTCTGACATGGCAATAACAATAAGCTAAAAACTCTTACAATTCTCCCCGTTTTAAAAGCTCAAAATTCATCTATAAGAAAGATAACTACTCCAAACTAAGAGGAGAAACTCTTTCAAGTTGATTGGGTAAATCTATTTAAAGATCAATAGGGAACAAAATAGGGAAAAAGCTTTACACGACTAAATGCGCCCATATCTCAAGTTTGCAGTTTTTGCCTGGTGTTCGTACCTCAAAAAAGACATAAATATTTTAGAACGCATTCAATATTGGATTACCAAAGTACCACATAAAATGAAGTGCTTCGACTATGAGACGAGATACAAAAAACTCACCTCACGACTCAATAAACGTTTGCGCGGAGACCTCATCCAAAAATACAAAATCAAAAACAAAATTAACTTAGTTAGCTGACATGTTGCTCCACTAAACATTTCACCAAGCTACAGCCATTGCAAGCGCTTTCATCTTGAAATGGACTACGTCTCGTTCTTTTCAACATTCTTATCATCCGCGTTGCTCACCCATGAAACGCACTACCAAACGAAGTTGTCGGTGCTATTACAGCTTCAAAACAAAATTCAATCAGCTATTAACGTAATTATTATAGCACGTCATATTCCGTCACGAGCTAGCCCGGGTAGCTGTTGATGGCCTTACAGAACACGCCCGTTCCGTGTAATTTAATTTAACTGACTTGTTTTTTGCTTTAGGTTTTTATAATGTTCAAAAAAACTTTTCTCTTTTTTACATAATTTTCAAAACTTTTTTTTACCCTAATAGTAAACTTAAAGAAAACCATTTTTGATTTTTTACATCAATTTTGCTCAACAGCGTTGATTTTAGTTAAAATCTTTTGAAAAAGTTTGTTCACAATAAATCTAATCTGTTCTGATACATATTAGTTAAATATAGTTGTCAAAATACAACATTTTTATCTATTTTTGCAAAAAATTGATAGAAATATTGTTTCGTATTGTTAAACTATGAAACAATATTTCTATCAATTTTTGATAGAAATATTGTTTCATTTTGATGATCATTCCACCTAAACAGCGTATTTATTTAAAATCTTGTTGATTTTAAATAAAATCTTTAAATTGGGACAAGCAATCGTGTTTTGAACAATTTTGAGGGAGTTTTAAAACTTTTTTTAGTTGAGATAATCTGAGTACATAATTTTCAGAAATGCGCGACAAAGTTCGTAACTCCGCTACATGCGTACTTTGCATTTGGTAGCAAAGATGCGTAAGCGCTTTGACACGAAAATTTGAAAGCGGACTAAGGCAGCTACCAAAACAAAATTGCTACTCCGTTACCATTTAAATTTAGATATATCATTTGAAGTTGTTTAAGTGATACAAATAAAGTGAAAGAAAAATGAATTTTTCAAATATCAAAAGTTTCCTGTGTTTTCAAAATCTCAGTTGTGTGTGATTTGGTTTTGAAACTTTGAAGAAGTGGCATTAGTGTTTTATTTAAAATGTCTGCAACTAACTTTACGAATTACTTATAGTATACACATGCGTTAATCTTTTCATTTCATTAAAATAATC
Source organism: Hydra vulgaris (assembly GCF_022113875.1). NCBI lineage: Eukaryota > Metazoa > Cnidaria > Hydrozoa > Anthoathecata > Hydridae > Hydra > Hydra vulgaris. The sequence continues at coordinate 48,660,235 of NC_061163.1, forward strand.
TTCATCTAAAGTTCAACAACAAATTTCAAAAAATTGCAGAACAACTGAAATGTTCATATTGTGATGTATTATAAAAAATGTAATGTTTTTAATGTTCTTTACATTTAAAATTTCTTCATGTAAAATAATGCAAATTTTCGTTACTTTATAAATTCAGTTTTTAAAATATTTTCATTTAACGGTACTTTTAGTAGTAGCTTTTATTCTCAATTTCAAGAAGTCACGTGTCAAGATCTTCTGTCAATCTTTTAAGGTATCAAGTGCCAAGATCTTAAAAGAAACTGGGAAGTTCTTTGCAGATATCATGTCCTACCTTGATTAAATGTTTATTATAAACGGGAGAGTGTGTTGAAACAATTTATTTCAAAAATCTGGATTATTTATTTCAAACTTTTTGGAACAAGAAACAGTTATCTGTCAACAGATAATTGTTTCTTGTTCCAGAAAATATTGTAGTAAATTGAAATTTGGTTTTTTAAACTAGACTTTTTTATTCTTCAAATTGATGCAATAACTACAGACAACGGTTTAAACAGAAAGAGAAGATGAATCCTGAACTGTTCAACATGATGTCTTTCTTTTTGAAGGAAATTTCTAAGAAGTTGAAATGATAAAAATCATTCTACTAAAGTACTATTGTTGTACAGCTCAAACAATCAACTCGCTGGCTTGTAAGGATACCTAGATACTGCCAAGTTCGAATTTCCCAGGTCATTGTTTTTAATTCCAGCTACAAAGACTCGTGGGATATGGAATGCCTAAAAGAGGAGAAACTTGATAAAAAATAACATTAAGGCAGCTCTGAGGTTGGCGATGCAGCCCCCAGTTTGAGCTCCATATATGATGCGTTCAAAAACCTATCAATCAAAGAACGTATAATTCTATATGTTTTATCATACATGAATACAACAATCTATAAATTTTCTATAAGGTTTACGTTTGAATGGTGTTTTTATTTTTCAACTCAACATAGGAGGAAAAGACAGTAAGTTATTTTCTCTTCCTTTTTCTTTTAAAAAAATATTTTTTATTTTTGGTAGCGGTTTGTGGTTCCCAAAGATCCGGAAGGCAGCGATAGCGTTTTCAAATATTTGGTAGCGATGCCCAGCTATAATTACTTTTAAGAAAAATATTCATTCAAATCAAATGTGTTAAAATTACACACTAAAGAAAAAGTATAAATTTTTACCTTTGAGTATAATATGTGATATACCCTTATTAAGGTTTTCTACCTTTTAAGATAAAAAATTATATCTTCAAGATAGAAAATTATATTAAAAATTATTGTTTTTAATAGAATTTTTTAACTTGAAATTATATCTTACCAGGGGTATATTGCATATCCTACCCTAAGGTAGAAATTTTATTTATTTTTTTTTACCCTTTATTTATAGTATGTAGTCGAATATATTCGAATACATTCTTTAAAAAAACGAGTGCAAGTTAAAAAAGTCCTCTTTATTATCAATATCAAATCAATAAAAATTTTATCCTATCATTAGTTATCATTAATTACTATTGTCTCTAATGATATTGATAAAGAAATTATTTATTAAAATCATACTTTAGTTCAAAACATTTTTAAAGTAGTTTTAGTTAATTATAGTCCCATAATTGGGAGTTAATTTCCAGTTGTAGATGCGTAGTGTGGTCATTTAAAACTGTTTAGTGAGTTACATTCGATTAAACATTCTGTATTAAAACTTTCTTTTAAATGCATTGAATTGAAGATGATGAAAATTTCCCGGAAATTTTAACTTCGGAACTTTTCCGGAAAATTTTCGGAAATTTTAGAAATTTTAAAAGTTATTTTATAATTAATGGGTAACATTTAATGTCTTATTTAGGCAGTTGTTATGGACAATTTTATGGTAAAATATTGTGAAGCAGATTATGAAAATTTTAGAAAACCCCCTTTGAAAAACACTTGATATTTTATTGAGTTTTTTTTATTGTAACTTTAAGTAGAAACTATGATAATTTGTTTTCAAAATTTTCTAATAATGTTTTATCCTGTTATAAGCTAAGCATATTGACGTTTATTGCCGTAGCAACCGTAGCGAGCTTTGTTTAAGACTAAACATAACTTGTACTCCCATCCCTTAATAGAAATGGCCATTTTTCAATGTCTATTAAATTGGGCTACAAGTTACTAAAAACCGTAAAATTGTAAAAAGACTTGATTAAATATTTACAGTATTTAACATTTTTTTTCTTGATTTAAAGACGTTATTGGTTATTTAACGTTCAAAAGACGTGATTGGTTAATTCAGGTTCAAAATTGAGATCCGTTATTGAGATCCGGGTTCAAAAACGAACTCTAACATATTTTCGCGTCACAGTAAGGAAGGAGACGTAAACTTCCTTACCGTGACGCGATTTTGACAAGACCGTTAAGTCTTCTTGGGGCACCTAAATAATAAAATTTGAAAAAATGAATAAATAAAAACTAACGGCAAATAGTAAAAAAACATATTTGCTAAATTAGAACTATTTAAAATATGGTTAGCAATAAAAATAAAGAACTTATGATTTCGAGGTCATAAATTTTGCCGCCATATTTAAATAAGTGCTTTCAAGACTTGAGTCTCACTTGCCACAACCTTACTAGAGCACTTTTGACTTAAATAAACTAAAAAATTATGTCATACTTTATAATGGTTTAAATGTATACCGTATTTTTCAACCTATATTGCCAAGTGGGCGGTGTGTATGAGTAACTCAAAATAGAACCTATGTGAGTTAAAACTTTGTTGCTCTGAGGTCGCGATATAACAACTTGAGCGTTTTATTGCTTTTATAAAAATAATGGGCGATTCCTCAATTGATAAACTTGATTTTAAATGTTTGACTAAAAGATGTGTATTTTTCGCTTGTGGGTCTACCGAGCTAACACAAAACGTTCAAGAACGTTCGAGTACGTTCTAAGAACGTTTATAGAACGTTCTTGAACGTTCTAACAACTAAGCTTGTGTTAGTTAGGTATACTATTTTATACTTTTTAACTATTTTATACTTTTATAAAACTATATAAGTTTATTGAAATATACAATTTTTAAAAATTTTTGGAAATTTTAGGCAAGATTTACGGATATTTTCTGGAAAATATTCGTAATTTTTCAACCCTACATTTGATATTGTGAAATCGCTTATAAAGATTATAAGATTTAAAGTAAAGTCTCTTAATTCTATTGAGATAATAGTTATTATAATTAAGAACGATTATAATTATTTTTAATTACGTAACACAATGTTAATAAGTATAAGCTGCTACAGTTTAATTTATCAAGTTTTTAATGTTTTTTAAGCTACATGGTTTCTATGGTCTGTTTGATATATCATACACAAACACCCACACGTTGCTGAAATGGTAACAATAAGTGCCTTATTGACTAGGAATTCTTTATACGTTAGCAAAAATTTACTCAAGTGGGCTCAATGGCTGGAGTAGACAAAATTCTTATTCAAAAAGAGCAACGGCGCTACACCAAACTGCAGCATCATGAAAGAAAAAAAAAAAAAAACGGAACAGAAAAAAAAGTTAAGAAACAGCAATTCAATAACCCTGAGTTTCAACTCAACTATTACTTTTAGTTTAGAACAACTTAAGAAGCTCCAAAAATGTTCTTATCGCAGAGAACCTCAGAAGATCATTTAACTAGAAATTTCACGTGTCCTTCCTTACTAATGTTGCTAATTTGGTTAGAGCTGGCATTGAACCCCAAACCTCTTGGTTCTGAGCCAGAACTCTAACCACTTCGCTACGGCTGCAGAGGTTTGAGTTGATATAGTTAATGATAATGGAGTGTCAAATTTTTTTAAATTGTTACTAAAGGAAATGAATAAGATAAAACTTTTCCCTCAAAGAAAAAAATAACGATCAATGCAAAGTTACAGTAATGCTAAAAATTCCGAAAAAAGAACTGTTAAACGAAACGTGTACAGTAGCCAATAGATCCGGTATTAGTCAAAGACAAAAGCTGCTATATTTGGGCAAAACTTTAGTAAGCAGTAAATAAATCAGTTTTAAATAATATTACACTTTCTAAAACATTAGTTGAAAGAGCAAGGTTTTCAAATAAAATTGAAGAAGCAATAATAATTGAAGAAACTTTGATTCTGACTGAGTTTTTGTAAATTCATTGGAATGGAATGTTCAAGCAGGCTACAAGTGCTTTTACAAGCACTTAAAATAAAAATAGGTGATGATGTTTAAAGAGAAAAACACCTTTCCTTGTGAGAACTATTGAGAACTGATGGACCTCATTTTGTTGGTTTTTTTTGTGAACATAATAAAGGAGGTTTCTGTATTCGGTGTCCGGGATCATCATGCAAGTTAGATATCAAAAGCTAAAAGAATAGTTATTTGAATACTTGGTTGTCTTTTTATTGATCTACGACTCTGTAAATAATGCAAAAAAGAAAATAACGAGACAGAAACTCATAAACACACCGAGACCTAAACTATTCACTCCTTATAAAGCCTGCGGTTATTATTTGGGGCGACAAAGAAAAACCTTTTTTATTGTCTTTCATTGAGGTCGATTTGAAAATATTTTTAGGTTGATTTGATAAAATATCATTATTGCTTTTCATCTGTTAAAATTAAACAGACCTCAGGCCTGAGGTCTGTTTAATTTTAGTCTTTTAGGAGTTGCTAAATGGAAATTTAGCCACTCATGCAGGAGTGGCTAAAATATTCTATCAGAGCATTAGATTAAATTCAAAGACAAATATTTTCATCTAATGGAGAAAATATCTTGTTCAAATTATTGAAGAGGGTCGAAACTATTTTAAAAAAGCTCAAATGAAATAAAGTTCTTAAAATATGTTTAATTTTATAGATAAATATTAAGTAAGCATATAATAATTTTTAGATTAAACATATTTTGTTTATTTTAACTTTTCATACATTATGCCGTTTCGATGGAATCATTAATACTGCAACAAAAATCGCTTTGGAATTTGGAAGTAAGTCCCCCATCCTAAAAGAAGTCTCTCATAATGTAAAACTGTTTAAAAAAGTTAAACGAATAATTGCTTTTCTTCTAAAAAATGCGTTGATCCGCAAACACAAACAACAAAGAATGAGGATTTTTTTTTTTTATTCTTTTTATAACTTCTTTTTAATTCTAAAAACTACTCAAAGAAATCAATTGAAATAAATTTTGAACAAACCAAAAAATACAATTTCAATAAGGCGATTAATTGTAAATTTATCAATATTTTAATAAATCTTTTGTGGTGTATTAAGGTTTGCAAATTTGATTGGTCAGTATTTAATTAACCTCGTTAAGTAAGAAAAATTTTATGTGTCATAAAAAGCAAACTTCTTTTACTCAACTTTTCAATGTCTTGAGGGTGACTGAAAAATGATCCTAGATTCATAATTTTTGCTTTTCAATGTGTTTAGGTCGAATCTCATCAATGATAAAAAACCACCTTAAAATATTATAAAATTAAATTAAAATGGTCCACCTTAGTAGGTGCTACTCAGCCACGTACTTTTAGTATTTTTCAACAACTAACTGGTACAATGTGACTTATCGCTCAGATTTGTGGTTAAAGGATTGATACTCCATTTAATCTCTTTATAATATCAAATAAAGTTAGAACTATTGTCAACTGAACAAATGCTGAAGCTCGTAAAATTAGACTAAAAGGTTGATTTGATAAAACAGTTAATTAAGCTTTATGAGATTATTGAAGTATGCTTAATACTAAACGTACAATCAATTATAACCAAAGTTTATATTTTGCTGTTGGGGAATAGCTACATACATTGTCTGTTTAAGATGTTTATACCGAATAGGCCAGTATAATATGGAATTAAAATACGGACATCAAGTGATTCATATTAATATGTTCGCCGGTCTTGAAAGCAGAAACTATCTTTGCTATCTTTAGATGATCTGGAAAAGATCCTTGAATTATTGATGCTCTAATTATTTTATAAAGAATGTTTTTGATAACGTTGTAAGAGTCGATTATAATATTTCTATTAATGCCATCATATCCTGTTCCCTTATTTCTTTTTTATGATTTAAAAGCACCATCAAATTTGATATAAGTTAACTCAGTATAATTTATGTTTGAATTACTGAGATTTTGCGCATCATTGACGTGTTTATCGTTTATATTTGGAATACTGTAAGATAATTTTGTTCCTATAGTTGTAAAATGTTTACTCAATTCAATTGCAATTTGATTCAGTTAATATAGTTTTTCCAATTTTCAATGTATGTGGTAGCGAAGTAGCATTATCTTTTATTTTCCCTGTGATTTTTTTTTATTATTTGCCATGCGCGCTTTAAATCATGTTTCTATTTGTTAAACAAGTCCGAATAGTATTTTTTTTTGGCGTTTTTGCGAAGTTTTTCGAATAGATTTTTGTAAATTTGGTAATTTATTTTGTGTTTTTCGGATTTAGGTTTTAAGTACTTAACGTAAAGTTTTTGCTTGAGTTTTGAAGATTTTTTAAGACCTTTAGAAATCCAAGGAGATAATGTCTTTTGTTTTTATTATTTCACAAAAGGGAAAATTTACATCATAGACTTCATAGAATGTTTTTAAAAAGGTACTGTATATAATGTTTATATCTGAATCAAAATTAATATGGTTCCAGTCTATTAATGAAAGTTGTTCTTTAAAGGAGATTAAATTTTTATTACTGTATATTACAATATAAAGATATAGATGATACGTTAGGTCAGGTTTTCAGATGCTACTTAAGTTACTGAAGATGTTACGTTAGATCAGGTTTTCAGATACTCAAGTTACTGAAGGAGTAAACTTATATTAGTTCACGCTTTTTTTTTTTTTTTTCAACCAAAAATTTCCTTCACATAAAAGAGTAATTTTAAATGCCGTTAAAGTAACTTTTTCCCTCGTCTTTTATAGTTTAATTATGTTATTGTTTAGTAATATAAGTTATTTGTTATTTACCTTCACATTTAACTTCACATAAATAGTTTAAGGAAACTTTAATTTTTAGGTAAATAAATCTAATTATTTAAAGAAATATTAAACATTTGTATTGACGAAGATGATTTTTGAAGATGAAAAAAGAATGCATAGCTTGTTGAATTATAAATAAAAATTTGATTACCTTATCTAGTATTAACTTGTCTTGCATAAGATGGCATTCATCTAAGATGTTTTTACAAATTCTTGTACTTTTTTACTTTCAGCGCTTGCATCGCGTAATATAATATTAAATAAATCCAAAAGAATGCAGAGGTTTGAAATTTTTTGCTTTGGTTTTACCATGGAAGTATAAAACAGATGGAAGTTCATTGACCCGCAAACATCAAAGCAATTTCAAGTCGTCTCGGGAGTATGCTTGTAACCGACAATAAAAAAAAACAAGTTTCACTGGACAAAAAACAACAAAATTCACTGAAATGATTTTTAGGTATTGTGGTTTATCCTCCTCCGGCTAGTTGCCATACAGAGGTCACATTACCAAGGCCCGCAAAGACAAGTTTGGCTCTCCAAGGAGCGTCATAACCCGCTTTAAGGACCAAGAGTAAGTGAATTTGAGAAGAACGAAGATATGTTAGAGTGAAAGACAGAAGTAATCAAGCTAGAAAGATAGCATAGAGAAAGCAGACAAGATTGCACACAATAGTAGAAGATGCAATATATATTATTTTATAATATGTAAATAATATTATAAAATAAATCATTTTTTAAGGTTTTGTGGTTTATCCACCGCCAGCTAATTGCCTTGTGGAGGCCACATTACCTAGGTCCGCAGAGACTTGTTTCGACTCCGAAGGGAGCGTCATAACCCGCTCTACGGACCGAGAGTAAGGTGAGTTTGGGAAGAACGAATATATGTAGAGTGAAAGGCAGAAGTAGTCGTGTTAGAAAGATAGCATAGAGAAAGCGGACAGAATTGCAAAACGTACTATTAGTTAGGTTAACGCTGACAAAGTTGTGATTGAAGTTCACTTAACATGAAATCTTCCTCAACTTTCTTTGTCGTCCCTGAAATGATTTTTATTAAAACATCAAAAAATTAATTATTCTAGGGATATGCTGCAAAGTTTTAACCATTAGTAATTGCAATTTTTCAGCAAAAGGTTTATTTAAACTTGGTAATTAAATAGAACCACTTGATTTTTAAAGCATGTTAATTTAAGCTTCTTTTTTGCTTCAAGTCATAACACGACATTTGATTAAAAAGACAACTAAAACAATTTTTGAAAAATCAAAAAAAATGTTTTCTAAATAATTAAAATTTAAAGTTTCATTAGTTGTATATCATAATTCCATTCATACATGTAGTACTACATTCATTAAATATGAAAAAGTTTATAAAAAAGTTGTTGTTTGCGGTTTCGTTGCGCCATTTTTAATGTTTTTATTGAATATTATTATAACCTTCAAAATACTATATTTTTAAAATATTATAAACGCACCTATTTGGGTCAATGTATAAAGATCATACAAACATAAATAATTATCGCCCTATTTCAGTTCTTTCAGTCTTTTCAAAAATACTAGAAAAAATAATGTTCAATCGAATTTACGACCATCTAATTAATAATAAAATCTTATACGAAAACCAATTTGGTTTTAAAAAAAACAATTCAACAGAACACGCTATTCTCCAACTTACGCGCGACATCTCAGAATCTTTTAAAAAATCTCATTTCACATTAGGAGTATTTATTGACTTATCTAAAGCTTTTGATACCGTCAACCATCAAATTCTAATAAAAAAATTTATATCATATGGAATAAAAGATAACACCCTCAATTGGTTAAAAAGCTATCTTACAAATCGTAAGCAATATGTTTATAATAAAGAATCCTCGTCTCAAGTGTTAATGAATGTAACGTGTGGTGTTCCACAAGGCTCCATACTTGGACCTCTTCTCTTTATAATATATCTAAATGATCTTCATAAAACTTCAAGCCTAACAAAAATAATCTTTGCAGACGACACAAATTTATTTCTATCTCATGAAAATATTAATATTCTTTTCAACAACATGACAAATGAATTAAAAAAAGTTTCTGATTGGTTCAAAATAAATAGGTTATCTCTCAACACAGCTAAAACTAAATGGACACTTTTTTATCCACTCCATAAAAAACATAGTATACCTCATTTGTTACCCGAACTATATATTGACAATGTAATGATAAAAAGAGAAAAAGTAACAAAGTTTCTAGGAATTTATATTGATGAAAATTTAACTTGGAAACATCACATTAACATTATCTCTTCTAGAGTTTCCAAATGAATCGGTATTCTTTATAAAGCTAGAAACATACTAAATAAACGGCAGCTGACTCAACTGTACTATTCATTTGTTCACTGTCATATAAACAATGCAAATGTTATATGGGGAAGCACTCAAAAGACAAAACTTAAAACTCTTTTTAATCATCAGAAACACGCAGCTCGCGCAATTAATTTTAAAAATCGTCTTACTCACTCTTCGCCACTTCTTAAAGATATGAAAGCTTTGAATTTTTATCAACTTAATATTTTTAATATTTTATGCTTTATGTTCAAGTGTAAAGAAAATTTATCTCCACAGGTATTTCAATATCTTTATTCTTTAAAACCGAAAAACAAATATAATTTACGAATTGACAACAATCTTAATGCTCCTTTTTGCAAAACTAAATACGACGAATTTTGTATGTCCTATTGTGGACCTCTTCTTTGGAACAAAATAGTTTTACCTAATTTTGACTTTTCAATCAAACTAAACTACTCCTCATTCAAAACCAAAATTAAAGAAATTATCTTTTCAATTGAAAACATCTTTATCTATTTTTGAGTTTTTATCAATTTATTGCTGATATATTATACTTTATTGTATTATGTTTTACTATTTACGAATATTTCCATGAGTTCTTTGCAAACTTATGTATTTAATGGTTTTTATTTTATTACTTTTTATTACTGTGTTTTGTTAAACTTCATATTATCTTTGTTATTTTACGAATTTTTATAACTTCATTATAATATTACGTATTTATATTATATTATACTCGATACTAAAATGCATTGTAAAGGGCTTCATGATAAGATCCTCATGACCTTCTAGAAGTCCTGCCGCTAAATTTGTAATATGTTAAAATTTGTATTATTAATAAAATTATTTGGCAAAAAAAAAAAAAAAAAAAAAAAAAGATTAAGTGGTAAGTACAGTCTTGATATCGTTTTCTTATTGTTTACGAAACAAAAGGTTACAAGCTTAGTCCCGAAGAATTTCAATACGGTTGAACTTCAATCTGTTTTATACTTCCATGGTTTTAATGGCAGTGTACTTTTGCGCAAAAATAACTTCGTTATTATTTATATTTAACTAATATACATTATATATTGCATATTTTGAAATATACTAATATTTGACCATTTAATAAAATAAGAATAAAACATCGTGCAAACACAAGTCATAACTAAAAATTTTTAAACATAGGCCGTAACTGGCCTCCTATTTTTTTACTGTAAAATGAAATAAATCAGGCCGTGTAATTTAAGTAGGCCATGGAAAGCGTGAATAAATTTATTAACGCGTATTCACAAAGTTTCTTAAAATTTTAAAGAAGTATAGAACTACGTCCGCGTCACCCTGGCAACGCGCTGTTAGCAGAGAAACTAAAAAGAGTGAATAAATTAAAAGAAAAAAAAAAGAACTTAAACTAAAGTATTAAAAAAAATGGAAGAACTGAAAGTTCGTTTAACAATACTGTTCTTTTTAATAAGTGCTGTTTTATGTCTTCTTGTTAGTATGAATACAGACAATTGGACAGAACACCAAGGAGTTTTTTCAGGATTGTGGCGAAAGTGTAAAAAACTAAATGGGGAAACATCTTGCGAAGAACTTTCCAACAATTCTTTACCTGGTATTTTCCTCGTTTTGTTTAAATTTTTCAAAAAATTACTTAGAACAGCAAAATGTAATGTAAAACCATTAAAATATTAACATTTTAATGTGAAATCAATACCATGTTAACATTTCAATGTGAAACCATTACGACGTTAACATTTTAATGTGAAACCATTACGATGTTAACATTTTTATGTTAAAGCTTTACGATGTTAACATTTTAATATTAAACCATTACTATGTTGACTTTTTAATATCAAACAGTATTGTACACTTTTGTATTCATATTTTTTAATAAAAAACTTGAATGAAACAAAAACTGGTATAAAAGTTAATTTAAATTAATATAAATGACATTATATATATGATATAAGTTATAGAAATAAAAAATTAAAAAAAATAATTATGGAATGATACTTTTTTCAAACAGATTTTGTAACGTTTAATACAAAATGTGAATAATACAAAAATCTGATATTTTTTTGATAAAAAATTAAAAAAAAAATTTTTAGAATTTTTTTTTTTTTCAAACAGCTTTAAAAAATTGCATTTAAAAAATGTCTAAAATTGAATAAGTTAGTGACGTAATATCTTAATTATACCGTTTTAATTATACCGCGTTTCATTATCATTCATTCATTTTCTCTTAACTTTAGATTCAAAGTCAACAACTTTTGATAAATTAAGAAAAAAATCCAAATTAAAAATGTTTTACGTTAATAAAATGCATAAGGTAGTTTATCAAATGAAAAAGGAAAACATTTTTTTAACAAGTTAAAAAACAGTTTTTTTGAGTTAAAAAACAATTTTTCGACATTTTACTCAATAAACGGGATTTTTTTCGCAGTATACCTATGACACGTTTACATTTTTTTAATTTTATATTAATTAAATTTTATATAATTAAAATATAATAATATGGTTTGTTTAAAATAATTGAAACTGTTGCTAAGACTTTAAAATATAAATGAAATTTTTATCTCCCATTAAGGTTTCTTTACGTATGTGAGAGCACTCTGCGCTATAGCATTAGGATTCTTTATTGCTGGAATTTTGTACTGTATATTTGTTATCTTTCGACCTCGTACGTTTGGATTGACATGTTTTACAGTTTTTGTCATCATTGGTGGTAAGCTTCTACATTTTTACTATAATAATTTAAAAGAGTTTATTTTAGTGAAACATAGCGCGACGTTAGAATTATCTTATTCTATCTCCACTTTTTGAAAAACTTAAATTATTGATAGTGATATGTACCTGAGAATAATCTTGTTCTTTTGAATGGAAACTTAATTTATAAGTAAAAAAGTTGCAGAAAAAAAGCGGTAAACAAATTAAAAAGTAAAAGCGAGTCGAACCGATCGTCGAACAATAAAAATTAACTAACTTATTTTTTTAAAAATTTTAAACTATTTTTTTTAAAAAGATAAAAAAACCAAAAAGCTCATTATTAATTTTTGTTTTAATTTTATTTGAAAATATAAAAACCAAAAGAAAAAAAAAAAAATCGCTTTTGGCAGAAATTTTGTTAAAATGATCAATATAAAATATAAAATTTATTAAATACATTTAATAAATTTAACATTTTATGTATTTAAATGCATATATTTTTATATGCCAGTTGATTAAACGTTTCGGAGATTTCTAGTTAATTTTTCGGAAAGTTAATGCCTGTTAAATATTTTTGTTTTTGTTAAGTGGAAATAACCCAGTATATTCAAAACCAGCAAAAGCGTGCAAACGTGTAAAGCACTTTCCGCTCTCATACACCTGTTTGAGCGGAGGAAAATTTTCTTTATTTATGTTTTTGCATTTTGTGTCCTTGTAATATTTGGTAAGAACTGCCTTCCACGCTTGCTTAACATAGCAATAGACAACTCTACCAGAGGCTGAAGAATGTAAGATGAGTGGGCTAGTAGAAAAATCAAAATTATATTGTTTTCTCGGCAAAGCTATACAGCTGCTAAATTGACGTGAGACGTATGTCCATCAAGATGTAAAATATCAGTACCACTAATAGCTTGACATTCTGGTATATACACTTCCTTCAACCATTCAACAATTGTGTCATTCTCCATCCAACCAGAATTAGAAATTGAATATTTGGTGCCAGTGGGACCACCTAAAACCCACTCAGCTCTAAAATTTTGTTTTTCTTTGGATACCAAGAATGGTGATGTAAAGTATTCATCAGCATTACAGCAATTGTTCACTGTATAATGGATTTTTTTATTATTAGTGTAACGAGGGGCAAAATGAGACACTTAAGCGGTAATATATCTAATTATTGGCCCGTCTATTATATCTAATTATAGGCCCGTCTAACTTACTAATAGTACTAATATATCTAATTACAGGCCCGTCTAACAACTTTTGAAAAAATAAATTGATATTTTTCAATTCTTCTACGATCCTACTTGAAGCCTAAAAAGTATGAGTTGCAAAACTGCAGTAGTTTGGTCACCAGAGATCATTTATTGACAGCACCTATCCTGTCTCATTTTGCCCCGCATACCGGGGCAAAATGAGACAGATTTTTTTTTTTAGTAATTTAAATAAATAAAGTTAAAAAAAACATATTTTTAAAAGGATTAGCAAGAAATACATTTTATAATATATTACAGCTATAATCAAAATGTCACTAGTCACATAAATCACATATTGCTTAACCAGTATTTTGAAACAAACAACAGTCCGAATGAGCCCAGGTTGTGCATTTTGGAAATTGACTCCACTTATATATATATATATATATATATATATATATATATATATATATATATATATATATATATATATATATATATATATATATATATCCACTACAAGAACTAATAAAACCATACATGCATATATTAAACTTATGTATTTAAAGCACGCATAACATTCATTGTATTTTGTTTATAGGTACTGCAATAACCTATGTTATAATCTACTCACTATATATAATATATACTACTTACTTTATTACATTACAATACAATAAGATTATAAAATACAAACATAGTAATTATAAACATCAGGCAATTATTTGCTTCAATTTGATTAAATATTTATTATATTTAAATATAAGTTAACAAAATATAAAACGTAATTCTATATTGGATAACAACTAAACATTTCAATTAACAAAATAAAAAGTAAGTAAATACAGTATAATAAATTTAAATCTACAGCATGTAAATATTAATATTTGCTTTGGTTGTTGTTTTAATGTAAAAAAATAAATAAACATAATATAAGATATCGGCAAAAAAAAAAATACAAACAGAATGTCTCGTTTTGCCCCGCATCATGTTGGCATCGAATAGCCTAATTTCCAGACTATTTTATTGAAGAAATAAAATACGAAAGAATGGAAATGAAAGGAATAGGCCTAAAGATTCTAATTAAAAAAAAACTTTAAATATAAAAAGCTTTTCCACTCAGTGAGATCAAAAAAGGCTAGGAAAAAATATAATAACAACTCTTAAAAATTCGTAATTTTCGCGAAGCCGAGGGATGAAATGACTCCCCTTTTACTCAACTTTTTTATTTCAAAGTGACTCAATATATTTTTCTTGACACAAAATAGTTTTTGAACACAACTGCACTTTTAAAAATCTTGCAAATAATAATTTGTAGGGCTGGCATTATGTTAAACGCAAACTGTCTCGTATTGCCCCGTTGTCTCATTTTGCACCGCATTACCCTACCAGCAGAGCTGTGGAGCGGAGTCGGAGTCATAGTTGCAATATTTTTAGCGGAGTCGGAGACGCTAAACAAAATCGCGACTCCGATTCCAATAGTAAAACTTCTCGGTATTGCACGTGCATGTATAAAACATTAAATTAACCTTATGTTCATACTAAATCTCAGAGAACGTTTCATAAATTTGTCAAAAAATTGTTTTTAACTTATTGCATAATATTTTTTAAAGAATTCAAAGAATTTTTCAAAAATTTTGTTTTGGAGTTGGAGTCGGAGTTGGAATCGGAGTTAGAGTCGGAGTTGTACTCAAAAAATTTCAACAACTGAAGTCGGAGTCGTTACTTTTTCTTACGACTCCACATCCCTGGTTACCAGTGAGTTTCAAACCACGATTTGCAACTTTTCGACATACTGCAGTTGCTTTGCCTTGATCATCACAAAAACCCATTTCATCGCAATTCCAAATGTGACAAGCAGAAGTTATACCAGACAATTGGTATTATTTAGTAAAAACTTCAAAACAATTATCAGTTATAGTTGATTAAGATATGAGCACCTTAAATAAAAATTAAAATAATTTCAAAAATAATTATGCTGGATCCAAAATTTTTGCAAATAAGCAATTTTTAGGGATCCGCTACTCATTATCCACATAGATATTTATCCACTACTTATACTCATTATCCACATAAATATTCTAACAACAACTTTGTTCAACCCAAAACTATATACGACTCCACCAAGTTTTCAATAACTGTTAGAGGACCTAATGCATGGAATAAGATAATCAGTAATGATATTAAAACACTTAAAACTCTTGATCAGTTTAAACAAAAACTAAAACTATTACTTTTAAATAATGAACAAACAGATAATTATTTTTAAATCTATCTATAAAAATATTATATTTTAAAACTATCTACTAATGCATACTTTATTTGTCTGGAAGGTCTAAATTCTTTAATTTTATATAGGTATTACAGTCTGTTATATTATAAAAAAAGTACTTATAAAGATTTTTAGCATTTTTAGATTTCATGAGTTTAAATAAATTTATTAGTTTTCTTAAATAAGAGAGAGAGAGGAAAAATAAAAAAAGTAATCTTTTTTGAGTTTTAATTTTTTATATTAATATTTTGTAATTTGTTTTTGAGGAATTAATATATTACACTTTATAAGAACAGATTGTAAATTAAATTTTACGTTTACTTTTTTCATGTTTTTTAGTTTTTTGATATTTTTGTTTTTCTGAATGAACTTTTAAATTTTTCTTTCAAAAAATAAAATCGAAAAAATATCTTTCAAAACTTTGAACTATTAAACTATTTGGCATTTTATATAAACTTCTTTGTAATATTTTGCTTTTTTCTTAATTTTTTAATTTTCATTTTAGTTACCATGTATTTATATAAATGTCTAGACAAACAAGGGACTTGGTGATAAGACAACCCCGTCTTCTTCTCGTCCTTGCCATTTTTAAATATTTTAAATTACGGAACTTGTAAATATTTGTACGGCTAAATTATAAAAAAAAAAAAAAAAAAAAAAAAAAATATTTGGGCACCCGAAATTGTTTCTTAAAAACATAGAGGTTTTAAAAAAGCAGCGAAATTGCTCACATTACCCAGACCACATGGTAATATAAGCTCAAAAAATAACATTAATTAAAAAAATATCATCTGACAATTAGAACTAATTTGTGGAACATAATTATTATTATTATTATTATAGTTGTAGCCGTAAATTTACATAGAATGTACACATACAGCGAGCAGGGGAAACACCCCACTATAAACAACCAGTTTTATAAATATTTGTTCCAAACTTTTTCCACAACCAGGAGTCTAGTCTATTTTTGAAAGAAACTACAGTGGAGTACAAAGTTATTTGCTCTGGTAGTTCATTCCAGTATTTTGCTGATCTATTATACAAATGATTATATCTTGGAAGACAGTTTAGAACATACTCACGCCTTATTTTAGAATGGTGACCACGAGACACGGAGTTAATAAATTTTGGTAGATATTTATCATTAACTATATCAAAACGATGTATTAATTTAAAAATTTGGATTAAATCGCATCGAAGGCGTCGAAACTCAAGTGATGGTAGGTTTAATCTTTTTAGCCTTTCGCAGTATTGAAGATGCCTCAAGCTGTAAGCCCATTTTGTAGCTTTGCGTTGAACAGATTCAACCAAAGCCATATCAGCTTTTAAAAAAGGAGCCCAAATGGACACTCCATATTCAAGATGTGGTCTTATAAATACTTTATATAATTTGAGAGCCATTTTTTCATCAATGAAAGTGAATGTCTTTTTCAGCATACCGAGAATTTGTAAGGACTTAGAGACAACTGTTTGAATATGAGCGCTCCACTTGAGGTTAGATGTAAAAATGACTCCTAAATCACGTTCTTTAGTAGAGCTTCTTAGAGATTGGTTGATTCCTTGGTTATTTTGAAGAAAGTAATTGTAATGGGGGTTGTTTCGACCGTAATGAATGACGCAGCATTTTGAAGTGTTTAGCTTAAGTAACCAAGTGTTTGACCACTCGTATACCAAGCGTAGACGATCCTGCAGGTCAACAAAATTAGATTGCGATAAGGTTTTAGAAAAAAGTTTAGTATCATCGGCAAATATCTCAGAAGTTTCAGTGAGTTTTGCGAGATCATTTGTGTAGAGAATGAAGAGGAGCGGGCCGAGAACAGAACCTTGAGGAACACCACTGAGAACATCAACCCATGCAGAGCTGGTATTGTTAATTGTAACGCGTTGCTTTCTGCCCACTAAAAAAGATTTAATCCATTGTAGGAGTTTGCCGTTTATTCCGAAAGATCTTAATTTTAACAAAAGTCTGTTGTGAGGTACAGAGTCAAACGCTTTGGCAAAGTCAAGATAGATTACATCAATAAATTGGTGAGATGCTATGGAGGACGAAATGATATCAAAAGTTTCTATTAGGTTAGTTACGCATGATTTATGATAAAGGAAGCCATGTTGATTTGCAGAGAGCATTTTATTATCGTTAATGTGCTTTAAAAATTTTTTCTTTACAAGTTTTTCAAAGATTTTACAGGCAACAGATGTTACAAGCAACAGATGTTACAAAGATTTTACAGGCAACAGATGTTACAGGCAACATAATGACTCGTTATTAACAAATTTTTTCATTAAAAGATCAAATTTCAAGCAACTTTTTATTGAAATAATGTTATGTTTGCGCAAAAAAAATAAAAAATCCTTTTTTGTTTTTAAACTTTATTAACTCAAACTTTTAAACGATAAAATTACAAATTTTTTGAATTTAAATTACATAATTTAAAAAATGCAAAGAACATCTTTCATTTAACTTTAAACAATGGCAAAAATCTAACTATAACAAATCACATGAATGCATAGCATACAAAAGATACATCCTTGCACGTAAAAACTTTCGAAAAGCGGTTAAAGCAGCCCATAACAAAAAAATCCATGAAAAAACGCTAAATATTGAAAATCGACGAACTAAAAATCCTCAAAAGTTTTGGGACAATATTCATAAAATCAAAACCAAAGCAAAAACTCGGTTATTTACGATTAATAATTCGCAAAACATAAAAGATATCGTTAAAGAGTTCAAACAACATTTTCGAACTCTATTCAATACGCCGCTCATTACAAATAACAACCATAATCCTCTTAAAATTCCGCCTCTAAGTAATGAGCCTAATTCACTAATAATTACATTAGCTGATATTATAAACTGCATATCACAACTAAATAATAATAAGTCTCCAGATAGCTTTGGGATAACTGCTGAACACCTTAAAAACTGCCATAATAACGATCTTTTTTTGTGGCTTTCTAAATTTTATAACAGCATTCTAACAAATGGAAAGGTACCAAAAGATTTATCAACTTTAATAATTATTCCACTTGTTAAGTCGTTTATTATACTCATACCAAGGTAATAATATACCAAGGTGCTCATATTACCCTAATCTACCATATTTCTTGCGTACAAGAAGCAGCTCTGGCAGCTAAATTGTGAGTTTTTCTTTTGGAAATTTCTTTAAACCATCGGTTCATAAATACATTAAACCAGTCCTGCCGTTTTTAAATAGTTTTGATTGATTTGTACGAAGAAGGTAACTGCATACGAAGTCCATGACATAATTTCGTGTTAATCTTTAACCCCAAATCACATAGGAGCTTAAACCATGCACCATCATTGACTCTAATTGCTGTGAGAGTGTGATTTTTGATCCTGATCCCTTGAAGCATTGTTGTTATTCTTGCGACCTATTGGAGTTGAGAATGGAATGCCATATTTGAATGCAGCTTTTCTGATTGAAGTAGTTTTACCTCTTATATCATTTAATGCAGCTTCTATATCTTCTTCATTGTATGACTTTTGTTGTAATCTAGAAATAATTAATAAATATCATTGAGTCATTTTTGTAAAATAATTTTATATAGAAAGAACCTGGAAGTAACACATAAGAAAATCCAATCATTTATTTCACATAGTTACCTAAATTATTTCACATAATTACCTAATATAAAAACTCACTAACTTAATAAAGGAATTTAAAGTAAATATGTAAATGATCGGTTTTACCAAAAAAAATGTAATAGTAATTTTTGTTTTTTTTTTCTTCTAATTTTTAACTATAAATATAAAAAAAAATCATGCAATCGGTAATAAAATAAAATTTTCTACAAGATACAAGATAAAATTATTTTTTAACGAATTTAGTTTCCTAGTTATTACGATAGCAAATAAAAGAATAGAGCAAATATTTATGATGCTTTTTTCAACTTTTATTCAAATAAAATGACTGGAAAATGACTTGGATTTTATTTTGACACATTTAAAAAGAAGAGATGATTTTTTTTTCTGGTGTTTTTATTATTTTAAATATTCCTATCAATTTTGGTTTTACTTAAATTTCTTGATCAGTGAACGAAAAAATATTATGATCGGCTTGACCTGCTTTTATTTTAGTTAATAAAAATGTTTTTCTCCTCAATTATAGTCTTTTTTATTTTCGACATGACGTTTTCACTTTCAACCGACTTTTTATTTTTGACTCATACCCTGATGTTTTCATTTGTTTGCATAATTTTTATTATTGCATAATTTTAATTGCACAATTTATTTATTTACATTATTTATTTTATTTACATGACCCTTATGTTTTTATTTTCAATTGAACTTTTATTTTCGACCAACAGGCCCGTCTTTAGGTCATCCTGGCGGTTTGGAGAGGCCATAACCAATATTTCGCTGGGGGCAGCGAAATAACGGTTATGGCCTCTCCAGACCAACATAATAAAATAAATAATTAAATAAATAGTTAAATAGTAAAATGAAAGAAACATATTTTAAGCTATATTACAATGTAATATATCCAAAAAAATAAATACAAATGCAAAAGGTTTTTGATGCAATTTTGTTCAACTTATTTTAAATTTACAATTTACAAACCTTTTAAAATTATAAATTTAAAAGGTTTATAAATGTAAAACAAGTAAAGAAAAACTACATCAAAAGCCTTTTTTATTTGTATTCATATACTTTTAGATACATTAAACTTTTGTGTATGTATATATTTATTTTTGTGTATATATATAAACTTTTTTTTTTTTTTGACACTTTTATTTTAAGGGACTTAGTAGTAAGACTGAATTTGTCTTTTTCTTGCCCCAGCCATGAATTTAAATATTTGTATTTACTTAGGGTATAATGCAAGAAGCGAACTTTAGTAAAGTTCGACTTGAACTTTAAAGTATGACTTTGTCAAGTTAGACTTCAAAAAAAAACTTGAGCAAATGCGTGAACGAAACTTAGAAATTTCAAGATCGCGCATAAGAAAGTCAAACATGAAAAACTTAAATAGCGTTAATTTGAGGGCGCAATCGAAAAAAAAAACTTTGCAACCAATAGCGGCAGAGTATTTGAAAAGGGAAAACCGTTTAAATAAAGCAAAATAACTATATATTTTTAAGTAATATTTCTCAGCTTTATACTTTAAATTATTAACTTACAAAAATAAATTAAAAAGTGTTACAAAAATAATAAATTTATTTTTTGTATTTTTGTTAAAACTTGCTAATTTATAAAAAAAACACTAAATTAAAATGAACATGCTCGTGCTACCTTTTATTTAGTCTAACCCTCTACGACGTAACAGGTGATTAACATTTAAATGGCATATATGCTATGTGGTTATCAGCAAAGCATATATGTCGAGCACAAAGCTTTTATTATTCAATTTACTTGTTAAAATTTTTATTAAAAAAAATAAAATAAACTTTTACAAGGCTGCAACTCATTACGTTTGAAGTTAATAGAAAGTTAATTAAAAAATATATCAATAGTTTTCAATACCAGGACGAATATCATATTTATAGAGATAGAGTAGAAGAAAATGGTTAATAAAAGTTAGATTTCATCTAATGTACGACAGAACCTATTTTTGTTACAACGGTTAAAAAGGCAGCAATAAGGTCAAAATTTGTGTAGATCAGAGGCGGATCCAGCATTTTATGGTCTTTGAGATATCCGGACACGAAGCAAGCTCCAAACAAATGTTTAAACTTATGTCAAATAAGAATGCTTTGAAAAAAATTACCCCTCAGTTTGAGCTGACTTGCATCAATGAAGTGACAGGGAGAGTGTGGCCATTTGGTCAATATATGAATTAGAGAAAAAGTGTTTTGCATTTATTAAGTTTATTATAAAAACAATTAATTCGGCTAAATAAACCTTTTTTTATGGGAATAATGGAACTTTGAAATTTGAATTATTTAAGTTTCAAAAAACTTAAAAATTGATAGTACATTTTTAGGATACAACTACTGATACAAAACAAACTTAACTTTCTTTCTTGCTTATTACATATACCATTTTATCAATATTATATATATATATATATATATATATATATATATATATATATATATATATATATATATATATATATATATATATATATATATATATATCAATATTGTTATGTAACAAATGACCAAATAATAATATAATATAATATACAATACTGTTGAGAATTAACGCCATGTTAAATCTTTTACAGGCATAACAAGAAAGTTAAAGATAGTCAATTAAGTCTAGTTTAGCTTTAAATATGTTGAGATTTTTAACTTCCACTTTTTCAATTGGTAAATTGTTCCAGAACTTAACTGTGTGATTTGTAAAAAAACCTTCACGATTTCGATTTAAATATTTCTTATCGGTGAATAAATTATGCTTATTACCTCGAATGTTTGAACACGGACCAGAAGAATTTAAGAGTACGAATGTTGAGGGGGTATTTTCCAAGTTATTTTCTCTATATATTTCATAATACCATTTGTACATTTGTATGAGATCTCCTCGTATTCTTCGTTGTTTTAAAGATGTTAATTTCATTTTTTCTAGTCTTTCACGGTATGATAGATGACGTAGCTCAGGTACAGATTTCGTTACTCGTTTTTGAATTTTTACTAATATATTTATATCTTTTTCAAGATAAGGACTCCATACCTGTATTGCAAATTCTAAATGCGGCCGTATATAACTACAATACAACAATTTTATTAGTTCACTATATTTATACTAAATGATTTGTATATTATAATAAATTTATAGTTTGCAATAGATGATGCAATTTTTATTTGTGGTTCCCATTTTAAGTCATTCGAGATTAATATGCCTAGATTATTTTCCAATTTAGTTGTAGTTCTTGCTTTATATTATTGTTAGCCATGAAATGTTTATAATTTTTATTTTTGTTACCAATATGCATGATTTTACATTTTTCAAAATTGAATTGCATTTTCCAGTTTATTACCCATTTTTCTAACATAAAAATGTCATTTTGTAAAACATGTGCATCCGTTTCATTATTAATTCTAGCTGTTACTTTACAATCATCTGCATACAACAACAATTGGTTTGTAAGTTGACTTGGAAGATCATTGCTGTATATTAAAAATAAAATTGGAACAAGCACAGAACCTTGTGGTACACCGCTTACTATGTCTACCCATGATAATACACTTTCTCCAAGTACAACTCTTTGCTTCCTATCAGTTAAAAAAGAAATTATCCACTTCAATGACATAGATGTAATGCCATATGCTTCAAGTTTTAGTGTTAACCTCCTATGTGAAACTTTGTCAAAGGCTTTCTTGAAATCAGTATAAAGGATATCAAACGATTTACCATTTGCAACACCTGTTGTTACTATATCCATGTACTCTAGGAGATTAGTTGTGCAACTTGAGCCGTAGAAGTTTATGTTTGAAATAAGGTCTTATGATATTATCAGAAAACTTGAGGCCAAAAAGATATCAAAATTATTATGACATTAAAATAAAAATTTTCAAAAAATATTGACAAGTTTCATATTAATACACCTATTTTAATAAACACAATTATAAGGATTATTTTATTAAAGCATTTCTATGTTTTTGAATTATTGTTTATGTATTCTCGTTTCCAAAATAATAATTTTTTTTTTCAGATTTAGTTCTTCATTTACTTTATCAATAAAAAAGATTTTCTTTGTTGATACTGTTCAATTATTATTGTTTTTATTCTTTGATAAGTTAAGTATTTATGAAAAGAATCGAGTCACTATTTTAATTTTTCCTACGAAACCTCTCGTTGATGCCTCGGAACAATTTTCCTCGTTATAATTATACATTTAATCGTTTACCTAAAGATCATTTTGTTAAAAAGCAGTTTTGTGAGCAAAGCATGATACAATGTCTATAAAATTTTTTGGTTTTATTTGTAAAGCGTATTGCAAACAAATTACCAAACAACATTCCACAGTCACACCAGTGCTGACAATATGGAGTATTGACATGGACGTAACATAATATGGACGTGCAGATGAGCTTCTAAAACCTGTTTAATGGCTGAGTTAGTAAAATCTTGTGATCCGTGAACACATCTAGCCCATTGAATACAAGCAGACAAAATTTTATTTGAAAGACCTTTAATTATTTGGCAGTTCAAAGAAAAATATCTTTTTCTGTTTTGATACAATTCTGCATTATCTCCTTGAGGACTTGTTATAGGATATGCTTTCGTAAAATCTAAAAAATTTAAAATACTGTTTAAAAAAATTATTTGTGTAGGAGTTATAGTTGTTTTAGTAAATAAAAAATGTTTTAAATAATTTAAAAAAGCGTCGCTGCACTTTTATTTGTATTATTAAAATTTATTAGAAAAAAGTTTGATTCCTTGCTGGCCTCTCTAAATGCCCTGGCCCCGCACCGGCTGCCTTGACTGTACATGTGTAAAGACGTATACATATGATATGTATACACTTTCGTTGGTTTTTCCTAATAAAAAAGTTAGTATGTACGATATTTTACCGTACGATTTTGCATGTACGATATTGTATCGTACACGTTAGTATGTACGATACAAGTACGATACAAAGACACGTTATGTACGATACAAGTATGTACGATACAAGTATGATACAAGTACTCGTTGGTATATACGATACAAGTTAGATATCATATCTAACTTGTATCGTACATGCTAACGTGTACTTGTATCGTACATACTTGTATCGTACATAACGTGTATTTCTATCGTACTTGTATCGTACATACTAACGTGTATACATATCTAACTAAGCCGTGGTTCGAGTCCTACCTTTGGTGTCTTTTATTTTTTAAATTTTTTTGATTATTTTAAAATATAAAATAGTTTTAAAGTTTTATAGAGATTATGTACAAATATATGTAACGTTATTATACAGTTTAACAAACAAAAAGATTTTAAAAAAGCTAAGATTTCTAAAAACATCGAAACACCGAGAAAAAAATTTGTTGCATATGTGTCATGATTGAGATACTTATGTTATTAATGTGCTCAGGTAAGTAGTCCTAATAAGTTGCGGATGGTCTAAAACAAATTTTGTATGAAACTTAAAAAAGAAAAAACTTAATAAGACAGTCCTGCTACTCCCGAGAGTGCTGCTGTTAAGACAAAAAAAAACAAAATCGTAGCTAGAAAAAAATTTAAAACTTAAAAATTAAAAATTTAAAAACTTTTTTCGCTACATTTATTTTTTTACTATAAATTTATGCGGCAGTCATTATTCAAAACGCATTTTGATTAAAAAAAATTATTTGGAGAAACTCTTTGTCAAACGTTTTTTGAAAAGAATAATTTTTATGAATTTTTTCAGAACTCTTTGAAAATATGGGTGAAATGCAAGAAGCGAACTTGAGTCAAGCTCGACTTGAACTTTACATTGCAACCAATAGCAACATAGTATGGCTTTTACCCTCAAAAAATACTCTGCCGCATTTGGTTACAAAGTAAAGTTCAAGTCGAATTTGACTCAAGTTTGCTTCTTGCGTTCCACCCTATTCAATAACGTTTATAGACATCTAAATAGCTCATTTTGTAAAAAAGTCAAATGCGATTTTATTTATTCAATAAGTATTCAATAACGTTTGTAGACACCTAAATAGCTCATTTTGTAAAAAAGTCAAGAGCGATTTTTTTTACCTTAAGGCGTTTTAAAAAACGACTGCAGAGTCGATGATGCAACGAATATGTTGAAATGAGATAAATTGACGCAAAATTCAGCTTTCAACAAAACAAAAAAATTAAAAGTAATTATTAAGTATAGTGTTTGAAAAGAAACATCATTTTTATTATAAACTAATTTTTTTAAATACTTAGTTGCGCTTAACCATCCCTATATAAACAATATATATAAACTAATATTTTATGTGTTTAATATATATTGTTTATAAAATGTAAAAATTTTTTTTTTTTTTTTTTTTTTGTTTACATTTGCCGTAAAATAAATACTATATTTTACAAGAACAAAGAAAACAAGGCTTCTGGAAGAAGATCAACTGATCTTATCATCAGAACCTTTACAATTTTATCATACTATAAAAACTGAAAATATAAATCCAAAAAACGGCCGTAATAATAAATATATAATAATAAACTCATAATAATAATCACTTATCTGTAATAATAATTCTCACAAATCTGTTATAAAAATCCATAATAATAAATTTTATAGATCTGTTATAAATTAAAGAAAATAAATTTATTAATATAAATATTACTATAAACCTTATAAATCAAGTTTATACTTCAAGTTAATAGTAACTTAAAATGTCATCCATAGCAAGAAAAAAATTTTTTAATTCATTTTTAAAAACAGAAAAACGGATAAAAGGATCAAAATTAGGCAGAACTATTTTATTCCAAAGGTAAGCTCTATAATTAATACAAAATTTATCAAAATTTGTTCTACAAAATGGTTCATTTAGCAAATCTTTATTTCTTAGTGAGTACTTATTAGTAAGTTTTAATGTAAAAAGGTCGTTAAAAACAGGTAGCGATAAATTGTTTTTCCACATATAAGTAAAACATAAAACATTAAAAACGTTAAGTTTGTAGACATTAAGTAATTTCATTTCATCAAAGAAAGGTTTTGAATGTGTAGAGCGATCCATATAATTAATCACGCGAATCGCATGTTTCTGTTGGTGATATAGACGTTGTAGTTTACTTTTTTCGGTACTACCCCATGCAATATTTGCGTAGTTTATATAGCTGTGTATGAATGAGTAATAGAGCTGCGTAAGGCTTTTTTTGCTTAAGTAAGGTCGGGCTTTATACAAAATGCCAATATTTTTAGATACCTTGGTGGTTACATGATTAATATGGTTTTTCCAAGTAATATTCTTATCAAGATAAACACCTAGGAATCTTATAACAGAATCTCTTTTTATTAGAGTTTTATCAATATAAATTTGAGGCATAATATCTGGTAAAGAACGTTTTTTTGAGAAGGAATGAAAAAGAATCCATTTAGTCTTGCTAGTATTTAACGTTAGTTTATTACATTCAAACCATTTAGAAATGTTTATAAGTTCATTATTAGTTTTTCAAAAAAGTTTGTAAACATCAGTGTGGAATTGAAATAAGTTACTGTCATCTGCATAAATAATACTCCTCAGGTTAGAGGCTTTGTTTAAATCATTGACATAGATAAGAAATAGCAGCGTCCAAGAATAGAACCTTGTGGAACACCACAGGTTATATTTATGGATTCACTTTGAACGTCATTGTTACTATAGACTACTTGCTTACGAATTGTTAAATAGCTTTTAAACCACGCTAAAGTATTATTGTTTAAACCGTAATATTTCATTTTTTGTATTAAAATATTATGGTCAAATGCTTTTGATAGATCTATAAAAATACTTAATGTATATTGAGCTTTTTCAAAGGATTTGGAGATGTTGCGTACAAATTGAATAATGGCATGCTCAGTTGAACTATCTTTTTTGAAACCGAATTGATTGTTGTATAGTAGGTTATTGTAACTAAAATAATTATTAACTCTGTTAAACATAATTCTTTCTAGGATTTTAGAGAATACAGATAGGATAGAGATAGTGCGATAATTATTGATATTGGATCTGTCGCCTTCTTTATGAATTGGAATAGTTTTAGCAATTTTTAAGCGCTCAGGGAAAATTCCTTGATGGATGGATGCTTTGAAGATTTTAAAAAGAATATTTTTATTTTGTTCATAGCAATCTATAACTATATTTCCGTTTATTTCATCAGGCCCAGTTGCTTTATTTTTAAGGTTTTAAAAGCTTTTTCAAACTCTTCGAAGGATAATTCGGACGATAGTTCATCAGAGCAAATGCCTTTATCAAGAGGTGCTAAAAAAATCATAAAAAGAAGTTTTGGTAATTGGAATTTTATCTGTTAGGGTTGGACAAATTTCAACAAAATATTTATTAAACTCATGAGCTATAATTTGTGGATTGTATAAAATTTTGTTATCGATTTTAATCATTTGTGGGAAAAAACTTGAGCAATCCACTTATATAGCGTTTATTTCAGGATCGTATGTAATATAAGTAAACTTTTCTAATAATTACAAGTCTTTTTTCTTGCTCAAGCTGTTTTGTTTTGATTTTTTGTAGGTGTGCTATAATATTTTAAAAAATCGACAAGATTGAAAAAACACGAAATATATTGACATCCAAGTGGAAAATTTGAAACTTTAATTTTAGATTTGCCCCTCTCTTGATAATTTCTGATTGCTAAAATTATGTCATCTGCTTCTTATACCATTAAAAATGATAGACGCGGCTTTTTCGTAAAACGTTGAAGCCACAATTTTTTTACATATGTGACGTCACTTTGTGGCAAAAAAACCAGAAAAACAAACTAGAAATAACATTTTGTTTAAATTTTTTTGGAAAACTTCTTTTATTAAAGATATATGGAATATATTTTTATGGGATTTATTCCAATAAAGACAGAAACTATTTATATATTACTATTGTAATAAATACAAACTCTTATCCGTGAAATCATATATCTGTACCAGTTTTATACCTTTTTGTGCAATTGTATGCAATATAACTAAAATTAATCAAAAAATGTAAGATAAATGCAAAAGGAAACTTGACGCTTAAAAGTTTATTTTGCCACAAAATGACGTTAACTTTTAGATAAACGTTTAATATTATTCTTTAGTTTTTAATCATAATCATAAGAATGAACTTTTTTTTTTATGACTACGTTTTAGTGGTCTAAGATCTTCTTTGTTCCGTTTGCATTGCGTTACGTACAAACGTTTGTTATATGTTGAGTTTGCAGGCATTATATGGAATAATCGCGTATAATCTACAAAATGAGAAAACTTAAAATTTCATTTTAAATTTTAGATCTGTTTTGCTATATTATTATTATTTTGCTATAAATATATGAGCAAGATTGAAAAAATCAATGTAAATTGATAAAGACCTGTATTTTACGGAGCCGGAAAGCTAGGATATATTAGGAAAAAGTATAGAAAAGTTCGGTTTGGAATAGACTTACAAACACCGGTATTTTTACGGGTCCCATCTCAGCTAGTGTTTAAAATTATATTTAAAAAAAAAGTATACTGCTGAACCTTTTTCCCAGGATTTAAAGTTTATCTAATAACTAAAATTTTTTATGTTCCGCTAGTGATTCCGCTTCAAATTTAATTTATTATTTGATTACTTAGAGCAGCCGTGGTGCAGTGGTAGCGCACTTGCCTCAGAAACTTAAGATCTGTGGCTCAAACCCCACCTCTGGCAAGTTTTGCGACTCGGTTGGGAAGGAGGTGTGAACTTCCTATTAAATGCTCTTCCCCGGTGCTCTGTGATAAGACCGTAAGGACTTCTTGGGGCACCTTAATCAACTTAAAAAAAAAAAAACGTTACTAATGCATATTATTTATTACTTTTTAATATAGTAACTTTAATTAATTAATTCATTTTTTTGGTTTACATTTGTTGATCGTTGTACAGCCCATAATAAAAATAATAATATAAACTTACAATGGCATAAAACATAAACAAGGTATCTGAAAGAAGACCGCAAGGATCTTGTCGTCAGAACCTTAAAAAAAAAATTTTACAAATATAAGATAGAAAAAAAAAATTAATAAACTTTTACAAAATTGCAAGGCAAACAATCTGTGTCTGAAGAAAGATCAAGAGGATCTTCTCATCAGATTTTTATACAAGAGTAAACCAACATATAAATTAAAAATTAAAAAGTATGAGAACAATAAATAAGTAGGAAACTTCTATAATAATACTAATAATAACTCAATATATTATCTAATGAAAGAATGAGGTTTTTCTTTTTTTTTTTAAAAAGGCAAAAAGTAATAGGTACTTTAAAATTAAAATTCGCCAAAACAATATTATTCCAAAGGTGTGGCG
The DNA here is from genome assembly GCF_022113875.1 of Hydra vulgaris. Classification (NCBI taxonomy): domain Eukaryota; kingdom Metazoa; phylum Cnidaria; class Hydrozoa; order Anthoathecata; family Hydridae; genus Hydra; species Hydra vulgaris. Next base: position 48,689,553 of record NC_061163.1, read on the forward strand.
CTCGATAGGTAATACAAAATTGATTAAAGTTTGTTTGACAGAAAGGCTCATTTATAAAGTTATTATTTCTCAAAATATATTTACTGACAGGTTTAAAAGAGAAAAGATCTTTGAATACGGCTAGGGATAAGTTATTTATCCACATATACACAAACATAAAATATTAAATACATTTAACTCGTAAATATTCAGAATTCTCATTTCAATAAAATAATGCTTCGAATGAGAGAAGCGATTTGCAAAATTGATTATGCGAATTGCGCGTTTCTGACGGAGATAATGACGTTGCAACTTACTTTTTTCTGTACTTCCCCAAGCAATATTGGCATAATTTAAATAACTATGTATAAATGAATAATAAAGTTGGATTAAGACTTTCTTATTGAGATAGATTCGTGATTTATATAGGATGCCCATGTTTTCAGAAAATTTTGTGCTTATATAATCAATATAGTGATTCCAAGTAATGTTTTCATCAAGATAAACACCTAAAAATTTGTAACAAAATCTCTTTTTATTTTCTTTTGATCGATAAAGATTTGAGGTAATTTTGATGGGAGAAATCGCTTTTTTGTAATCGAATAAAATAAAACCCATTTTGTTTTATTAGTATTCAAGGTTAACTTATTACACTTGAACCAATTAGATATATGTCTGAGTTCTTTGTTCACTGTTTTAAAAAGTTCATCGATATCATAGTTAGAAAGGAATAAATTTGTATCATCTGCATACATAATGCTTGTTAGTTTTGAAGCTTTATTTAAGTCATTTATATAAATTAAAAAAAGAAGAGGTCCAAGAATTAAACCTTGTGTGACTCCACAGGTTATATTAAGAAAAGAGGGTTTGTAATCATTGTTAAATGGTACAAATTGCTTTTGGTTAGATAGATAACTTTTAAACCATTTTAAAATTTGATTTTTTATTCTGTAGTATTTGAGTTTATAAATTAAAATATGGTGATCGACCGTATCAAAAGCTTTTGATAGGTCAATAAAAATTCCTAGTGTATATTGTGATTTTTCGAATGATTTTGAGATTTCAGGTACAAATTGGATAATTGCATGTTCAGTTGAGTTATTTTTCTTGAAACCAAATTGATTGATGTAAAGTAGATTATTATCATGAAAATATTTGTATATTCTTTTAAACATAATTTTTTCTAAAATTTTCGAAAATTTGGAGAGAACAGAGATAGGGCGATAATTACTGATTTCAGATTTGTCCCCTTCTTTAAAAATTGGAATAATTTTTGCAATTTTAAATTGTTCTGGGAATACTCCTTGATGGATAGAAGCCCTAAAAATTTTAAAAAGAACAACTTTAAGTTGTTCAAAGCAATCTAAAACCACGTTTCCATTAATTTGGTCTGCTCCAATTGATTTATTTTTTTTTAACAGATTTTAAAGGCTCTTTCAAACTCATCAAACATTAATTCGGAAGATAACTCATCTGAACAAATGTAATTATCCAGGGGTTCTAGATAGTCAGTAAACAAAGATTTGGTCTTAGGGATTTTTTCAGACAGTGTTGGTTCTATAGCTGAAGAATTTAACAAATTTGAGTGAAATATTTGTTAAATTCTTCAGCTATAGTTTTTGGTTCATATAAACTTTTGTTATCGACTCTAACCATTTGTGGCAGAAAACCGGGGCATGGTTTATTTTTGCCAATAATTTCTTTCATTATTTGCCACGTGCGCTTTGTGTCGTTTTTAAATGTATTGAATAATTGGGAGTCTTTAAATTTTTGCGAATTTTTTCAAATAAGTTTTTGTAGTTCTTATAGGTTTTTTCGCTTGAAGCTGTTTTTGTTTTTAAAAAAATTATGTATAACTTTTGTTTTATCCTGGATGATTTTTTAAAACCTTCAGTAATCCAGGGTGTATTGATATTCTTAGTTGTTATTGTTTTTTCTACTATTGGGAAACTTCATATACAGAAAAAAATGTTTTGAAAAAAGTTTCATAAATATTATTTGCGTTATCATCAAAATTTATGTTTTTCCAATGCCGTAATGATATTTTAATATTTTTAAATATAATAAATAAATTAATATATAATAAAAATAATTTGATATTAGCCTCATTATAAATGCGTTTTCTTTTTATTATCTTTATATTAATGTTTCTTTTTGGGTTTGTTTTATTAAGTTTTAAGAATAGAGGAAAATGATCCGATATATCAATTTTTATGATACCTTATGTATATTATTATTAAAAATATCAGTAGTTATAATATTATTATTTATGTTGTTTATTGTTACTCTAGTGGGTCGATTTATTAAAGTAACTGATCCTGTTTCAAAAATTGCATCATAAAAATTCTTAATTTTTTGGTCTTCATTATAGAGAAAACAGTTCATATTTAAGTCTCCGACTATATAGTTTTCTTTTTTATCATTAATTCTTTTTTTAATAATTTGTTGTAAGAACATGCTCAGGTTTTCGCTCACGCCGTCAGGTGGCCGATAACAACAGCTTAATAAAATGTTATTAGTTTGATTGTTTGTAATTTCAATAGTTACAATTTCTTTATTGCAGTCAGAAACGCTCAAATAAAAAGGGATAAAATACTGCGATAAAAATTATTTTCAGGGTCTAGGTATTCTTCTGAAGAAAAGAGATTTGTTTCATATAAATTAAAAAAAAGGGATTCAAAGTTATTAGTCATAGCCATGATAATAAATAGGAAAAAAAAAAAAAAAAAGAAAAAAAAGAAAAAAAAAGGATTTCTTTTTAGAAGTACTAGTTATTTGTTAAGATTGATTTTAAAATTATTATTAAGATAAATAATTTTGTCATATCTTACCGTTACATTTTCACCATTTGAACGCCTTTGTTTTACTTCCGCAAATAATCTTTTCCGAATAGCAACGGTCTCTCGAGAAAAGTTTTCGTTAATAAAAAAACTCGTGCCTTTCAGTCGATGAGATTCTTTCAAGATTTTTACTTTGTCTTTGTATTTCTGCAGGTTAAGTACTATTTTCCTAGGTAGTCCATCTTTCTTCAACCCAGTACGGTGGGCACGTTCAATGTAGATATTTTTCAGTCCAAGTTTTTGCCAAAAGAATGTGTGAACTTTTTCTTCAGAGTCCCCCCATGATTCTTGCCCATTTTCGTCAATTTTATCGATTCGTAGGTTATTTCTTCTTGATCTATCTTCCAGGTTTCGTTGCTTTTCCATTATAAATTTTTCTATATTAGTATGTTCGAATTTTTTATCTAGTTGTTTATTGTTGTTATGAATTTTTTTGTCAAGGGATCATCCATAAAAGATGTCACTTTAAGTTTAACAATGACAAAAAGTAGGAGAATGTTGGCTCTTGTGCGCAGAGATTTTAAGAGTAATATAGCGCCTTATGTTCAATAAAAATCTCCGCGGAAGAGAACCAATAAAATTCTATTTCTGGTTAGTAATTAAATTCTGAATGACGTCCTTTATGGACGACCCCCAACTAGTTCTTCGTTCTAGTTTAGACTATGCTTAATATCTTTTTATCTGAAATAAAAAAAATGTAAAAAGAAGTGTTTAAAGAATTCAAAAAAGAAACTGAAGAAATGTTTCGTAAACAAAAGAAAACTGCTATTGATATAATTGGCGCTAATATAAAAATAATTAACGACAGAATAGACAAAGCAGAGTTAAACATCAACGTGAATGCAAACAAAATTGTAACTATTTATCGTAATAATATCGATAGCTTTGTAGCTATCGATATTATTACGATATATATAACGATATATCATTATAACGATATTATTACGATATATATATCGATATTATTACGATATATATAACGATATATATAACGATATATCGTTATAATATCGATATTATAACGATATATCGTAGCTTTGTAGCTAGCTACAACATTATGACAAATCAGTAATTCCTTTGTAAGTTCTTTAATTTTGTTTGCATTCACGTTGATGTTTAACTCTGCTTTGTCCATTCTGTAGTTAATTATTTTTATATTAGCGCTAATAATATCAATAACAGTTTTCTCTTGTTTACGAAGCATTTCTTCAGTTTCTTTTTTGAATTCTTTAAACATTTCTTTCAGGCCCGTGCGGTAGATTTTCTCATTATGAGGCAAATCTTCGAAATGCCGCCCCTTAAATGTTTTTCTTTAAAATAACCTTCAATTGTGATTTAAAAAAAAACTGCACAAAATGTACGAATTCTACTTTTTATTTTGAAATTTTAAAATAATGATTTCAACTATAAACTACAACAATGTACAGTATTAGAGCTTTACTCTTCTAACTTTAACTTTAGCAAATTCGTTAATTACTGATGTGTAGTCTAGAGTGCTAGCCATTGCAGATTCAATAGAAATTAATGCCAGATTTTTAAGTTTTGTTTGTCCTATTGAACTTCTTAAGTAGTTTTTTATTAATTTTAATTTGGAGAAACTTCTTTCCCCACTAGCTACAGATACAGGGAGAGTTAATAAAATTCTCAGAGCTACAACAGTATTTGGATACAAACTAATTAAGCTATTTTGGCATAAATAATTTAAAACATCCAAAGGTTTCGTAGAATATGGTAGCATTCTGGATACATCACGCAATTCTTCTCTAAGGTCATTTGCATTTATATCTGTTTCATTTTCAACCGAAAGTATAAACTCAAGACTGGAACAATAATTTTCTAGCGTTTTGTCATCTATATCCTTGAGTTTTAAAATGTCATATAAGAACTGAAATTTTTTGCTATGGGTTTCCAGAAGCGTGAATCGTTCATTCAGAGAATTAAGGGTAATGTCCAGAATATAGTTGAAAAAGTTTATTTTAAATTTTTTCTCCTCTGTTAAGGGTTCATCGACAGCTTTTTCATAGTCAAATTGACGCTTTTTCCTTCTGGGTCTAACTTCAGTGTCATCAGGAAATTCTGTACTGCATTCGAGATTCTCTGCTATCTCCTTTGCAGCAATTTTCATCTGAATATATCCAGATTGTCTATAACTTTTCACTTTTTTATGGTTTTTGATAGCATCCTTACACAATCTGATATATTTATAGTAATAGATTGCAAAAGCTTCGAAACTTAATTAATTTCAAACAAAATATCATGCCAAAGAATTACTCCACATATAAACTTGTAATTTTTAATATTTTTTGCTAACCCTCTCGCTTTAACTTTAGTTTCTGCATCTCTATTGACGTCTTCTATTATCAGAATCAATGCATCATAGATTTCGCAAAGTTGAAATCGTAAAGGTTTTAAAGCATCTATTCTGCTTGCACACCTAGTAGCACTTAATGGTTTCAGAGTTAATTGAGAAACATATTTTTTTAGCACTTCCCAACGCTTTGTAGAACCAGAAAAAAAAGTGTAAAGTTCTTGTACAATAGAAAAAAAAAATGTTGTTTCTGTAGTAGAAGACGCTGCATCATTCACAACAAGGTTTAAAGAATGGCATGCGCAGGGCACATAAAAAGCCCTTGGATATTTTTCAAGTATTCTATTTTGAACACCCTTTCTTACTCCTTTCATATTGGCTCCATTGTCATAGCCTTGTCCCTTAAGCCACTTTAACTCAAAACCTAATTTTTCCAAATGTGTCAGAATAAGTTTTGCCAAACCTTCTCCGGTTGAATCACTAGCTTCAAAAAAACCAATAAAGAATTCTGCAATTTCATATTTATTTGGAATGGAGTTAAAAGTAACAACTCTTATTGTTAAGGAGAGCTGTTCATAATGGCTGACGTCGGGGGTACAATCAGCGATTATAGAAAAATATTTAGCGATTTTTGTTATTTCGACATTTTTTCTTAAAATTGAATTTCCCATTAAATTTATCAATTCATCTTGAATATTATTGCTTAGATAAGTCACTGACCATTTATCAGACTCTCGTTGAACTCTCCTGATATGTTCTTCCATAACTGGATCAAACTCAGAAAGTAATTCTACAAACTTTAGGAAGTTCCCGTTATTAGGTTGAAACAAATGTTCAGTTGATCCACGAAAAGCTGAACATTGTGAGGCCAATAGTTTAATTATTGACATAATTCTTTTTATAACTCCTCTCCAATGCTGAAGTTCCATATCCATAATTCGTTGATATTCAGCGTCAATAGTTTTTTTCTGCTTCAATCGAATGTCCAATTCTTTCCATGCTCTAAAAGCATTTCTGTGATTTACAGACTTTTCGTGCATTGTGAGGGCTCTTATAAGATTTTTCCAGTCAGAATAGCCTTTTTTGGGCCAGTCACTAATATCAGACGAATTATCAAATAATATACAACAAAAGCAAAAAACGGCATCACTAGCAATAGAGTAAATAAGCCAACTTCTCTCAACAACTTCACCATTGCTCAACACTTTCGAATAATACGAGGGCAAAAATCTACGCTTTCCTTTATTAATAGGAAACTCGAATTCTTTAATTTGATGGGGACCCCTCTCAACCAGTAGTTGACGAGTTTGAGATGACATGCAGAAAGTAAGCCATAATGCAGGATCTGAAGGAATTTCTTTTAATACCTGCTGACTGCCACTGTTAATGCGGCCCGGTTCTTGATGAACTTCTGATGATGTTATTTTTTGGATCTCTTCAACAATTTTTTCTGGAATTGATTGGGGCGGCACTGTGTTTTTATTTGCCAAATCCAAGGCAGTCGCAGTTGACGTGGATGTGCTGCCTGGCTGTTCATGAAGATCTGATGGTGTTAGTATTTGGCTCTCTTCAACAACTTCTTCTGGAAGTGATTGGGGCGGCACTGTGTTGTTATTTGCCAAATCAGTTGCTGCTGATGTGGATGGCTCATCTAAACCGCACTTTTGTACTAAGAATTTCTTCATAACATTGCTGAGCTTTCTTTCTTGTTCCTCATTCTTTAAGCGTTTCTTTTTGTATTGACTTTTCCATGCTGACGATTGCTGTCACTGCTGTAATAAATTTTTGTAAAAATTTTGTAAAATCTTTGTAATGTCATCATGTTTTTAACAGTTAAAAACATGATGACATTACAAAGTTAAAATTTAACTTGCAAAGACAGGCAAACACAAACGTTTAAAAACGTTTGAAAACAGTATTTTGAAAAATAATAAGAAAATAGTCCACGCTAATATGCGTTTCAAAACGTTTTTATTCATACTGAAAGGAATAGCAAAAGCGAATGCTAAATAAGGGAGAATTTTTATTTTTTTTTTATAGAAAAATGTGGACAATGAAAAAACTTTTAAAGTGATAAAAACATTCACGAGTTTGGTAGTAATTAAAATTTAAATGAGTCCAGTTTATGATTTAGTACCTAATTATTATTGCAACCCTGAAATTGCATTTTGATTTCGCTACTTTGCCGCCCCTTAATGGTGCCGCCTGAGGCGGCCGCCTCTTTGTATCATAGCACCGCACGGCCCTGATTTCTTTTAACATATTTTTATTTCAGAAAGTGTTACTGCCATAGTATAATATACGTTATAAAATAGAAATTATTTTTATAGATTAAGCTTGAATATTTTTTCAAATGTAAAGTAATCCAAATGTTTTTTGTTATTCTTCTCGTGGTAAAATCGCGTCCGCTCTTGTTGAATGCTTGCGTTGAAAAAAAAAAAAAAAAAAAAAAAATTGATTTAAAGTTTAGATTTATTTTTTAAAGCATGTTTAAAAAAAAGATATTAGTTATTATTTAGTTGTTTGGACTGCATATACGCACAGATTTTTTATTTATTTTTATTGTAGTTATTAAGTCGCTTCCATAAATCTTTACAGTCTTATCACAGAGCACCGCGGAAGAGAATTTAACTAAAAAATTCACGCCTCCTTCCTTACCAATCTCGCTTATTGGGCTAGAGTCGATGTCCAACTGCGTACGTCTGGGTTCTGAGCCAGAACTCTAACCACTGCGCCACAACTGCGTTAAATTTAACAATGTAACAACTTTTTTTAGGTTTGAGTTTGTTAATTGGACTTTCAATCTATACATACTTCAACGATGATAAGTTTAGCAACAGTATACGATTCCACTGGTCTTACTTTGTTGGTTGGTTAGGTGTTTTCATGGCATTACTTACAACGATAATATCATGTTACGACATAACGTATCCTTCATCACCTTACGGTCAAGCATACAGAATAGAATAATCATCAGAACTCTCATCACCGTACGGTCACGCATATAGAATAGAATAAAATGCAGATATTTGTAAAGACTCGGCTTCTTGTTTATCTTTAAGCACTAATTTTTGATATTTTTGTTTAAACTACGACAAAAAAATTGATTGTAATCAAAAATAATAAAGAGAAAATAGTTTAGTGCAACTTTTTTTTTTATTATTTCAATAATAATCATCATCAAACACGCATCAATAGTAACGAGGTGAAAACATTTTTAAGTTTAACTTGAAAAAAAAAAAAAAAAAAAAAAGCTGTCCTTCGAAATCCGTCAAACCCACTTCAGAATTATTTGTTTTGATTATCTCGAATATATCTATTTACGTATCCAATTTTTACTATAGATAAGTGAAATTCCGATTTGCAAATACTTTACTATATGCTTTATATGCTATTTTATTATACATGTTTATATAATTACTTCATTTTATTATAAATGTTTCTATGATTGATACCTTAACATCTGGGTACTTTATATAAATAAGATGCTTTACAAAAAATAAGGGATTTTTAACAATAGCTTTCTTTCATTTTGACGAATCCTGCGACTTAAACGTGCCTGTTTTACTGTTCATACGGACCAAATTGGATTCAACCTGCAAATTAAAATTTTTTGAGTCGTATTATTTAATAAAAATATTTTAAATAAAGACTGTATTTTGCAAATAAAATAACCTGCGATTTCGTATTGGCAATAGCTTTGAATATTCTTCTTCTGTGTTCTAACGATCCAATTCCTAATGCTTCAAGATCATCCATTGTCAATAGTAATATTTGTCGTGGTGTGGCGAATCCTTGTTCTAAAAAGTTATTAGCATATCTTCCCATATCTATCGCCTCTAGCCATTTGTTAATTGTCTGCATGATAGTATAATCAAGTGCATCGTCTCTAAAGTTGATAAAAAATTTTTTTAGTTCATAATATAGCCCGACCATATTATTTAGATTTTTTTCTCTCACATTATTGAATTATTTTGTCTTTTACATCTTAAATAATTCGATTTTTAGTATTGTATATAATATATTTATTATAATAATTAAACTTGTAATATTGCAATTTTACTACGTTATATATATATATATATATATATATATATATATATATATATATATATATATATATATATATATATATATATATATATATATATATATATAATCTACCTCAAAATAACTAAAAGAAAATAGAGTGAAGTAGAGAACACACTTGTAAGACTGTGACAGAAATGCTGTTCGGATTACAAATTGTAGAAAAGTCTAAATGAGAAATAACTTTAGAAATGGAAGCCAAGGTGATTTAGATTTCTAATAAGGAAATCCAATTATCCGAGAGAAATTTGGGTCATTGTGATCACAGGAAATGTTATTATTGTAATAATATTGTAGCTTTGTTGCTATCGATATTATAACGATATATTATTAGCTACATATCGCAGCTTTGTAGCTATCGATGTTATTACGATATATTGTTAGGTACATATCGTAGCTTTGTAGCTATCGATATTATTACGATATATCGTTAGCTACATATCGCAGCTTTGTAGCTAGCTACAACATTATGACAAATCAGTAGCTAGTCAATGGCTACATATCGCAGCTTTGTAGCTAGCAGTATTATTACAGTCTATTAGTAGTATTAGATCGATCGCTATAGATCGTAGGTATGTAGGTATAACTACAACATAATGTACGTAGGTATAACTACACGTACGTAGGTATAACTACAACATAATGACAAACATAAAGCTTGTCAATGGCTACATTTTGTAGCTTTTTAGCTAGCGATATTACAACATAACAGTTCTATAACTACCATGTGAGTATAGCCATCTATCGCTATAGCGATACCAACACGGTTGTTGCGAAAGCTACGATATGTATCTATTAAAAAAAGCTATGTAGCCTGATTAGAGAGGAAATCATAATGATGTGGGAAAAAAAACAACTCGATATCTTCATAAATTAATAAAATTGTTAATTTTAAAACTTTATAAAAATTTTTTTCTAACAACTTCACAACTGTTCAAAGTGATTTGACAAAAAAAAAATTGTTTATAATTATTATTAATTATAAGTTGCCCTGAAAATTAAGATTTTAATATTCTTAAAATTTTATTTTTCTTAAAAAAAGTACAAGAAGAAAACCTAAAATTTAGTTTCAAACTTCATTCCGTTTTCTATCTTTAGTAACGCACATAGGAATGAATTATTAATTCAATATATATATATATATATGTTAACTTTCATTGCAGTGTTTACAATTTTGTTTTCTTCTCTTGGAGCAGTTGAAAAAAATGGCTCCTAAAAAACAAGGTCATAGACTAAAAAATTTAACCAAAGATACTTCTCGTGCTTTTTCTCATACATGTCGTGGGATGGTTGAACTAGAAGTACATTTATTAACTACAAGTCATAATTATGTTTGCCTTGGACATTTTACTAGTTACCCTATTGGCAAAGCATTTAGAAAACATCGGCAAGGATCAGGTGGTAACTATTTTATAAATGTTCAGCAAATATTACACAAAGTTGATATTTAAAAAACAAAACTTTGTCTGAATATTGATATTACTGCTAATGATTTATAAATATCATCAAGCCATTTGTGAGACAAATCTAATTTTGTAATGCAAGAAGATTTTTTGTTTAATGTGTTTCATAATCTTCCAGTTATTAAAAGCAATTTGTCAAAAGAAATTAAATTATCTTTAGTTTACATTGCTGGCTATGTCAATAGAGAAGATCCTCTAGTTGAAGATACATTATTTTACTTTGACCAGTTTGAAGATTATGTCAGAAAGATTATTCGTGGTGGTTTAAGTTTGCCTGGAGATAACATTTGCCATTGGATATTTTATTTATACATTTTATTTCATCACCTGTACACTTTAGTCTGTCGTGTTAGCTTATCTAACTATTTTTAGACATTATATATAAATATATTATATATTTTTTAACTAATTTAAATTTAAATAAAATTAACTGATTTACACTGTTACCATCAGTTTTTAATGCCAGTGTCTTACTATTATCATTATTATTTATTATATCAACCATTTTTTGACATTAAGCAAACTGAAACTCAGAGGAAAGATTTGCAACAAGTTGAGCTCTACATATAAATTCTAGACCTCCAAAAAGACATTTAATCATAAATCATAAAACTGGTTTAGCTAATCTTTCAGGGTAGTTTTCTGCATAACCAAACAAAGCATCTTTTTGGTAAAGTAATGAGGCTTTGACATAAACTTTATCAATTAGAAGTATGGAAGTTCTTTTTTTAATGGATTTAAATTCATAAAAATACTATTTCTAAAATTTAGATCCTCCATTGAGCTTACTTTTGAAATCAATCATGTTAAAGTCTGTATACTTGGCAACTTGTAGCCAATACACAAACGATCATATAAATTTTGTCGCATAGAAAAATACTCATATGCTCTACATATATCTGGAGTATATAAAACTTAACCAACATTAACTTTTCTCATAGCATTAAAGTGTTCAAATATAATATTTGACTGATGCGAACTTTCTTTATTTAAAAAAAATCAAACTGCTTCAAATAAAGCTGAATTTATTTTTATTAATTGTAATTTAGTTACAGTTAAAGATAAAATATTACAAGGTGTGCCATTATGGTAAGCGACAAATGAATAATCATCGAAAATTTCTAAAAGAAATAATGGTAGAAAGAAATAATAACACCAAGTTGGTAGAAAAAAATAATAACACCAAGTTGGTAGAAAGAAATAATAACACCAAGTTTGATTATATGTGTAAACTTTTTTTGGAAAACATTTTATCACTTAACAAAGATTAAATACTATCAAATTTAAGTTCATCCTCTTTTAGAAAATCATTTAACTCATCTGGTAAAATGTTTCAAAAACCTAACTTTAATTTGCTGGTGTGGGTAAACAAGTACTAGGTTGGTTGAAAAGTTCGCGGAGCGGAAATGAAAAAACAATTTTATGATTCAAAAAATGACTTTATTCTTCAGTATATTCTCCCTTAAGAGCAATACACTTTTTCCAACGATTCTCCAATTCATGTATCCCATCTCTGAAGTGCGATTCCGGAAGGCCTTCAAAATACCCATTTACGGCTGCAATGACTTCTTCATGTGATGAGAAACGCTTTCCACGTAGAAATTTTTTGAGATGTGGAAAGAGGTGGAAGTCGGACGGAGCCAGATCTGGTGAATAGGGTGGATGTTCCAAGCGTTCGTACTTTAATTCGACCAATTTCGCCTTTGCAACATCGCTGATATGAGCAGGTGCGTTGTCCTGGTGATAAATGATTTTTTTATGCAGCAAACCAGGTCTTTTCTCACGAATTTTTTTATCCAACTGGTCCAAAAGATTTTTATAATATTCACCTGTTATCGTTTTACCGGTTTGAAGGTAATCTATTAATAAAATTCCTTTCGCATCCCAAAAAACTGATGCCATAACCTTCTTTGACGATTTTGACGCCTTCACTTGCTTCGGAGCTGAACAACCGGGTTCTGTCCACTCTGCAGTTTGTTGTCGCAGCTTCGGATCATAGTGGTAAACCCAAGTCTCATCCATGGTTACGAATCGACGCACAAAATCTGTTTTATTCTTTTGAAAACGGGCCAAATGTTCTTGAGAAAGTTTTACTCGAGTGCGTTTCTGATCCAGAGTTAGCGAATGCGGCACCCATCTTGCCAACAGCTTTCTCAGACGTAATTCATCGTGCAAGATGTGTAATACCCGTTCATCTGAGATGCCCACAGCCTCAGCAATTTCACGTTTGGTCAATCGTCTATCATCCATAACCATGTCATGCACAGCATTAATCGTTTCTTCAGTAGTAGCACTTTTTGGACGTCCAGAGCGAGGGTCATCTTCAAGGCTTGAACGCCCACGTTGAAACTCCGCAGCCCATTTGCATACTGTTGTTTTTGAAGGAGCATCATCACCCAACACATTTACCATTTCATTATGAATTTCCATGGGCTTTAAACCTTTTTTCACAAAGAATTTTATTACAGCACGATGTTCAATATTTTCCATTTTAAAAAATACTATGACACGTCTAATTTCAATAGCTTGTAAACAAAGACTGAAATGACATATCGACTTGAAATTTTTTATGCGTTCATACGAAGAATGAATACGTTTAATACAGTTATAAATTTGTTTCTACTACTGCAACATAGGTGCCGCTCCGCGAACTTTTCAACCAACCTAGTAGGCAGAATATTTTTAAAAACAGATGGTGGATTTAAAGGCTGTTGCTTCCCATATTTGCTTTCAAAAAATGCATCATCAGTAGTTTCCATTTCACAAACAACACAACATGCTTTACTGTTGCTACTAGTTGCTTCCCCTTCTGCTTTTCCTTAGCTTCCCCTTTAATAGTTAAAACATGTGCAAGTAACACTGCACATGTTTTAACTATTAAAGCAGGAGTTAAAGTAGAGTTGTTTAATGGTTTAACTGGTTTAATGTCTTGTTGTTAATAAAGAAATTGATGATAGATCAATTTCTTGTAGATCCTCTAATCAAAATCCTTTTCAGTGAGTAAATCAGCTGTTGACAGAACATGTGACATACGAAGTCACATGGGTTAGGGTTAGGAGTAGTATTATTATTGGTTGATTTAACTATTAAAAGATCTTTTGAAGTTGAAACATTGTAATTAACTAATTCACAGACTAATAGATCTTTTAGAGTTGAAGTGCTGTTATTTTCCTCTGGAAAAAAACAGCACTTCAATTGGAAGCTACTGGCAAGTAATCTGTTAACTTCTGGTAACCTCTTTAGTAACAAGTTTTTTAAGTAACTCTTTTGAGATATGACTGGCATTGAGGACTGTTTTTGGTACTGTTCCAAATATAACTTTGTAAGGTGATCATTTAACGGTTTAATGAAAATAAGAAATCTTGTGATGTTGAACAAATTAACAACCTATAGACCAATTTTTGTATTATTGTCAATTAGCCAAACATGTAACATCATACAACATCCTGATTTGCTCATTCAACAGATCCTTGACTAGCTGGATGTCTAGGTCTACCATTTACAATTGGGAATATTGGCCACTGACTTGTTAACTTCTTGTTGCTTTGTAGTATATGAGGACAATCTACTTCTGAAAATATTCAGCTCCATTGCTACTTTTATTATTTAATTCCTACTTCCATAAAACCGTATTTTTTTTCATAACTGAATTTTTTTTTTTTGCATAACTGTGTATGTGAAGGATGCAGTTTAGGTAGTTAAATAATTCAATGACTGCATCTTCTATCATTTCACAACTCCATGAAGGTATTTCTTTAATATTCTTCTGGTTCAAAAACTAACATTTTTACTAAACTGCTTTTTAGATACAAACTTGTTCAGAATTTGATTTTTGTTTATATCTGAACCCATTTTCTATGGTAGGTACATGATAAAATGCAAAATATAGAAAACAATGACTTTTGGAAATCAGTCATTGCATATATAATTCAAAATGTTAAAAATTGTTTAATAAAAATTAGGATTAAAATTACGGTAGGTGTTCAAAACATAACACGTTGCAAAACAAAACAAAAACAAAAAGGTATTAAATTTTTAATCCCTGGAATTGAATAAGGAAAGCAAGAACATGACTTGGTTATTTTACTAAAACAGTTCAGGACTTCGATCACTTATATTCTTTAAGGAAATGACCTCAACAAGCATTTCGATTTTAACATCATCCAAGATTTTGATCAAATCACAGACTTCATCCTTAACACCTAGCTCAATACTCTTTATTAAGAGCTTTTAAGAAAACTAATAATCCTTTTATCAAACAATTACACACAATCTATATACACATTAATAATGCACCATATGTGTATGACATACTAATGCACACATACATATAAACAAAAACATCCACAATGTATGTGTGCTCATTTGTTGTTATTTATGTGTATGTATTTATGTAAATATATAATTTTTGTTGATAAAACAAATTATTTAAATGAAGTAAATTAAAATTATTATTAATAAGAAACCTTACAACATAAAATAAAAAAAGCTGTTAAAATACCATACAGTTTTACAACTGGTCCAAGTTCATCAAGCAGTTCTGGAATCTGTAACCAGTCATCAATCCGATCTCTAATGACACTAAACAATGGTCGTTTTGACCTCTCTTTTTCCCAACAGTTTAACATAAGATCATGAACCACACGTGGGCAACCCTGAAATTGGTTTTATTATGAAACTTAAAGAAAATAAATTTATCAATCATGACAACAATAATAGCAAAAAGTGAAAATAGTAGACAAGTGCATATTTTTGTTGTTCAACTAATAATAATTAAAATAGCTATTTTTTTACAAGCAAAGTCATACCATTGGAGGAGGCAGTCTGTATCCAGAATTCACTTTATTAAGCACCTAAAAGCATAATCTTTTATAAATAATAAATAAGGAATATAAATTAAAAATAAGCAAACTACTACTGCGTATTTAAGTCTATACAATGCTAATATGTTTTATTCATTTTAACTTTTAAAATAACTAATTTAATCTAGACACTTTTTGAGGAAAAGAAGAAATATAGAATACAAATAATATGCTAGGAGTGTATATACAACAATGGACTTGAATAGATAAAACAAGCAAGCAGCGTACATACATTGACTAACTTAAATACATAAAACATACAATGAGTGCTGCTACATTGACTTGGACAGGCAATTTTTTAAATTGAAATTAAAAAAACTTTAGAGCAACCTATATGTATATATATATAAATATATATAAATATGTATATATATATAAATATATATATACACATATATATGTGTCTTGTATGGTAGTCACAAAGTTTTTTCCATAAACTGTTGTTTTAAAGAGCGTGTTAATAAGCCTGACCAGAAAATGTTAAAAAACTTTAAAAAAATTTTTTTTTAAAAAAAAATGATAGACTGCCTGCCCAAACCAAACCCTCAGTCGTTGTAGCAGCACTGATGAGTCTTTATTGATGAAACGCAGTGTTAAATGAGAAAAAGTTTTGCTAAGTGATTTTCTACTAATTTATATATATATATATATATATATATATATATATATATATATATATATATATATATATATATATATATATATATATATATATATATATATATATATATATATATATTATTATTATTATTTTATAAACATCAATAAATACGATTTTCTCTCAATACTAAATTTATTTTTTATTTTTTAAAAGAAATTTTTGCTGGATTGTTGTGACCAGCGTCTTCAGCTTAAAAGATTTTGTTTGTTTTTGTTTATATGTTATTTTTAAACGGCAATTTTATTATATGTCAATGGAATGGTTTCGTCTTTTTCTGACGTAAGTGCATTAGAAATGGTGTCAAGAATTTTGTTGACACATATTGTCCCTCATCTAAATTGATACCACTTTGTTGAGGGGCACATTGGTGGTACTGTATTTCAAGCGCCTCACGAACTTTCCTATCAAACTTTTTGTTATTGACTTTTAGAGTTCTGCAACTGTCCCAGTTAATTTGTTGTGCACAATGTTTCATGTGTGTGGCTAATGCTGATCTTTCTGTTTTATTTCCTATTGTACTGTTTTTGTGTTGTTGCATGCATGTTTTTATTTGCATTTTTGTTTCACCAATATACTTTTTGTTACAATGGCACTTAATAAGGTAAACTCCTGGGTGGCTGTTCCTTTGTAGTTTGGATTTATTTCTTGAAGTCAATATTGCTTCTAGGTTTAAGTTTGATTTGAAGACCGTTTTATATCCTGCCTTCCTAAACACTTTACGCAATTTGGGAGACAATATTGGTACCCAAGGTAATGAAATTGTTGGATACGTACTGGTGATGTTGTCAATGTTTTTAGTAGTCACTAGAGGTTTTTTGTACTTTCGTTTTATTTCTTTTATGATTTTTATGAGATTGGAATATTTGTAACCATTTTCGACAAATACTTGAATAAGGAATTTCAGTTCACTTTCTATGTTTCTGACTTCATACATTAAATGCTCTATGTACAAAACCCTTGAATATTCCATTTAAAATTTGTGGGTTAGTAATTGCATTTTTTCTGTGTATTTTAAATTCGTATTTGCCATTTTTGTTATTTATTATGCATAAGTCTAGAAAATTTAGTGTTTTTTTATCATTTTCAAATTCGATTGTATATTGTATTTTTGGATGCTGTTGGTTAAGTATTGTCTTGAATTGATTAGCCTGGGCAATGTTAGGGACTCTAGCATGGCTGTCATCTACGTATCTATAAAATGATTTCATGTCAATAATCGGGTTGGTTTTCAGCGCTATATTAAGCGCTCTTTTTTCAAGATTTTGAAGAAAAGATTCAGCTAAAACTACCATAAAAGAAAAACCTATTGCACCTGAATTTTCAAATTCATATATTTCATTATTCCATAAAAAGTATGGTCGGTATAAACATAGTTCTATCAGAGTTTTTATTTCTTTTATATTTAATTTTGTCATTTTTTTAAAATTATCGCTCACCTCCAATATACTTATGAGTAGATCAGTTGCTTTTTTAAGTGGAATTGACGGGTATAAGTTTATAACGTCTAATGATATCTGAATTTTGTCACTGGATATGTCCCATGATTTTGCTTTTTCTACAAATTGTTGCGAATTTTTTAATCGAGTTGGGTTTTCATTTAATATTGGTTGTATAAGTTTTACTAAGTAATTTGAGATTCCGTAGTTTGGTGTGTCTATTGTAGATACTACAATTCGCATTGGATAAGATTTTTCAGGTTTATGTGCCTTCACTACACCATACATACGAGGTGGTATTGGGTCACTGGGATAAATTTGCTGGGATAAATTTAACTGGGATAAATTTAATGTATGCAGCCAGAAACTTATAGAATAAGCCACTGTCATGTATATGAAAACACTTGGCTCAGTGTAAGATTTATGTATTGTGGATATATTATTTGTTTGCCACAAAAAAAAAGTCAAAAAATGTTTAATCTTTTTGGGAAATGCAATAGAAAAACTTTCAAATTCTACATGAAGTCACTTAAGGTCCGTAAATAAAACTCTACTTTTATGCGGTTGTTTTTTTTAAACGTATAAAATATACAGCAAACTACGAAGATTTGCGTTCGATATAAAATTTGTTTACCAAACTAAAACGTAAGTTTTAAACGTATTTGTTTTTAACAAATAGCTTAAAACATATTTCATTTAGAAACTTAAATCGAAAAATAGTTTCTTCTTTTATTTTTTAGTTATATAATAAATTCATATTGTCATATTAGCATGAGCTCAAAAAAACTTGGACGACCTGTGAAAGTTTTAAACAAAACTCGTATTAATAGTGAAAGATTTGCTGGAAAAGCCTCTGATTTACCCGTAAGCGATCTACCAACTTATAAACAGGTCATTCAATACGGTTACAAGGTTGAGAAAGAATTGTTTAAATCTCAGATAGTGACAGAATATAAGGTATTTTGTGAAAAAGCACGAGTGGCTAAATCAATTGACACTACGCATCGTCAAAAAGTTTTAGAAATAAAGGTAATTGGTATTGATAGCAAGAAAGACAAAAATTCATTAGTTCATGTCATGAAATACAAGAGCAATGGGGACCCTTTTTTTTATCGAACCACCGATGATGAACATCATCTCACTTTTACTTGTGAAAATTATCCATTCTCTGGAAATTATCTCACACATGTGATAATAGAAAATGGTAAAGGTGGTACTATGGCTCTAGCAACATTAAATGTGCTTTCTGAATACAACAGTGTTAAAAGTTTAGAAGCGATTGTTCTTGACAATACAAGCTCTAACACTGGCGTAAATAATGGTTTAGTTGTAAAATTAGAAAAGCTTTTGAATCGTAGCATTCATTTAGTTGGATGTTTGCTTCACCAGGGTGAGTTACCTCTTCGTCATGTTATATCTGAAATAGATGGACAAACTAATGATCCAAAAAAATACAAAGGTCCTATTGGTATACAAGCGTCTAATATATTCATGCATGAACAACCTTTGGTTCAGTTTATTCCTATAGATTCCGAGATAGAGTTTTATGTAAATCCCGCCATTATTTGCGATCTGAGTACAGAACAGTGTAAACTTTATGAGTATTGCATTGGAATAGCTAAAGGTTCAATTTCTGTGAAGCATGCTAATAAGAAACCTGGTCCTGTCTGTCATGCACGCTGGCTAACCCTTGCTTTAAGAATTATGATGGTTTATGCAAGAACTGAGATACCTACACATGATCTAAACTGCATCACAAAGTACATAGTCCAAGTCTACTGTCCAATGTGGTTTGCTGTAAAAAGTTCAGCGCACTACAAAGATGCACCAAGGCTTCTCCATAAAACAGATACAGATAGTCAAAAAACAGGATGACAGAATTAAAAAGATTGTATTGAAAAATCTTCAGGGTAACTCCTATTGCTGCTGTCAAGAAAACTTTCTTTACGCTATGCTATTAGACGATGAAAAAGTTGTACGAGATCGTGCTCTCAATAAAATCTTGGAGATTAGGTTATCTAGGGAAACTAATCCAGACTTTAAGCCTAAAATCCAAGCTAAGACAATTATGACCTTGAACTTCAATGCTTCAATGCAATCAAACTTGAGCAGCCGTGGCGCAGTGGTTGTGCACTTGCCTCAGAAACAAATGATCCATGGTTCAAACCCCACCTCTGGGCAAGTTTTACGACATCAGTTAGGAAGGAGGCGTGAACTTCCAATTAAATGCTCATCCGCGGTGCTCTGTGATAAGACCGTAAGGACTTCTTGAGGCACCTAAAATAAAATTAAAAAAAAAAAAAAAAAAAAAAAAAAAATGCTGATGTTTGGACCGATTTAATTGAAGTTTCTTCAATACAAATTGAACCTCCCACTACAATTTTTATTTCTTCAAATGAATTAAAACAAGCTATTCAAACCGGAAATAAACTTTCTATAACTGACTTGCCAAACAATTCTCAGTCGGTGGAAAGAGCTGTAAAACTTACATCTGAAGCTTCTAAAAAGGTTTATGGACGGGTGAAGAGACATAACTTCAATTTGGCTAAAAACCAAAGTAGAGCTGAAAACAAGCAAAATGTGAAAAAGTCTGAATATTGTATACTTTTGTCAGAGTAATTTAACAATCTTGTATAATGCAAATATAATATATATATTGAATACAATAAATAAATATAATATATGAATTTTTCTATGACTCTCGATGATTAGCACACATAAATTTGAGTTCAATATACTATTTTATGAAAAGACATTCAAAAACGTTATTCCAGCATCAAACTTGGTTTAACTTTCAGTGTAAAATCTATAAAAGCGTTCAAGTTCCTGTATAAGCTAAAAAGACCCTGACTCAAGCTAATTTTAAACACCAACAATTTTGAAGACCTTTTTGTTAACAATCGAGTTTAAAACTAGAAATCGGATTTTCTAGATTTGAACTAAAATTTTATAAAACTTTCCATAAACATCTGCGACGGAAACTTTTTACAAAACCTCGTTTCTACGTGGCATTAGCCAATAAGCTTTTATAAAACATCGTGAAAACGAGGCAAAACTTGTAACAAGTTTCCGTCGCAGATATTTATGATTTTGCGAAATATTTAATTAATTTAAATGTTTGAAAAAAATATACAAATAATAGAAAACTTTAAAATGATTTCCCAAAATGATTATAGCTCCAAATTGTATAATTTTTTCACAATTATGTTTATACTTATGGTTTACATAAATCCCAAAGTGAGCCAACATGCTTTAGAAAAAAAAGTTTGTTTAGACAGTGGCTTAATATAGAAAATGAACTGAAATTCCTTATTCAAGTATTTGTCGAAAATGGTTACAAATATTCCAATCTCATAAAAATCATAAAAGAAATAAAACGAAAAAACAAAAAACCTCTAGTGACTACTAAAAACATTGACAACATCACCAATACGTATCCAACAATTTCATTACCTTGGGTACCAATATTGTCTCCCAAATTGCGTAAAGTGTTTAGGAAGGCAGGATATAAAACGGTCTTCAAATCAAACTTAAACCTAGAAGCAATATTGACTTCAAGAAATAAATCCAAACTACAAAGGAACAGCCACCCAGGAGTTTACCTTATTAAGTGCCATTGTAACAAAAAGTATATTGGTGAAACAAAAATGCAAATAAAAACATGCATGCAACAACACAAAAACAGTACAATAGGAAATAAAACAGAAAGATCAGCATTAGCCACACACATGAAACATTGTGCACAACAAATTAACTGGGACAGTTGCAGAACTCTAAAAGTCAATAACAAAAAGTTTGATAGGAAAGTTCGTGAGGCGCTTGAAATACAGTACCACCAATGTGCCCCTCAACAAAGTGGTATCAATTTAGATGAGGGACAATATGTGTCAACAAAATTCTGAAATTTTAATCAAAAGCGATCTTTCTTTTTTGAACTATTTATTCTAAATAAATTAGAAAAGAATAAAAACAAGTTTGTGCTATACCTTTACTTAAGCTAAGGATATTATTTTAAATTATAAACTGCCATTTATAACTTTTACTTTAAAATCAAAAATAAAACGAAGGTTTAAAAAAAAGTAAAGATGCTACCAAAAATTACGAGATCACTTTCAAAGACATCTTTATTTGAAGATGAAAAAGTGTTAGAAAAACTTTCTGGAACACAGTCTAACACAAATGAGGAAATTATTCTTAATTTTCATTACAGGTATGATTAAAACATTAAACTGATTAAAAATTATCATTCAATATATTAACCTACTTGGTTAATTAAATTAAATTTAAGTTTGAAAAACAGAAAATTATAAAACCTAAATTTAATCTTGAAATGATGTCAGCATGCTCTGAACAAGCAATATTTCCTCAGAACTGCATCCTTTTTACTATAAAGAAACCGTGGATGGGTGGAAGATATGATGGCTGCATATTTCATGACAAGCACATCAGGTTTGCTAAATAATCTATAATTACAGTTTTTTTATTTTTACATTTTACTTGTTAACTTGATTCTTTTCACTCTGCATCTGATATATTGACTTAAAATACCAATTAATACCTTAAACATTGACTTAAAATACCAATTAATACCTAAAACATTGACTTAAAATACCAATTTTTTTTTCCTATGAACTGTAAAAGGCATAAATATTAATTTGGAATTGGTTTACAATAAAAAAATATATACTAATTTAGGTCAAGAAATATAGCTTAAAACGCACTAACTTAGTATAATTTTTTGATTTAAATAGAATAACACTTGTGATCAAATTTAATTCACATCTGTCAAAAACAAAAACAATCTTTCTTTTTTGAACTATTTATTTTAAACAATTAGAAAAAATTAAAAAACGAATTTGTGCCATACTTTTACTTAAGCTAAGAATATTCTTTTAAATAATAAACTGCAATTTATAACTTTTACTTTAAAAATCAAAAATAAAACGAAGATTTGAAAAAAAGTAAAGATGTTACCAAAAATTATGAAATCGCTTTCGAAGACATTTTTATTTGAAAATAGGAAAGTGTAGAAAAACTTTCTGAAACACAGTTTAACACAAATGAGGAAATTGTTCTTCATTTTCATTACAGGTATGATTAAAACATTAAACTGATTAAAAATTATTATTTAATATATTAACCAAGTAATTAAATTTCAGTTTAAAAAGCAAAATATATAAAATTTAAATTTAATCTTAATAACTCAGACGTCTGTTAGACAAAAATACTCCCACCAAAACTTTCATTGGCTGTGCTTCCCAAGATAAAATGATGTCAGCATGCTCTGAAATAGCAATATGTCCTATATGTTCAATGGAGGATATGACAGGCATATTTCATGACAAACACATCAGGTTTGATAAATAATCTATAATTAGAGTTTTTTCATTTTTACTGAATTTTACTTTCGCTTATATTAATTTGTTAACATGACTCTATTTACTCTGCTTCTGATATGAGGCTACATAAAAAAGTTTTAAAGCAATTAGAAAAAAATTCAATAAATATTATGTGCTCTAGGAAAATATTAAATGATCTAGTTGAAAAATGGGCAACATTCAAAAAAAAAAAAAACAAATAATAAAAAAGGCAACAGAATTAGCTAGAAACATCTTTAAAAAAAATGCTAAGAAAGTTTTTTGGATTGGAAAACCTGATATTTGCATTTTAATGAAGAAACAAGGAAACAATCTAGATTCATACAATTGAGATAAGCAATTTTTAAAGTTTTCCAAGCTAATTAGAATGTAACAAACGAAACTATGGAAAAATCAAAGTTAAAAAATTTTAACAAAGATGCAGTTAAAGGAACGTATCTAGAAAAACAGATTGAAGAAACTGTTTAGTTTTTCAAATATGTACTTGCCAATTTAGTATTTCCAAGAGGTGATTATAAAGAACTAGTAGAACTTTCACTCACCTCCTTATGTCCATATGTAAGCTTTAATGTTTATGCTCTGGGATTATGATTCCAATGTTCATTTAATGGCAAAGTCTATATATTATCTTAAAATTCAAGTTTTAAGTAACCAGTTGTCCTACAAATTGATAGCTTGTTTATAAAAAGAAATCAGTAGAATGGCAGAATTTATTTCTATATTTTATACTGTGTGGTTTGTGGAACCTTTTTAAGTTTCCTCTGCACCTTTTCAAGATTTAAAAGCGTACTGGCAGATGTTCCAGTATAAAAGTTGGGTAGAATATTATGATTCAGAACCTAATGATGTACTAGAGGGAATTGAAGAAGTATTGAACAAAGACAAACATAGTATTTGGATCAATCCTTGATTCCATTATGTCTCCCAGATAAAGAACTCGAAGATGATGAGAAAAAAAAAGTTGCAAAAGTTCTCACAACCTACTCCTACACACTATAAGAAGTCTAAAAGTCCAATCCTTCAAAAAGATCTAGACTTCACCCAGGAGAAACCACCTAGGTTGTCAAAGTTGGATGGTAGGAACTGCTGATTTATTTTCAGTTTATTAAATTTGAGTAAAGACGATGAAAAAACTTGGCCAAACTGTCCTTCACCTTTTTGGGGCTTTATTGACCAAATTAAAACTTTCATTGAATTTGTTCACTGAATATATGTAGTCAACTGCTCTGAACAAGCAATTAAGCTTGTGTCAAAGTTTGTTAATTCTGTTTACAATAAAAAGGACAAGCAAGATATAATGTTGGCCATTTAGCAAAGTAGGGATCAATACAGGGAGTTTGAAAAAGTACAAACTACAGAGAGTAGCAAAAAAAAAAAAAAAAAAAAAAAGGCGCTGACAAAGCATAATTTGGAGAACATTATTCAATTTTTCACCAAAACATGAAGTAAAGTTTGTTGAGTTATAGTTTTACAAACTGTTTTCAAAGAAAATTTTTTCTTTATAATTGCTTTTGATACCAATGACCATAATATTTTGATTAGTAAAAAAAGACATTAAGAAACTCAGAGTGATGTATATGACTGATTTCGATCTTATTTTTCAGATAGAAAACAATTTGTAAGTATTAATTGCTTTAATTCTAGTAATAAATATGCTTTGTGTGGTGTTTCTTAAGGTTCTCTTCTTGGTCCTCTTTTGTTTTTAATATATGTTACCAACCTAACCAAATGTGTTTATTTCTCACCAGTTTATCTGTTTCCTTATGATACAAATGTTATACAAATCAACATACAAATGTTATACAAATCAATATACAAATGATACAAATCAATTGTATCATTCTTTATGTAAAAATATAAATTCGGATCTAAAAGGTATAGTTCACTGATTAAATTGATTTTTATTATGTGTTAATTAACTAAATTATTTCAAATAATTAGTTAATTTATGTAATAACTTGATTACTGAATATATCTACTTGGGTAAATTGATTTAGGCTTTTATTCTTATATATTAAAGAGAAAAAGAATTATAGAAAAGAATTAAAGACAAAAAAAACTTTAAGAAATATTTTACTGTTTTCAACAGTAAAAAAAAAAGTTTAAAAACATAAAAGATTTTCTTAAATTAATTGCCTGCCTACCCAAATCAAAAACCCTTAGTGGATATATTCAGGCTCATATGTGCCTGCAGCTAAATAAATCAGCTCATGCATGTACACTCTACCTAATTTAGCTGATGTATGCAAATTACACAGCACCTATCTGTAAATTAGTCAACATATATACATTCTGTTATACTTATGAGTAAATAAATAAATCATTTGCTGTATGTACACTATGATAATGACTTTTAGCCACTACAACTTAGGGTTAGTTGTCAACAAAAAAATTTGGCAAACATACATATATATATATATATATATATATATATATATATATATATATATATATATATATATATATATATATATATATATATATATATATATATATATATATATATATATATATATATATATATATATATATATATATATATATATATATATATATATATATATATATATATATATATAAGTAAAAACTGAATTTTAATGAAAGAATGATTTTTTTGTGAAAATAGAATGTTTTCAACTTAATTCTGAATGAAATGTAATTTTAAACAATTTGTTGAAATTGTATACTTTATTAAAGAGACCATAAACTCCTAACACATACTGGGTTCATATTAAAGAAAATATTAAAAAATAAAGGTTTGAGCTGAATTTTTTTTGTTAAAACTAAATAATAAATGTATATATAATAAATGCATATAAGAAAAAATAATAAATACATATAAGAAAAAATAATAAACGCATATAAGAAAAAATAGTAAATGCATATAAGAACTAAACTTGTCATTTAGAATCATCTCAGTAATTATGATCTACATAATCTACAGACATTTTAGACTTTTTTCAGATTTCCAAATAAATACTGTCAATATATTAAAAAAAAATTCTACAATTATGATTCTATATTAATAAAATAATCAATTGATTGCAATTATTTTTTATCAACTCTGGATAAATATTAGTTCAGAATGTGGATAAAAAAAAATCTCTGGCATCGTGGATCTCATTGTTTGATATAAGCACAAATTTAATTAAAAAAAATTTTAATAACAAAAACTCACATGCTTTTTTTTTTTTTAAACATCTTTGCTTCCAACAAGACTGCAAGCAACCACTAATTAGAGTTAGAAGTTACTGGAAAAGAAAAGATGAAGACTGTAGAGCAAGATAAGGATTGACAGATGACTTAAAAGATTGCAAATTATATGAATCAGGAAAGCAAGATGAAGGAAGTGAATTCCAATTGCTTAATTTTGGAAATCTCAAAAATGTCAAGTATCAAATCTCAAAAATTGCAAATCTCAAATATGATAAAACACTGACAAGCAGAACATAAGCAGACAAACTTATCAGAATCTTTTAAATTTTTATTTAAAATGAGCAGTATCTTTACTGGTTTATTTATAATTTTGTACTTTGTCAATTCTTTCAATTTTTTCTATCTTTCAACTTTAAAACAATTATATATGACTATGTTCTAATTATTTTCTAATGTTCTTACTTCTTACTATTGTTCTAGTTACAATAAATTTTCTAATTTATTGTAACTAGAAGCTATATTTCTAAAATATGAAAAAAAATTTCAAAAACTTAAACTCAAAAGCTGACTAAAACCACTTGATGGACACACCTTCAGAACTGATATATGAATAGCTAATATATAAATGATATAAATGATATATATATATATAAATGATATAAATGATATAAATGATATATATATATATATATATATATATATATATATATATATATATATATATATATATATATATATATATATATATATATATATATATATATATATATATGAGGAAGGAGTTTTCAAGTCTAATGCTTCAAAAAATTAAGCAACTCATTTATTTGTTGTAACAATTCATTTATCAGTTGTATATACACTAAAACGTATTTTTATAAGCATTTGCTCACTTTTTTTGCTTACCTTAACACATTGATTAAAAAATTAAATGATTCAGAGAAGGTATTAACAGATTATTTTGATAATTAAATTAAGTAATACTAATGTTAAAGTAAATAATTTCTACTAAATAAGTTATCTACTTAAATGTTTATCAGAATTAAAATTTTACCATTAATTGTTAAAATCTAACTAATTGTTTTAAGATACTTTACCAAAAATGTTTGTATTGATTTGTACTTAATGTACTTTTCTGTTATGTCTTCAATTTTAATTTTTTATTTACAAACTTTTCTGTAATGTCTTAAATTTTAAAATAATTTTTTATATACCAGAGTTTATTGTAAATGAAATTTTATGAAAATGTAGTATGAAACATGTTGAGAATTAAAAATAGTGTTTTTTTTTCCCAATACTTTTACATTTATTACTAATGCAATCCCAGACAGCAAGCTTACATTGGTCCAATGTAAGTTTTAACATTGGCAAATTTATTCAGTTGGCCGACATTTAACCAATGTTTTTTTCCGGCGTATTATTTCAATTCTGCAAATCTGTTTTTTGCAAATATCGTACAACATTGGGCCAATATTTAGTCAATGTTTTTTTCGGCGTAATATTTCAATTCTACAAATGGGTTTTTTGCAAATATCATACTATGTTGGGCCAACATTTGGCCAATGCAGTATTGGCTTAATATTTTGCAATAAAAATATGTTCTTATAGTAATGCCGTAGCCAATATTCAGCCAATGTAGTTGCAGATCATTTTTTTAGTATATTTTTAAACTAGTTGCAAAACATTTTTAAAAAATGGTATCGTTTTATAGAATAAAAAAAGGTTTTAATTTATTGTTCTATGTTTTTAAATAATAAAAATAAAAAAATAAGCTATATTTATTCTTCTTCTAAGAATCTTAAAAGGTTCCTCATAAGAAATAAGCTTCAAGAGGTTCTTGTGACTTAATGTTTTATTTTTTTTTAATAATGAAATATTAATTAACATTTAAATAATATGCTTATAACATTTTACTACAATCTAAATTATCAATGTAATAATAAAGTCAATAATCAAATTATATTTTTGGAAGATCTTAAAGTTATTTTTTTTATATACTTATTGCTGTATTGACATTTCAAATGTTTGATTTATTTAATAAAGAAGACATTTAAAATGTCTTCTTTATAAATAAATCAAACATTTTAATGTTTTATATTTTAAATGTGTTTCTTTTGTTTAATTTTTTCTGTGTTTGATTGTGAAAACCCATCTACTAACATATTAATCTGTTTTTGATTGTGAAAACCCATTTACTAACACATTAAAACAGTGTACAAAAAGTAATGTTACTTTATAACATCACTTTTTGTACACTGTTACTAGAATTATTAGAATTTTTAGTAACTGTTACTAGAATCTGTATTCTACTTATGTAGAGCTTTCTAATATTGCCAGGCATTTTATTATAAGACCAATGGCTAGTCTATAATAATTGATTGAACTATGAGATTAAATCAATAAATAATCATTAAGAACAATTAAAATAAAAATCAATTTAAATCATCATTTTTATTGAATAATTTAGATATTTAAATCACAATTTAAATCGATTTAAATGAACTGATTTAAATCAGAACAACCCTGTATATATATCATCTTTCTGAGGCAGAGGGACATTATTCTTTTGTTTTATTATTTTTTAATTTAATTTTATTGGATATTTTTCATATTTAGTTTGCGTACAACAGTTAACAACTTTAAGCTTATACATTAACTTTAGTTATAACTTAATTATTAATGATTTGATTTATAGATTTTTATAGCAATACAAGATTGAATTTAGCAGAAGGCTAAACTTCTGATCTGAAGGAAAAAAAGGAAGACAGCAAAAATGATCAGCCAAAATAAAGATTGAAGAGACATAAAATTGTGCCTTGGTATAGTTGATTCTTCAGATTATTTTAGTTTCCTCAATTTCTTACTTAAACAAAAAATATTATTAAACATTGGGATTTACCTGTAACTCCAAACTCTTTGCAGAAGTTTAATGTTTGCTCTGAGAAGTGGAATGAACAAAATTTATTAAGCGATAAGTTTTAATTCAAAAGTCTTTTTGTCTGATAATTGGAAATCTTTATTCATAGCTTTAACTTTTACAATTTCTAAAGACTTTCATATATTACGGTCAGAGTGTTAATTAATATTTTATTGTGTAATAATCAACATATCAAAGCTTACAACAACTTTGAAATCCATATGAAATCAACTCTTGGGAAAAAAACTTAGTATTCATGAGTTTATAGTTTTAACAGTTGCCAATGGTTTATTATTATTCATTATATAAACGTTTATTTAAATTTTTCTAATAGACAAAGTTAATACATTATTTTTTTTAGATGATATTATTTTTAAAAATTGTATTATAATTAAAATTCAGACTTAAAATATTTAAAAAAAAATTATTTACAAACATTGGACAAGGTTCGTACTGTACCTAGAAAACCTGGAAAGTTAGTTAATTTTGGCTCAAAACCTGGGAAAGTCAGGGAATTTTTTTTTTTTTAGATAGTCATGAAAAAGTCAGGAAACTCTGATTGAGAAGTTACAAAAGTTTTTTTAATGCTACCCATTTATTTTTTCTGAAACTTATGTTTTTCTTAGTGTTCATTATTAATTAATGATTTGCCTGAGAGAATATCATTGCCATTAAAAGCAATGGAGAATTCAAGTATTCTAGAAGAAAAAAGACAAGAAAATACTTAAGCAAATGGTAAATATTTTTTTATAATCTGTTTATGCATTTTGATAACTTTGTGCTGTTTACATACTTTAAATAAAATACTCTTTGAAGGTTTTTTCTACAGGAGGTTTTATATTAATTTAAGTCTAACTAAAAATAACTTTTATAACTGCCAGGTTGTATATTTTTGCAGGTTAATTATTTAGGACAAATTAGAGTTAAAGACAAAGAAGACTGTATATTTTATTTACTAAGAATAGTTTTTAAAAATGGCCTAGCTATAAAATTAAACTATGCGGGAGAGGACAAAAGATCGGAATAGGAAAAATGTTGATTGCATATATTACTATTGGTAAATGGTTTAGAAAAGTTTATTTTTTCAGTTTCAATTTTGCATTACACAATTACTTTCAATTTTTTCTTTGGTGCATAATTAAAAATTTTTTTTTTTTTTGCAGAAGCTGTGAAGTCAAATAAGAATGGCTTATTCAGGAATAATTATAGTGGAAGAAAAGATGATAGTTGTGGGCACCAAATATCATATGCTAAACACGATTCAATAAAAAGTAGCTTAGCCAATATCAAAACTCCATAAATTTTATTTAAAATTTTTTAATTTAAAACTCATTGTTTTAATTTTTGGTTTATGTTTGGTGTTTGCAATATGTATATTTAACGGAGATATTATGTAAATTAAATAAATAAATTTTTACACTTGTACCATACATTTTTATTTCTCTATAAATTTTAATGTAGCGATGCAAATCATATATTTGTAACAACGATCTAATGTTGCATAAAACGTTAGGCCAATATACAACATTTGTTGTTGAAATTCAGTATATGGTTAATTATTAATAACATTTACCTAACATTTTATATAAAATTGGTCCAATGTTACATACGATGTAGGGCCAATGTTATATACAACATTAGGTCAATGTTGAATACAACGTTGAGAAACGTTGTATACAACATTGTGCCAATGTTGTACACAACGTTGGGCCAATGCCTAACCAATGCTCAAACATGCATTGGGCCGCCATGCATTGGCCTAACATTGATCCAATGTAAGCTTGCTGTCTAGAATATTTGAAAAACATGAATGTTCCTAACAAATAAAAAATGATTAACATATGACCTAAAAATACAAAATTGAAAAGAAAATACATTCAAAAAAAGAAAACTGAAAAAAAGAAAACTCAAATAAAGTAAAAAAAAAGAGAGTTTAAAGTGAAAAAAATGATAAACATTTTAAAATGATTTTATTTCTCTTTTTTGCTGTTGGAATTTTTTACTTCATTTTTAATACAAAACATAAAAACACAAATAACATTGATAAAATGATACAAACAAACAAAACAAAACAAAAACATAAAAGCAAAAATATTATTGATAAATTAAAAAAACAAACAAAACACAAATATCATTGATAAAATGATTCAAACAAACAAAACAAAAAAGAAAAAATATCAAAAACAAAAACATAAAAGCAAAAATATCATTAATAAAATGAAAAAAAAAAAAAAAAAAAAAAAAAGAAAACAAAAGAATTTTAAGCAAATAAAGCAGTAAAATTAAAATGCTTCTATTTTTTTCTTCTTTTTTTTTCTTCTACTAATCTTAAAATTACAATTTTTACATTCATAGATACAGTATGAAGGTTACAACAAAAAAATTTTCTTCTTTTTCTTAAAAAATAATTTTAATTCTATATCTAAAAAAAAAAAAAATACTGACAAACAAGATTGCTTCATGAAGATATAAGTCAAGTACTGTATTACTAGAGAGGAGATTTTGTAGAACTAAGGCTGATTCTATCAGCCTTAGTTCTACAAAACATTAGTAGAATGCAGTTTACATCATTTGCAAAATGATGTAAACTGCATTCTACTAATGTTTTGACAATCAAGATATAAAAAAGTATCAAGATATTTAAAAAAAGCTTTTCATCAAGGAAAAATCTGAAGCAAAGAATATTTTTATATCAGAGTGAACTGTTGTTTACCTTATAAAAAAAATTTTTTATATCAGATATGCACAGGACTTTCTATTAAAGTCAAAAATTACATTTTCCAAATCTTTTTTTTTTTAAATTTTGTGAAAAAGACTTCAATGAAAAGTCCTTTTTACAAAATTTGTATACTTTACATATTACTAGATAATTTTTTTATACTTTACATATTACTTTTGGGCCTTTCCATTTCTATGCATGATTTTTTATTTTATTTTATTTTAGCAATTAAAAGCTAGGACTTGATGCAATAAGCATACTATTTTGATTTTCTTAAAAAACAATTAAAACAAAAATATTTTTATCATATTTTAGGCTATCTGAATAAATTAAATATACACATTTTTACAATTTTATTTTTTTTGAGTAATAATAACGCTACATTTTGAAAAATATACAATAATTTTCAAAACGCCATACTCTAGCTAGAAATAATTGATGACTGCCATTTCTCATCGAAAATATATTAAATATAAATCGTAGAAGTATAATATTTCATTTGAAATACTCACAAGCAATTTATTTTCATAAAAATAACTACATGATAGTGACAAATACGCAACATCCGTGCGTGATCATTCATAAACTGCACTTAAACGACTGCTGTGACTCTATGATTCATAATGCAATCCTGTAACTTTCTGGAAATCTTTACTAATGTTTAAAATATTATTAAAAAAAAAAGTATACCGGTGAAACTTATATTTTCCGAGGAATTAAAGTTTATTTATCTAGTAACTAAAATAGAAGCTTTTCTGTTTTGTGCATGATTTTATTTCAAACTTTATTTATTCTTTGTTAACATTACTAATGCTTACTATTTTTTGTTTACAAAATATTTATATTGATTAGAATTAAATGAGAGTAAATTGGAGATCGCTAGTTTTTTTTTTATGAAAATAAAAGTAAAAACATATATGAGTTTCTGTGCGTAATTTTTTGGAAATGCCCTTTATCAATTTAGTAAACTACTAAATATTAAAATGTTTTTTTCTCTGTTTTTTTTATTTTTTTCTCAATCATTTTTTTAAAATTAGTTCATGTCTCTAAATGATTATATTTTAATTTTACCTCCAAATTACTCCATTCCCAGTAAGGTCTTTCACCATATGACATTATCTCCCATAAAACAATGCCATATGACCAAACATCAGAAGCTGTGGTAAATTTTTTAAACTGGATGGCTTCTGGTGACGTCCAACGAACAGGTATCTTACTGCCCTAAAATATTTATTGTGTATAACAACTAAAATATATATTAAAAAAGGTAATGAATAAAAAAAAAAAGACAATGAAAAAACATAATTTAAAGAAAAATAAAAAAAAAATATATATAAAGCATTTATAAATAAACTAAAAACCTTTGCTTCAAGTTGGTCTTCAACTTTAATTTCAAGACTCATTCCAAAATCAGCAATTTTACATGTCTTTTTTTCATTCACAAGTATATTTCGTGCTGCCAAATCCTGTTTTGAAAAAAAAAATTGATAAAAATTCTAATATTATACCGCTAATAAAATACCCACACAGTTTGATAGGTGTGGCATTAAGTTTTTTTTATGGGTTATACTAATTTAAATGAAAAGTGATACTATGTTTAATTTAGATGAAGAGTGACACTATGTTTAGTTTGATTAAAAAAAAAAAAAAGCTTTCATAGTTAATGTTATCTTTTATTTTGTTTATTGTTTTCTATGATGTTTTCTATGATGTTTCTATGACGTTTCTATGACGTTTCTATGATGTTTCTATGACGTTTCTATGATGTTTCTTTTTCTTTTTCTGCAAACTTTCTTTCTAACTTACTTTTTCTAAATAATATTAATCCCTCAAACCTCACATTTAGCAATCAGTCTAAAATTTGGCCATAGAAATATTGCCCAATTTTCATAAGTTTGCATTTATTTAACATTCATTTTGGTAATTCTGGTTAATAATTTTGATAACAGTCTAGAATAGCCCTCGCATAAAAAATCTAGACCAATTTTTTTATGCATTACTATTAAACATCTCAATAAAGGCCTAAAAAAAATTAATGTTGATTATTTTACTTAATAAATCTAAAATACTTAGTCCAAAAAATTCACAAATTTCTGCTTCATCTTAACTGCCCATTGATTTTCTTTTTCCAAGTTTTCTTATTAAAATAAAGTAAAGTTTTTCTGCAATATTCCATTATACGAATTATCTCTTCTGAAATAACTGTGTGGATTTTTGCAAACTCAATTGTTTTATCTAAAATATCTGCAGTTACTGAGGGGTAAAAATCATTAATGTTAACAATAATTTTATTTCTAAGTATACTAATAATTTTTTCCAATTTAATTTTGCTGACATGTCCAATCTCACTTTTTGAGGTAACCAATAAGGAAGTTTGTTTTGAAAATTTGACTTATGGTTTTTAAGTGTTATAAAAGCTTTATAAAAAAACGTGGTATGTAAATGTGTTGTTTCCCCTAAGAATATATATATATATATATATATATATATATATATATATATATATATATATATATATATATATATATATATATATATATATATATATATATACATATATATATATATATATATATATATATATATATATATACATATATATATATATATATATATATATATATATATATATATATATATATATATATATATATATATATATATATATATATATATATATATATATATAGATCGGCTATTTTTAGGTAAATTTCGAAAAATTCAAGGGAAAATAACCTGTTTTTGTTAAAAAATTACATTTGATCAGGAAGCTTTAAAAAACTATTTTGAGCGCTGATATATATATATATATATATATATATATATATATATATATATATATATATATATATATATATATATATATAGAGAGAGAGAGAGAGAGAGAGAGAGAGAGTAAACCGGGATAATTTTGCCATCAATTCTTTAAATTATTTAAGCTTGAAAACCAATGCAATGCATGATTTTATTGTACATTAGATTGAAGTGGAAAGGCCAGGGCTAACGCTCTTGACGTACCTAAAACTTTCTCAACAGAGTTTGGCATGCTGGTATTCTTTATAAGCTTGCTTTATATTGTGTATTTGAGAAAATTTTTGAAATTATCAAATTGTTCCTTTCAAACAGCTTTATCACACCTTCAAAGGCCAACACTCTTCTTTGTTTCCAGTAATTACTGGTGAACCTCAAGGTTCTATCCTTGATCCTGTTTTGTTTATTATCTACAAGGTTGCTTTTCTTTATTGTGCTCACCATTTTCTTACTCCTGATTCCATTCCCTACAAATCTCTTATTCTCCCCTATATGGAATACTGTTGTCATATTTGGACTGGTTCTTCTAATGGTGCTCTTTCTCTTCTATTCTATTATTCTAGGTCCAAAAATGCATTGTAAATGCAGTTGGACTAGCTCTATCTGCAAAGCATAAGCCTCTATTCCATTGTCGTAAAGTTGCATCTCTTTTTTTTCTACAAAAAATTTTGGTTTACTAAAAATCATTAAGCAAAGTAAAATAAAAAACTTTTTAATTTACAAATGACTTAAAGAATTTTTAAAATTTTAAATTTTCTACATTTCACTAACTAATAAAATTCTAAGCATGAGCCTCTATTCCATTGTCATAAAGTTGCATCTCTTTTTTTTCTACAAAAAATTTTGGTTTACTAAAAATCATTAAGCAAAGTAAAATAAAAAACTTTTTAATTTACAAATGACTTAAAGAATTTTTAAAATTTTAAATTTTCTACATTTCACTAACTAATAAAATTCTAAGCATGAGCCTCTATTCCATTGTCGTAAAGTTGCATCTCTTTTTTTTCTACAAAAAATTTTGGTTTACTAAAAATCATTAAGCAAAGTAAAATAAAAAACTTTTTAATTTACAAATGACTTAAAGAATTTTTAAAATTTTAAATTTTCTACATTTCACTAACTAATAAAATTCTAAGCATGAGCCTCTATTCCATTGTCGTAAAGTTGCATCTCTTTTTTTTCTACAAAAAATTTTGGTTTACTAAAAATCATTAAGCAAAGTAAAATAAAAAACTTTTTAATTTACAAATGACTTAAAGAATTTTTAAAATTTTAAATTTTCTACATTTCACTAACTAATAAAATTCTAAGCATGAGCCTCTATTCCATTGTCGTAAAGTTGCATCTCTTTTTTTTCTACAAAAAATTTTGGTTTACTAAAAGTCATTAAGCAAAGTAAAATAAAAAACTTTTTAATTTACAAATGACTTAAAGAATTTTTAAAATTTTAAATTTTCTACATTTCACTAACCAATAAAATTCTAAGGTATTTTTTTGGGTCAAGATTGACAAGAGCTTTTCTTACATTGCAAACTTTTGCTGATTAGTTGCCTGGCTATTGAATGGCTTTTGACGCTGCATTTCTTCTCTTCCAAGTTTGAATTTTCTTTTTCATTTGTAGTCTTCTTCTTTATCTTCTTCACTTTCAAACTTTTTTTTGCTTAAAATAGTTAGTTTTTAGCCTTCTGACTTTAGCTGCCTTTACTTGTTCAAAAATCAATGATTTTATGACGCATTTTAACTACAACTTTAGCTCGTTTTTTGGGCTTTTGATTGTGATATCTTATTTGCAGGTGTTTTTGAGGTTCTCTTTAGTTACTTGGCTTGCTAATTATATATTTTTTTGAACTAATTGAGGAGTGACGACTGATAGTAGTTGAAATACTGTTGATGAAATTGCTGGTGCTATTTGTGAAGACATTGATGGAAATGCTGGTGCTGTTTATGAAGACACTGATGGTGTTGCTGGTGCTACTTGTGAAGACATTCATGGTGTTTTTGGTAGTAGTATTGATGCTGGTGGATTAATAGCTCTTAAGGCTTGAGATTCTCTCTATTGACTTTGTTTAATTAATAGATAGAGGCCTGTATTTTCAAAACTACTGACTGCATGTGGTCTTTTGAGAGCCTGCTCTGATGAATATAATTTTGTAAGTAAAAGAGAAAACATCGGCTAACCAATGTTTCTAAACCCAGTTTTTTATAGTGCTGTTGAATAATTGCTCATCAAACAATTTTAATGTGACAGTAAATGAATTGAGTGGTTAGGAAAATGTTGAAAAATGGGATGATAAAATTATTTGGTTGATATAATTCTCTTGACTTAATTAATTATGAAAAGATATAATTATGACAGGATATAACTAATTATAACAGTATGATTATGTGTATATAATTATGTGTTTAAAAAGATATTCTCTAAAAGAAACATTTGATTAAGCAATAAGTATAAATATTTAGAAAATTTTAATTTTTATAGCTGAAAAACCAGGTTTTTTCCTGTTGATTGTCTAATTTTTAGTGTAATAAGGATAAATTGAATGTGGTAAATATTGCTAAAAATAACACAATATTTTCTAGTTTTAACATGTTTTGTAATATATTTATTACATTTTCACAAAATTTAATTTTACAATAAAAATTCTGAAATAAATATTAAAAACACGAGACTTTATAGAAAGTATACTTATATTTTAATATGATTTACATCAAGTCTATTACACAAAAATAGTCTAACAAGTCACTTAATAAAAAGGCCATCTTCGTACCAAGACAAACCCAGACAAAAACTATTTCTTTTTCTATTTTAAAGTATTAAAAAAAAAAAAGGTTCATGTCTCAAATGCAATACTCAGTACATAACTAACTTTCTGTTTATTTAACTAGTACATTTTTTCTTCAAAAAAATATGATAGATTAAAAAATAATAATAACAGGGAGAGAAGAACCAAACACCACCACCCCTTTTCCATACAGATGCAGACACCACTGTGATTAAAAATATACTTATTAAAAAGCTGAAAATTTCAGGTAAAAAATGGAAATAATAAAAAAGGCAAAACAGAATTCCAATGTTTAAAAAACTCGAGTACCTATCAAAAAACATTTGACCTCTGGATAATGAGTCATTGTTTCTTATAGAAAACTAAAATGTTCAAACAAAAAAGTATAAAAGTCTTATTTCCCACTGCACTGATTAGAAGATTGTCAGAAAAAAATTGATGTACGACAGCAGGTGATTTTTTCTTAAGAACATAATAATGACATGTATCAAAAGAATTGTAAAATTATTTATATTTAATTATTACTTTTAAAATACACTAAAACAAATACTTACTCTATGAACAAATCCCATTTCTGAGAGATATTTCATCCCTGAAGCTACACCACGAGCCATTTCAAGTAACTGTTCTATGGTAAATTGCATGTCATGTTCCTTAATAACAATTAATAATTATAATTAGAAATTATAATTTATAGCTATTCAAACTTAATTACTTTTTTTTTCAATTATAGACTTCAAATATATTTAAAATTAAATTAAAAAATTTTTTTTTAAATTATATATTAAAATATATAAAATAAATAAATTAAAAAAAATTTACTTTTAAATAAGAGTCAAGAGCTCCATATTCCATATATTCTAACACAATTAAATTTGGTTCATCTAAAAATTTGTGACAAAGTTAAAGCTGCTTTATTTATAAGAAATTTTTTTTATTTTTAACTTTTAACACTACTCCTTCCATAAAAATACCTTTTAACACTACTCCTTCCAAAAATATGACATTTGGGTTTGAGAACTGTCCTAAAATAGCAGCTTCACTCAAAAAATCTTCACGATCTGATTCAGAAGCACCATTCTGTAAAAACAAACACACACAACTTTAGTTGATTAAGTTATTAAATGAAATTTGTTTGGAGGTAATTAATGATTTGATTTGAGAAGTAATGATTTGGAATGATTTCAGAATTCAAAGGTTTTGATATGTTTGTTATGTAAAAACCACCTCCCTAATATATACAAATAATTAATACAATTTGTTAAAAACAAATATGCATCAAATATAAAGTGAACATTTAGATCATCAGTACACTTCAGCACAAACTCTTTATAAGTTATAAAAACCACACATGTAACAGTTTGTGTGATGAGTTGAATCATGTCATTACATTGTCACTGTTTAAAACTTAGCTCACCAACAAAATCAGGTTCTTCAAGTTCATTAAATTGAATTCTTTAAATTTAAAACATATCACACATTGATGTTATGTATGTTACCAAAATGTTATGTTGATAGAAAATATGTCACACAGTGATGTTATGTGTTACCAAAATGTTATGTTTGTAGAAAATATGTCACACATTGATGTTATCTATGTTACCAAAACTTTATGTTGAAAATATCTGTTGCAAGAGTAGTTATGATATAAACTTTTTCAAACTTAAAATGGTTTCCTGAGCTTTAAGAAGATTTTGATTGGAAGATGTTTACAATAAACACACTCATTAAAAAAGTTAAAATTTAAACTGAGTTGATTTTTTTTTGTTTAACCTGTTTAACAGATTTTTAGTATAAACCCTGATTAACAACCTAAAGTTTAAATATATTAGGATTGTAGCTTGATGGCTGATTGATAGCTGATGGTAGATTGATGGCTGATTGATAGCTTACATATTCTTCCTTAATTTGTTCAATAGCTTAATATGATTTCTAACTTGATTGATAGATTATTTTGAAATATAAAAAATATAAAATATAAAAATTATTATATATTTTAATAATTAAATATTTTAATCTTTAAAATTGTAAAACTTTCAATTTAAAAACAAAACAAAAAAAATTGAAATTTTGAATATATAACAATTTTAAAGTACATTAGAAATCTTTATTTATATATGTAAATCATTTTTCTACATAAAAATGTTTTCCATTATGATAATTCATATCTAATAACATTTATAACTTATATAAATTATATAAAACTTTAAATGATATTTAATTGGTGATAGCATGGTGATGGCAGCCTCCAACATAAGTCAAGAATGTCACTTGTCCCACCAGAATTTTCTAAATTAAAAAAAAATTCTGTGTTTCTTGCCATTTGGCTAACTGCAACAAATGTTTTTACACCTGAAATATTAAAAATGTAAATTTTTTATTTAAATGTTTATGGTGGCTGAGGATTTTTTTTACTGATATTTGGTGACTTTTTTTTACTATATTTTTGTAATGAAAATTACTATTTCTATTCTTTCATTTTTCGCATTATTTTATTAAAGTAGGTTTTTTTATATTTTTTTGCAATATTTTATCTAATGCATGTTTTGTTCACTGCTCTTCGTATCTTTGTAATCTAGTTGTTAATGATCTCAACTCAGTTGTGCAAGTGAGCAATGCACTTGGTACAACCAAACCTTTGTGAAAAAGCACAAGTTACTAATGTGCCATTGTTTTGTAAATTGCCATAGTCTGTAGAGTATAAAAGAACTTGTATTTTTGGTGAAAACTTTGAGTAATTTTGCAATCAATTACAAAATTTTACACTATAAATATTGCAGTAATGCAGAGCTACAGGTGGTAACCAGGACAACAGGATAATTAAAATTACAAAATAATAGGTATCAGTTGGTAAGATAATTAGAAAATTATTAGTAGGAGAGTGTTTATGAAATAACTAAACAGGTTTTTAAATTGTAAGTTTCAAAGTATATTAGTATATTTTTAAACATACTCATTAAAAAAATCCATTCCATAAA
Organism: Hydra vulgaris; assembly: GCF_022113875.1. Taxonomy (NCBI): domain Eukaryota; kingdom Metazoa; phylum Cnidaria; class Hydrozoa; order Anthoathecata; family Hydridae; genus Hydra; species Hydra vulgaris. The sequence continues at coordinate 48,729,930 of NC_061163.1, forward strand.
ATACATGGTTTTGTAAATTTTTCACCTTTGTATAAAAATATGAATATTAGATTTGCTTTTTTTACCATAAACAATATTTGTTTTACCATAAACAATATTTGTTTTACCATAAACAATATTTGTTTATATAAAGTATAGAAAAATCCAAAACATGTATGATTTAAGTTGATTAATTTGTACATTCTAATATTTTGTCACTATATAAAAAACTATACATTGATAAAAGAAAAATTTTTTATGTTCCTTGCCAGATGGACTATTTCAATTTAAAGAACTATTTAAAGATTTTGTTGAGGAGTTAAGTTTTAAACAGTAACAATGTATTCGTTGTTGAACTCATCACACAAAATGTTAAGTGGTTGTTTTTTATAACTTATAAAGAGAGTTTGTGCTCAAGTGTATTGATAAACTAACTGTTCACTTTATAAATGTAGGCTTTAAGTAAGTTTTTTTTTAATGGTTTAAAATTGTTTTAAACACAAACCTTTATCTTTATTTATTTTTATTCTGAAAACAATTAGATTCATAAAGAACAAATAAGGATAAAAAATAAAATAATTCTGAAACAGTTTAACCCATTGTTAGACATTCAAATCACTCCAGCTTCTGTTGCTAAAGTCATATCTCGGTTAAACTCTTCTACAACTTGTGGTCCAGACTCCATAGTCTTACAAAATTGTACTCCAGAACTCTCTTCAATTCTCTCTAAACGACTTAATAAGTGCTTGACTGAGTCTTGTTTTCCTGCCTGCTGGAAAATGGCATCTGTTCCAATTTTCAAAAATTCTGGTGAACATTATGACCCCTCCAATTATTGTGTGATCTTCTTTCTGTTATTAGCAAAGTCTTTGAGTCTTTGATAAAAAAATTTCTCACATCCTATCTTGAGTCAAAGAACTTACTGTAAGACAATCAATAAATCCTCTCACTCTATGGCTGACTTGATTCAATCCTCTCACTCTACGGCTGACTTGTTTAATGCTGTGACTGAAAGATTTTATCATGTATTAGATGGAGGTTTTCAACAAAGTTTGGCATGCTGGTCTTCTCCATAAGCTTGTTTTATATGTTGTATCTGGAAAAGTTTTTAAGATTATCACATCGTTTCTATCTAACCGCCTTATTAAAGTCATTCTTGAAGACCAATACTCTTCTTTATTTCTAGTAACTTCTGGGGTATCTCAAGGTTCTATCTTTGGTTCTGTTTTGCTTCTTATCTACATTAATGATCTTCTTGACAACCTTATATCTAAGGTAGCTCTTTTTGATGATGACTTTATACTTCTGTCTTAACAAAAAGTCTTCTCTTTTCGATTGCTTAGAACAGGCAGCCAATCTTGAATCTGATCTCACTTCTGTAACAGATTGGGGCTCACAGTGACTTGTAAATTTTAACTCCAACAAAAATCAGTTATTTACTGCAAAAAACATTGCAGTACTGTGGACATTCCTATATTAATGAATGGCAGCCCTCTCACTGAGTCCTCCTCTTTACGTCTTCTTGAATTGTTTACTACTGAGCTTTCATGGAAACCATATTTACAATTGATTGCTAAATTAGCATCTGCTAAGGTTGCTTCTCTTTATTGTGCTCACCATTTTCTCTCTCCTGATTCCATTCTTTACCTCTACAAATCTTCTATTTGTGCCTGTATGGAATACTGTTGTCATATTTGGGCTGGTTCTACTAATGATGCTCTTTCTCTTCTAAACAAGGTCCAAAAACGTATTGTAAATGTAGTTGGACCAGCTCTATCTGCCAAGCTTGAGCCTCTTTCCCAAAATTGCATCTCTTTTTCTTTTCTACAAATACTATCATGGTCTTTGCTCAAAGGAGCTATCATCTCTAGTTCCATCAACTAAAACTCATTCTCACTTGACTCGTCATTCAGTAAAGTCTCATTCTTTTACTGTATCTGTCCCTGCATGCACTAAAAACTTTTATTTGCCTTTATTTTTTTTCTTGCACCTCAACCCTTTGGAACTCTCTTCCATCTTCATATTTTTCTGACTCATACAACCTACAACTTTTAAAGTCTTCTATCAACCATTTCTTTGTTCTTTAACTCTTTTCTAGTAACTCCCAACTTAATAGTGGTTGCTTGCAGCCTTGTTGGGAGTGAATCAAAAGAAAAATTAAAATAATTGTAAATGCTGAAATTTAGAAAAAAGCAAAGTCTTTGAGATTTAGAAATAAAAGGAATAAAATTTATTGAACACTTCACCCAGGTGTCATATAGTATGAAGTAAATAAATCAGAATGCTTTATTCAACACTTTATTTAGTATCTTATACTATGAAGTAAATAAAAGTAATACTTAAATGCAAAATTTACTTTTTGAATATTTTGACTAATTAAAAAAATACATAAACTATATAAAACTATAACTCAATTATAATTTTTTGCAGTGTTTTAAACAATAATATATAAAAACAATTTTATATTGTTTTAAACAATAACATTTTAGAACATTTTTAATATTGTTTTAAAATAACACCCTCTGGCTTAAGTTTCTTCTTACTGATTATGCGTTGTCAACTCACCCAATTTAAACCACAAGATGCAAAATCCAATTAAATAAATAGATTTTTGAGATTATAAGATCACAATAAAAACTTGATATAATAAAAATCAACATTTACCTAAATAATGCATAAGTCCTCAATTGAGTAAATTGACAGACAGCATTTGTTGGCTAGCTGTTGCATTAGATACAAGAGCGACCAGCATTCCCTGCTATATATCATAATTTAACTTCATTTTTGAGACTTTGAAAAATAAGATCAACTTAAAATTGAAATTAACTTAAGATTGAGACCAATATGAGAAAATCAAGAAAATTGCGATCAAATTAAAAAGCAATTCTATAATATAAAATTTAAAATGACCCAAAAGAATTATATATTAGAACAACCAATATAGCCAAAATTCAACAATTTTAAAATGATCTAATTTTAATGAGGGTTACTCCTGAAAATATTTGACTAACTTTTGCAATAAATTATAGCAAGAAAAACTAAAATTACAAAAAATAAAGTTGTTGTTCCACTTGGATTAGTAAATCATTCAAGTTAAAAATAATCAATTTATACTAGTACCACAGAGTTCTTTGCTCGCCCACTCAAACCTAAAACTTTCGTGATGTTATTGTTAATCAATTTTTACTAGTACCACAGAGTTCTTTACTCGCCTACTAAAACCTAAAATTGATACCTTTAACACTTTAATTGCAACTGGTTCTTTTTTTCCCTCCTTCATCAAAACTCCTTTATGAACATCTGCAAACTCTCCGCTTCCAATTAGTTCACCAAAAACTATCTCTGATCTTTCAATTTCATACGCAAACTGTGAAACTGCATCAGAAACAAGCAAAAAAGTTTTAGGATCAACATACAGTTTTCCTCCTGAATAAAATCGAGCAGGTAACTTCACTAAAAAAAAAAATAATAATATCAAGCAGGTAACTTCACTAAAAAAATTTATTGAATACTCATTAGGGATTGTCCATAAAGTATGTACACTCGGAGGGGAAGAGGGGGTCAGCAAATGGCATATATGAGATGGGAGGGCAGTGGGTCAATTATAAAAAAGGTAAATAGGTTAAAAACGTAGGTACTTTTAGGGAGGTGGAGGGTACTCAAAAAAGTGTATTACAAAATGCATAGGAAGGAGGGGGGGGGGGAAGCAAACAAAAAAAAGCGTACATACTTTATGGATGACCCCTTATATACAACTTATAAATTATATTCAAAAAATATTTTTTTAATAACTAAAAACTTTGTAAAATAACATCAGAGGACATTAAAAAAAAATTGTAAATTGGTTGTTATTATTGGTGGTTTGTTAACTTATTGGGAAAATAGTAAATCTTTAAATTTAATCATTACTGCATTATGCATTGTATTAAATATTTATAACATTATATATTATAACTATGCATTTTTAACGGTTTGAAAATTAATTTAACGTACAATAAGGGACTTACAATTATGAAAAATTAAAGTAAAATTTAAAAAAAGAAAACTTTAAAGTATTTAAAATTCAAATTATTAAAAACTTTCTTTTATTTTTAAATTTTTGTTTTACATCTGTTGTGTCAGAGTGGATAATAAATGATCAATATCACAATTTTGACTTCCCGAAATATATTCCTTCCAGCAAAATATGATAGATTAAAAAAAAAAAATCAAAGTTTTGATAAATAAGGCTTTAAAAATAACCAGGATGTATTTTGAAAATAGATAACCTAAAATTTCATAAAAAATGTTGTATTTAATTAAGAACATATTTTTGTTGTTATATTTAACTAATAATTTTTTTTTCCAATACTACTTTGTTTTTTGTTTTTTTCATTTAATGTTTTAATTTATTAATCTCTTCAATTTTCACAATCAACTGCAATTGCAATGAATAATGTTTAAAAAAAATTATCACAAGGATTTTCTATTAAAAAATTTTTTTAATGATTTTATTATACTATTTTTTTTTTAGTGTAACAATATTAACAGAATTAACATACAGGTAAAAAAAATGTTTTTTAATTGACTGTGTAAAAAAAACAAAAACAATTGACCATTAAGTCTGTATCAGCCCACTTTTGATTTTTTATTTTCCATGCTGTTTATTATAACTGCTATATTTATTTATTATTTAAAAAAAACAAAAAACAGATCAGAAAAATACAAAGAATAAATTAATTTTTTAAACTTAATATTTCAATCACTTCTATGAATTGAAGGAAGAATAGTAACCTGTGTCATTTTTGTTTTATCATTTTACTTTAAGCAACCAAACAACTAAAAACTACCTGTGCCATCTTCCATTCTAACAACTTGGAGATACGCTGGATTTCTTTTTTTCCAAATGCAGAATGATGCTACTAAAACAACTACCACAAAAACAATAATGCCTGCTGCAATCCCTAGTGTCGTTACAGGAGACACACCTCCAGGAACCTTTATTTCAAAAGTATAGTCAGGTCCTGATAAAACTTTTCCAGCAATAATAACTTCAGTCCCAATCTAAAATAAACAGATAAAGCCATATAAATTAATGTAAATACAAATATACAAGTTGTAAATAAATACAGTTGTAATAAAATAATTATACTGCATTATTAAAAAACACTTGTTATTGTTACTTGTTAAAACTTTTTATTATTAGTTGATGCTTAATGTCGTTAGTTACTTTATTAAAATGTAAATTGTAAAACTTCTGAAAACTTCTCTTTTTCAAAACTGTACACTTCATAAAATTATTCTTTCAATGAACCATAAATATTTAATTGTTTTTCTGTTTTTTGTAAAAGAGACCTTTTCTTAAATTTTAAACGTTGTTAAAAATCACAAGCTCCTTCTCAACTTTCAAGCGTTGCTAAATATCATGAGCTCCTTCTCAACTTTCAAGAGTTGTTAAAAATCACAAGCTTCTTCTCAACTTTCAAGCGTTGTTAAATATCATGAGCTCCTTCTTCAACTTTCAAGCGTTGTTAAAAATTACGAGCTCCTTCTCAACTTTCAAACGTTGTTAAATATCACAAGCTCCTCAAATTTCAATAAGCTATGTGAGGTAGTGCCTTGTTTTGAAAAATCTTAATGTTTTAAACTTTTTACGCTTAGTTTTAAATTTATTAAAATTTTTATAGCTATGTTGCTTATATACTTATCTGTTTATATTTATTTTTAGTATTTTAGTTTTTTATACTGCTTTATGTTTAATTATTTTCATTTGTTTATTTTAGCTTTTCTGTTTGCTTTATTGGCTTTTTAAACCATTATTTTACTAAAAATTATTGAAATGAAATGACCATATAAAGAATAAATATAGAAATGGTTGGTGCTGAAAAAAAATTCCATATTTTATGGGTCTGAACAGCTGGTATAAATTAATTAGAAATAAATTAAATAATAAAAAAATTTAAAATGATAAAAAAAGAATAAAGAACAAAAGTTTTAAGTTTTCAAAAATAAAACTCTTTTAAAAAAAATTGTGAATGAACTTGTTTGAAATTGTGAATGAACTAGTTTGAAAATTATGATGAAGAAAGGTTTCATAACTTAAACTGATTGATTAGGAGGAACAACAGATATTGGCTTGATTGTGTCAATATGTTTCAATCTTCTTGTTCTATGACTGACTTGCTAACTGTTAACAGAAATGTTTTAATGTGCATTATATGTCCATATAATGGGTTTTCATTGAGACAAAGATTGCAAATTTTAGACGAAGGATTATATGTTTGGCAGCGCTTGATAATTTTCCATTTAATAACAAACGAAAAGTTTTCTTCTTTAAGTTTCCAAATTTCTTTAGATAACTCCGTATCATTGCTGTACTTAATTAAATTAAAAGATTTTAAATGATTTTATTGCTCTTAACATATTAAAAGATCTAATCATTTTAATTTTCAATCTAATTCATTACGAAATTCTGTAGTAATATTTGGTTTTATTCTTCTAATGGTGTTCTTTCCCTTCTAGACAAGATTTAAAACACATTGAATTTTTATCTTTAAATGGTTGCGTCAGCCCAAAAACCATTAGGAAAAAAATCATAAAATCAAAAAAATCACATCATAAATGAAGTCAGCCATAATAAAAGAAAGTAATAAAAGAGAGGATGTGTCTGATAAAGAAAAAAAGTTTTGGTGAGATCATAGCATGATCTGAACCATTTAAAAAAAAAAAGCTGAAATTAACGTAAAAGACAAGACACAAATCACAAAGTGAAGGTATGAGATTGTCATGAGAGGGTTGTCTGGAAATAGAGTCAAAGTTAACTATTTAAATAAGACAAAAATATTAGGATTTTATTAAGGTTTTTAATAATTAAAGAACTTGAATCAATTATAGATAGTGCATGCAGGGGTGTACATTTATGGTTGTCTGGTGGCACGGGATGACTTGTTTACTCTAAGGGCAACTGAAACTTTCATTTTTTACGACATTTGCAATTCAAAAAAAAATAGAAGTTTTTGCAAATGCAGGAAAAATTTGTTAGACAGCACCATGACTGGTTTAGATCTCTAGCATCATCAATCAAGAAACAAGAACAGCATACCACCATGTCAAACTGAGTAAGATATTTGGAAGACTCTGATCAGAAAAAAAACCAGACAATATACCAACTTACAACTAGAATAGATGACCTACAGAAGGAAGTACTAAAAACACAAAATTCAAACACTTTGACAACCCATTCTAGCTGTTCAAATAAACAACCAATATCCACATTTGCATCGTTATTCAGTAAAAAAAAAGAGCAAGGAAGAGTTAGTCATGATCACTAAGATAAGGCAGGAGCTTGATGAGAGCAAGCGTATTGAAAATAAATTTGTAATAAGCAACATTGAACCATCTCAGGGATCTGAGGTTGAGATTAAGTATAAAGATGATCAGTTAGTAAGAGAAATATTATCAGTACTGCAAGTAAATAACGATACAACATTTAAATCATTTAGATTAAAGTCTGGGACAGAAAGAAAGATAACAAAAATGATCATTGTTGAACTTAAAAGTAAAGAACTAGTCAATTTAGCACTAGCCAATGCACGCAAACAGAGAGACACTGAAAAATTCAAAGATGTCTATGTTATATAATATCAAGAGTTGTATTGATATAATAATATTGTATAACAGTTGTACAGCCTTAAACGAAATCACCTGTTTCTATACAAATGCTTCTTCACTTTGTAATAAAATGGACATTCTTGCTGCAACTGTCACAACTATATTATATAATATCAAGAGTTGTATATCAAATAATAGAGTTGTTAGCAACTGAAAAACTTAGTGTTTAATACTAAGCATTTTCAGCCAACTATCTGTAACAAAAACACCATCTTAAATATCAACAATAAATCTAGTAGTAATAGTAATTATACAGCCTTAAGCGAAATCACCTGTTTCTATACAAATGCTTCTTCACTTTGTAATAAAATGGACATTCTTGCTGCAACTGTCACAACATTAAATTCCCCTATGATAGTAGCAATTACAGAAACTTGTTTTAATGACTACTCTAGCTTCCAGTTACCAAATTACAATCTTTTTAACAACAACAGACCTGACTCATATGGTGGTGTTGCAATTTATTTACGACAAGATATACAAGCATCCTACCTTAATGCAATTGAGCTTCATAGTAAAATACCAGGCCAGGTATGGTGTATAATATCTTACAAAAGTAAGAAATTCCTTTTTGGATGTATTTATCGAGAGCCATCTGCTAACATAGAACTTAACAGAACAATTAATTGTAGCTTAATTTCTGCTACAAATATAGCAAAGAAAAAAGGCATGGAGTTACAAATTGGTGATTTCAATCACCCTCAAATATAGTGGACGACAGCTGGTGGCAGCGCTAAAAGTACAACTATGTCAAGCACTGACTTTTTGGAGTCTATAAACACTGCAGCTCTTGCACAGCATGTCACGAAACCTACTTTTGGCAATAATACCCTTGACCTGGTGCTTACTGACTGCCCCTCCAGAATTATAGAACTCAATATTGGTCTATCTCTTGGCAGCTCAACTAAAAATAATTTCCATTGCACTCTTATATAGAGTTTCTTATTTGAACCATTAATTTTCCCTACTAGGCTGTTATCACTAACCAAACCAAACTATGCTAGAGGTGATTATAAAAACCTAAACAAATTTTTTACAGATACAGAATGGAGAAATCAACTTGAAAAACTCAAAACCAATCCCATTGTAATAAACCAACTTATTGAGTTTCAATACAAGGAAGGTATGTATGTATGTATGTATGTATGTATGTATGTATGTATGTATGTATGTATGTATGTATGTATGTATGTATGTATGTATGTATGTATGTATGTATGTATGTATGTATTATGTATGTATGTACCAAATCAAGTTTCATCAACTCAAAAACAGAGATCATAACCAAAATGGTTTACAGCAGGTATTAAAATTCTAACAAAAAAGAAATTTAACCTTTGGTCAAAACTGCTAGCCAGCTCACCCAATATTCATCTATTTATTAGCCTAATCTACAAAGCAATTTGCAAGCAGTTAAAAAAAGATATCCTTGCTGCACATAAAAGTTACGAATCGAAATTGGCCTCACTTTCAAAATCTAATCTAAAATTGGTATGCAGTTATATTTTCAGTCAAAAAAAAGCAAAGTTTACTGTTCCCTCATTGATAAATTGAAAAAAATCGAAATTCGCCTCACTTTCAAAATCTAATCTAAAATTGGTATGCAGTTATATTTTTAGTCAAAAAAAAGCAAAGTTTACTGTTCCCTCATTGATAAAAAATGGCATAGAGCTAACAAAAACGCTTGAAAAAGCAGAATGTCTTAATAAACAGTTTGAGTCTTCTTTTTCTAAAGTTGACCACAAGGACAAGTTCACATTCTCAAGCAGGATTGATCAGGTATGCAAGATTGATCAATTCGATCTTAATGAAAATGCGGTTTTTGGCGAGTTAAGTAAGTTTAAAAAATATAAAGCGATTGGCCCAGATGGCATAAGTACTTATGTTCTCAATGAGTGTGCTGTTGGATTAGCTTGGCCTATTTCCTTTCTAATAGTGTCATCATTTGAGACAGGTATTATACCAAATATTTGGAAAGAAGCGAATGTGATACCAATATATAAAGAAAAAGGTAAACAAAATGACCAATCTGAATATGGACCAATATCTTTAACAGCCATAATATGTAAAATCATGGTAAGATTGTTGAAAAAACATATGATGAGCCACTTAATTCAGTACAAATTAATCTCTAAGCATCAACATGACTTTGTAAGACAAAAATCATGTGTTACAAATTTACTAGAGACAGTAGACATTGCATCAGAGGCATTGAACCGTAGACTTTAAGCAATCATAATATATCTGGATTTCGCTAAAGCCTTTGATAAAGTCTGTCATGAAGCGTTATTTGTCAAATTAGAGGCTTATGGTTTCAAAGGTAAATTACTGAGATGGCTAAAAGCATTCCTTCTGGAAAAGAAAACAAAGAGTTCTTGTTGACAATAAATACTCTGAGTGGATAAAATTTCAGAGTGGATAAAAATTCAGAGTGGTGTACCACAAGGATCTGTTCTAGGTCCCTAACTATTTATAGTGTATATAAATGACATGCCAGATGTTGTCAAATGTTCACTCAAGTTCTTTGATGATGACAGCAAACTAATAAATATAATAAAAAACCAATTTGATATTGAGCAGCTCCAGACAGACCTTGATGCTGTGGCTAAATGGGCAGATAATTGGAAAATGGAATTCAATGCAAACAAATGCAAAGTATTAACGATAAAAAAAATCTACAAAAACAAAAATCCATGATCACAAATTCAAAATACAAAATCAAGATAACAGCCTCACATACTTGTTGTCTACAAACCAAGAGCGAGATCTTGGAATTTTAATAACTAGCAATCTAAAATGATCTGCCCAGTCAAAACATGCAGCAGTCAAAGCTAGAGCAGCTCTAGCTTCACTCAAAAAGACGTTTAAATACTTAAACCCTTCAATATTAAAAAGACTATACACCATATTTGTAAGACCACACCTTGAGTATGGAAAGCCTGCATGGGTTCCTATCAACAAAAGCGATGAAAAAGTAATCAAACAAGTACAAAGAAGAGCCATCAAGTTATGCTATTTATTAAGAGGAAAAAAATATGAAGATCGACTAGCCCTACTCAATATCTAATCAGTCAAAGCACGTAGCACATGGGTAGATGCAATTCAGTACTTTAAGGAAAACACTGGTATTAATGTTACGTCCTGGATCCACCAACCAAAAAGCAGGTACAGTTAGGAGAAATAAGGAGCGACTAACCAAACAGCTCACAAATAGTTGCCATCAAAGAGAAAACTTTTTTTTAAATAGAGTGGTTGACGTTCGGAATATTCTTCCGTATGCAGTTAAAAACTCCAAAACTACAAATTCGTTTAAAAACAGTTACGACACCTATTTAAAAACAATATGAAACTTTATATACAGTTCATTTTTACATAGTTGACCATATACATTTGGTCAGCTCCGCTTTATGCCACAGCTCTACCTTATTATTGTTATTATTATTATTATAATATATATATATATATATATATATATATATATATATATATATATATATATATATATATATATATATATATATATATATATATATATATATATATATATATATATATATATATATATATATATATACATATATACATACATATATACACACACACATATATATATATATTTATATATATATATTATATATATATATATATATATATATATATATATATATATATATATACACACACACACATATACATATAGATATATATATACACACATATGTATATACAGGCTTGGCCAGGAAGGCGTGCAATTTCAAGTCTTTATATGACCACGCAAATAATATTTTGTTTTGATGATTTAACCACGGTTTTTAACAAATGTGCTGAAAAATTGTTTTTAATTACATTTCAAAAAATTACTTCAACACGTTTATCTTTATTAATGTTTTTATATTAGCAAAACGCTTTAAAATTAAAGTATCATTTAAAATTAAATAATTTTTTATTTATGTTATTTAATTATCCAAGATAATTTTCTAACTAAAAATAAAAAAAGTAAAAATTAAAAAAAAAATTAAACTTTATAAGCGACAACTTTAAACAGCGAAGGGCCCTTTAATTAACTTTATATAATAATCATTAAAGATTTTGTTGACAAGAAAAAAAATTTTTTTTTTTTTGAAAGCTGTTTGAATTTAAATAATTTTGATCTTTACTTACATTTTTATAACGTATTTAAATAAAGTAGCGCATTTAAATAAAGTAACAAATCACTTCAAATGATTTTTTATAAAAACACTAATGAAAAATATATATATTTTTAATATTTATAATAGTATTTATTTTTTATTATAAATGTTTAAAAAAAAAAAAAATTTATATCAATTTTTTAAATAAACAATTAAACTATTTTTTCTTTTGTGCAAAGAATTGTTAAGAATATCTTTTTAAACTTTTAAATGTGCGCATTTATCAAATAATTGTCAGTTGTAAGTTATTACTTTATTTAAAAAGGGTTTCGCATAATATTATATTATAAAAACATTAGTAGAGATAAACGTTTCAAAGTTATTTATTCCAAACATAATTTAGATTATCTTATTGTTATAGCTTATTATTTATTCAGTTAAGTTTTAGTTTTTTTTTTATTGTAATTAAAATATGTAATTTTTATTGTTAATTTTTATTATAAGTTTTAATTTTATTGTTGCTATTTTAGTTTTAGTTTTATTTAAGGGGTAAACAGATTCTATCTGTTGACCAGCCTTGCACCCCTTCGTCATCTATTAGGCTGGCTAATGTATTTTTAACTAGGCGCAGATGTATTTTTAATACATTGTTTCCAGTTTAGGATGTTGAACGCTGGATCTTCTTGACTCGATTCATGGGTTTTGCTTGTGTCTCTGTTTTTATGACTAGGCAACTCATTCTATTATCTCCAAATGAGGGTACAGCTCTAAAACTCAGTTTTATGGTTCTGAGGCCGGCTGGTAGTCAGGTTTCCCGAACTCTGTGGTAGCTCTCAGAGAGGCTGAAAAATATCAGAATACTAACAGTGCCATGTTGCGCATGGATGGTGTCCCTGTTTGTACTTTTGGTGTGCATTGCCAAGGCCACATTGGAGCCCTTTATTACGGCTTAGGGTTTATTAGTGGAAATGAGGTGATTGCTTGAGCTATAGAACAGTGTACTGAGTACTATCTATGTTTCGAGTCAAGTTTTTTAACAAATTTAAAAATGAATAAAGTAACAAAAACTATAAAACACAAAAAACCACAGTCATCACCAAGTTCGCTAAACCTATCATTCACCAATATTCGCGGTCTTCGAAGTAACTTTTCTTCTGTTGAGTCTTATCTCTTGCAAAGTTCACCAGACCTGCTTGCTCTTTGTGAGACTAATTTGAGTTCAGTAGTCTCATCTTGTGATCTTAGTGTTGATGGTTATCTTCCTTTAATTCGTAAAGACTCCAATAGTCACATGCTTGGCCTGGGCATTTACATTCGTAAGAATTCACCCATTTGTCGGGAAACTAGGTTTGAATCCACAGACTGCTCTTTTATGTGCTTTCGCTTAGCACCACTTCACTCTATCACCTTTCTCTTTGTTCTATATCGCTCTCCCTCATCCCAAGACTGCACTCTTCTTGATGTTATTTCTGATTATATTGACCAAGCCCTCATTCTTTATCCATTAGCCAATATTGTTGTTGTCAGTGACTTTAATGTTCATCACATTGAATGGCTTGGCTCTAGTGTCAGTGACTCTGCAGGCATTAAGGCCCACAACTTTTGTCTTTCTCAATCCCTAACTCAAATAGTCAACTTTCCAACTCGCTTTCCAGACAACCCGAATCATTTACCTTCTCTACTCGACTTGTGTCTTGTTTCTGATCCTAGTCAGTGTTCAGTTTCTTCACACTCACCCTTAGGTGCGTCTGATCATGGTTTGGTCTCTCTAAAACTATTATCTCATTCTTCTTTACCATTAGAATCCCCCTATCATCGTACATCTTACAACTACCTTAAAGCTTACTGGGACTCTTTTCGTGACTTTCTTCGTGATGGCCCCTGGGTAGAAATCTTTCGTCTCCCTGTTGACAAATGTGCTTCTTACATAACTTTGTGGATTCAGGCTGGCATGGAATCCTTTATTCCCTCTCGACGATTCCAGGTCAAGCCTCACTCTTCTCCATGGTTTTCCTCAAATTGTGCTGCTGCAATTGCCAATCGAAACCATTACTTCCATATCTATCAGCAAAACAATTCTCCAGAAAACAGACGTCTCTTTATTACTGCTAGGAACCATTGTAAAAAAGTTTTGTCTAACGCCAAAACCCGCTATTCTCAGATCATGAAATCTCTTATTTCATCACAAAAATTAGGCTCTCGTGACTTCTGGAGAATCTTTAATAGTATCAATAATAAAGGCAAGTCTGTAATTCCACCTCTTTTGTACGGTTCAGACTTTGTCACCTCACCTAAGGACAAAGCTGAATTGTTTGCCAAGAACTTTTCATCAATATAATCTCTTGATGCCACTAGTTGCGTTCTACCTGATATACCCGTCAAACAGGTTGATCCATTGCTCGACATTCGTATAACTCCAGCTTCTGTATCTAAAGTGATTTCCCGCTTAGACTCTTCTACAGCTTGCAGCCCAGACAACATACCTGTTATAGTCTTACAGAAGTGTTCTCCGGAGCTGTCGTCTATCCTTTCAAAACTATTTAACAAGTGCTTATCAGAGTCTTGTTTTCCAGCCTGCTGGAAAGCAGCATCTGTTATCCCTATTTTTAAAAATTCTGGAGAGCGATCTGACTCATCTAACTACCGTCCCATTAGTCTTCTTCCTATCATAAGCAAGGTTTTTGAATCTTTAATTAACAAACACTTAATCTCGAATCTCGAATCTCATAACCTACTTTCTGATCATCAGTATGGATTTCGATCTTCTCATTATACGGCTGATTTGCTATCAAATAAAACCAATAGGTTTTATCGTGCATTAGATAAAGGTGGAGAGGTTAAGGCCATTGCTCTTGACATTTCTAAAGCATTTGATAAAGTTTGGCATGCTGGTCTCCTCCATAAGCTTTCTTCTTATGATGTATTTGGAAACATCTTTAAGATTATTGAATCCTTCTTTTCCAATCGTAGTATAAAAGTTGCCCTTGATGGACAGCACTCTTCTTCTTATTCTGTAACCTCAGGGGTTCCCCAAGGTTCAATCCTTAGCCCTATACTCTTTTTAATTTACATTAACGATCATCCAGATATTCTCACATCTAAGGTGGCATTGTTGGCTGATGATACTACCATTTATTCTTGTCACGATAAGAAGCCAACTTCTTCTGATTGCTTGCAGGGAGCATCTGAGCTTGAAAAGGATTACACTTCTGCTACAGCATGGGGCTCGCAGTTGCTGGTGAACTTTAATTCAGATAAAACTCAATTTTTTTCGGCCAATCGTTATCGCAATAATTTAGACCTTCCTATATTTATGAACGGTAATGTACTTGATGAGTCTCCTACCCTTCATCTTCTAGGATTAACTCTTACTTCTGATTTTTCTTGGAAACCTTATATCAAATCCGTTGCAAAATTAGCATCTGCTAAAGTTGCTTCTCTTTATCGAGCTCGTCACTTTCTTACTCTGGATTCTATTCTCTATCTCTATAAATCTCAAATCCGGCCTTGTATGGAATACTGTTGCCATATCTGGGGCGGATCATCTAATGATGCCCTTTCTCTTTTAGACAAGGTGCAAAAACGCATTGTAAACATAGTTGGACCTACTTTTGCAACCAACCTTCAACCTCTGTCACATCGTCGGAATGTTGCTTCTCTTTCTCTTTTCTACAAATACTATAATGGGCACTGCTCTAAAGAGCTAGCATCTCTTGTGCCATCTACTAAAATTCATTCTCGTGTTACTCGTCATTCAATTAAGTCTCATCCTTTTTCTGTTACTGTTCCTAAGTGCTCCAAAAACTCTTATTCGTCTAGTTTTTTTTCCTCGAACATCAGTTCTTTGGAATTCGCTTCCTTCATCTTGCTTTCCTGATTTATATAATTTGCAATCTTTTAAGTCGTCTGCCAATCGTTATCTTGCTCTACAATCTTAATCTTTTCTCTTCCAGTAACTTCCAACACTAATTAGTGGTTGCTTGCAACCTTGTTGGAAGCAAAGATAATTAGAAAAAAAATAAAAATTTTGTTTTGTTATTTTTTTTTTACGAAGATTTATTTGCTTCTTTAACAATAATTTTTTTTTCAAATTTCTTTATAGTTAAGTTAATATTTATTTAAATTTTTTAGCACTTTTTTTAAACGTATACAAATTTTCAAAACATTTTAACAGCCGAGGCCAAGTTAAGTAAAATCAAATAGTATTTATATTACGACGTAAAATCACACGCCTTCCTGACCAAGCCTATATATATATATATATATATATATATATATATATATATATATATATATATATATATATATATATATATATATATATATATATATATATATATATATATATATATATATACATATATATATATATATATATATATATACATATATATATATATATATATATATATATATATATATATATATATATATATATATATATATACGCGGTAGTGGTGTAGTGGTAGAGCACTTGCTTCAATTCAAAAGCAAAAATTATGCTAGTAAAAATTGTATCTTTTGTACTTCATTTCATGACTAGTATTTTTCTAATAAAATATTACATGTTCATAATATTTCATAATATTCTCCTTTTGCAGGTGTTTATAATAATTAAGCTACTGTTATAATTTACTGCTTGAGTTGCTATAGTTTAATGCCCAATAAAATAAATATTAAAATAAATATTACTTTTAAAAATTATTTAATAATATTATCTGAACTTAACTCGAGATTTCAAACAGTCTCGCCCTAGACAGCTTCTCTGGTCTTTTTTTACCCTATTCATTCAAAAAAACATTTCTGTATAAAAAGGGGTAATTTGTTTAATTATAGGTTTAATTTGTCCATTTGTAAATGGACAAATTAAACCTATAATTAAACTTCTATTGTCCTTCGCATTTGTAAATGGACAAATTAAAAATATCAAGAATATTTTGACATTCCATGACCAAATTTGGTTTTGAAAAAACAATTACTAAAATTTCAAATAATATTCTTTTTTGATAGTTACTTATGAGTGGAAACTAATATGTTTTTAATATTATCCATTCAGGAAGTATATTATACAAGTCACATCCTACACTAATTAACAAATCAAAAAAACAATCAACAACTTCACTGATAGCTTTGTAGCAAAAAATTTTATCATTTGCATTTAATGGCCGGTTAAAAAAATCAAGTAAATCTACTAAATGCACAAACAATGGTGAATTTTGGAGAGGTTGAAAACGCATTTTCATACTTATGGAAATATTTACAATAACTAGTTTGTACTGCTCAAGAACCTTGCTATTAACTTTAGCATATTGAGAAAGTGTAACATTTTGATAAGGATATTTTGAATCAATAATTTCTATATCTTTATACAGTTTTCTATAGTGGCTCATGGCACTTGTGTTATCAAGCAAGTTGTCTACTGAATTTTTGAGAAGAACTTGCAGCTTAGCTATTCTCCATGTAAATTTTTCTTACCCCTTTTACCAGATCATAAATATTGCTTTGAAAACTTAAACTCAAACGCAAAAGGGGAGATAAAACATCAAGATATAATGACAGATGAATAGGGACTGATACATTTTCCCACCGCTTTGAAAATCCTTTTAACTCCTTTTAAGCTATTTTTGATACTTGGAGTTTGTTTGTACTGGTGATCAATCCACCGAGTTCCACAATCTTTTATTGGTTTTGGAATGCTATTACACCAGGTTTCGGCTAATACTTATAGTTCACGGCAATGCTTTGGTGACTTATGATACAAATAATAGAGTTGTAATAATAGTTCATCAACAGTTTTAAAGGAAGTTAAACTTTCAAACGCATCTTTAAAAGCTAGTTCAAGTCGATGGTTAAAGCAGTGTATAACTTCCAGCCAAGGCAAACCTTCCTTTAGTAATGCACCTAAACCAGCATAAATTCCCAGATTAACATTTGTTCCATCAAGGTTTACACCTAATAGATGTTTATAAACATCGATAATGCCAACTTTTGCAAAAGCATCAGTTATACATTTTTTCAATCCAATTGCATCAGAATTCACTGGTGTTTCAAAAGATAAAAAATTTACTTTTGGGCATCCATTTTTTAAATAAAGAATATAAACTAGTTCCTGTTCACATACTGCTGAATCTGTTCTTTCGTCACTGAGAATACAGAAAAATCTAAAACTTTTTAAGCATTCAATTAATTTTTTTTTAACTATAGTGCCGATCTAGTCTGTAAATGTTGCAGCTGCAAGGTCAGTACCATAAGAATTTCCTAAATTATGGACCCAATTTTTTTTCTCAAATGCGATCAAATGAGAATAATCTGTGAAAAGACGATAAAACTTTTTCCATAAGGATTCAGCGTCTTTTGTGTTCATTTTACGCAATCCACACCCACTTGGAATATTATGAATAACTTGCCCAGAAATTGACGCTGAACCTAATGTTGTTTGACTACGAACTCGAATGGCCTCTTTATGTTGTGCACTGCTTAAATGAGATGCCAGGAAGCCTTTTTTTATTGAGCCTGGTTTGATCCAAGTCATAGAAAACAGCTTTGTTTGATTTATACTTTTTAAATTTTTTACATAGGCTGCATTGTAATCTAATTACACCGAGCCAATTTAAATTATACTCCAACTTGCAATTAAATTGTCTCTCCCACTTCTTTACTCTAGATAGTTTACTCCTATGATCCTTATTTTATGTTTATAATGAATGAGCATTCAAAAAGAGAACTTGGGTTAAGATTAAAAAAGATTTGAAAATCTTTTTTAATTTTTTTTTTTTTTTTTTGAAAATCTTTTTTAATTTTTTTTTCTTTACTCTAGATAGTTTACTCCTATGATCCTTATTTTATGTTTATAATGAATGAGCAACATTCGAAAAGAGAACTTGGGTTAAGAAATTTACTTTTCAATAAATTAACTTTTTTTACATTCAAAAAGAGAACTTGGGTTAAGATTAAAAAAGATTTGAAAATCTTTTTTAATTTTTTTTTTTTTTTTGACTTTTTTTTTGAAGTATTTTTATATTACTTTTTCTGAATTTGAACATTTTTGCAAAATGATTTTGATACTTTTATTAAATCTTTCATTTTTATTTCTGTTTCTATATTTTCCGTTTTTAGAAAATCTTTTCTTACAGACATCACTACAGTTTTCATTAAATTAAGTTTACAATAATTGTATAAGAACATTAAAAATGTTTAAAACATTTGAGCTAAAAATCTTTTTTTAAATTGTTCCAAATTCTTAACAATTTTTTTTAAATTTCCAGCTTTAAATTCAAGATAATTTGAAAAGAACTTCAGAATAGTAAAAGTCTGTTGTTCAAATTGATTTTGTTTTAAATCTTATTTAGAAAATGTATACCTTGATATTGATTTAAATATTGCGAAAATATTTAAAAAATGGTTTTGCATTTTACATATATCTAAAATTTGTTGCTAAAATAATTTCTGGTTAGAAGCTTTTTATGTGTAAGTAACAATAGAAACACGACTAAACTTAGTTTAGGAATGATTTGGCATGTTAAGTATATGGTTGAATAATGTAACTTAATAGTTAATATGATTGGTTGATATGATTAATTTTTTAGGTGAATTTAGTGTGAAGTTTATTGACATTACATCACATTAAGCTTTAACTCTAAAATAGAGTTAAGCAATTATTATTTACCCCACAGAGATTAAAGTAAGTAAAATAAAAAAGTACTTTACAATGAACAAAAGTCTTCGCACAAGAGAGCAACAAAAGAAAGCAAAAATATCTATTACTTTTATTTAAAAGTTAAATTTAGCGTGACGTTACTTTAAAATAAAAGCATACTTTAAAAACATTAAATCAAAAACCTTACACAATAAAATTTAAAAATTAAAAAACTAACACAATAACATTTGTTCTAGATTTTTAAGAATAGCCAAAAAAAAGAAGCTATTTAAAAGAAAAAAAAAAAACATCAAAAATTTTTTTTTTTAATAAAAAACTAATTGCAAAGGTGAGGAAAGCAATCGTGAAGCACAATCGCAATATGCTTAATTCAACCCTTGTATATATATATATATATATATATATATATATATATATATATATATATATATATATATATATATATATATATATATATATATATATATATATATATATATATATATATATATATATATATATATATATATATATATATATATATATATATATATATATATATATATATATATATATGTATATATATATATATATAAACACACACACATATATGTCCCAGAACAGAGTGTGATCAATGACTTAAGTTCTGATCAAAGGTTTGAACATATGTGTGGTAGAAGTTCAGGAAAACACAATTTAAATAAAATTGTTTTAAAAATTAATTTGCGGTTTAAATTCAAATACTTACTCTTATTTTATTTTATTGTCAAAATGAAAAAATATCTATGTAAATTTAGGTGCTATAAATCCAATGTATGCTAATTATAAAGTTGGTCAGGTTAATAATACCAGGTGGCTACAAATTTTAGCTTTGTACTCAAGAACAGAACTTTGTTTATATAATCTTCAAGGTTTTACATTTAATTGCTGGGGATCAAATTCTTCTTCCCTTCTTCTCCTTCCATTGATTGCTGCTGTTCTGTATTATTTAGCATATGGTATATTTAGCATGTTAAAATGTTTTATAACGGGTTATGCATAAGTCTTTGAACTTTTTTTGAAACTGATTTAAATAAGGAGAGTAATTTTTCAACCTTTAACTTATTGTTTATTTTGAAGATCAAACATTAATGTATTTGAATCACTTTTAATTTTTATCTAGACTTCTATACAAAAATGACAAGGTTTGATCGAGAAGCCCTTGCAAAACAAATTGTAACATTCTATGAAAATCGTTCAAGTGATAAAAAGAAATTAACATTTAAACATTTTAAAAATGAAGGAATACCAAAGTCAACTATATTTAGTATTCTTGCAAGGTATGAGAAGTATGGTGTGTATAATGATTTGGTTAGAACAGGTTGTCCTCCAAAAATGGATGAGAAAAAAGTCAAACGATTGACTAAAATGCTAAATAATTTAACTGGTATTAGTCAAAAGTATTTAGCTTCATAATATAAAGTGAACCAGCGCACAATTTCAAGAATTATTAATTTCAAAACAGATATTAAATGCTATAAAAAACAAAAATCACCTTTGTATGAAAAAGATCAACAACAGAGAGCAGCAACATCATCGAGAAGATTATTTAATAAAGTATTCCATGAAAAAGATATAATCATGGATGACGAAAAATATTTTAACCTATCAAACTCAAATATACCTGGAAATGATATATATTATACAAATAATAAATTGTTAGCCCCTGATAATGTAAAATATAAGTTAATAAAAAAATTTGAAGAAAAGGTATTGGTTTGGATTTGCATTTCTTCAAATGGATTTTGTGAACCTTATATAAATAGGTCAAAGAATTCAATAACATCCAATATATATGTGAAAGAATGTATGAAGAAAAGACTTATACTATTTGTTAGAGAACATCATAAAGATAATAATTTTGTGTTTTGGCCAGATCTTGCAACTGCTCATCATGCTAATAAAACGGAAAATTGGTTTACTGATAATTCCATAGAATTTGTACAAAAATGCACTAATTCGCATGTTCCACAATCCAAATGTTCCACAGGCTAGACCGATTGAAACATTTTGGGCTATTTTAAGTCAGATGGTATACAGTGATGGTTGGAGAGCACGTTGCATATATTAACTAGTTCGAAGAATAAAGAGCAAATTAAATGAAATGAAAGAAAATGATCCAGATCTGTTACAAAGACTAATGATGAGTGTTAAAACAAAACTTAGAAAAACCTCTGATAGAGGCGTCTATTCAATATGTTAAATATATTAATAAATACTGGAATGAATGTTCTTTATTACCATATAGTTTAATTTTTTTATCTAACTCACAATATTTTTTTACGAATCTATAAAAAAAGTTAGAAGACTTATGCATAACCCATTAATTAAAAATAGTAGTTAATAGGAATGAACAAAAATTAAATTAAAAAGTGAAAATGGAGTTTTTTTATTTTGAGAAAAAATATTGACGTCTTGTGTTACAAGGTATGTTATGCAGTTTCTAAATGTAACTTTAGTAGTAATTGTAAGTTTTTGTTTGTGATTTGCTTGTTGTAATGTGAATGAAACATTCATATTTTAAATGAGAAAAAAACTAAAAAAAATATAATTCTCTAAAAAAAATAGGAAGTTTTTTTTAAATCACTCTTTTCTCAATTGTTACATAAATTTTAATTTAAAATGACATTTTTACTAAATTTTTCTAATTGTTTAAATTATTGAATTGTTGAAAAATTTGAATTAACTAGAAAAAAAAAGGATGATGGTTCCAATTTACTGACACAATTTCCTAACTATCTGAGGGCACAACAAGTGAATTTTTTTTTAAAAAATTCAAAATTGGCCTCCTATAATTTAGAACCAAAAAAAAGAATACTTGTATCACAATCAAAAAGGTTCAAGGTTCAAATCTACCCTATTGTCTATGTCTCTGGTCACTCTAGCTATGTTCAAATCTACTTAAAACAGCCCTTTTTCACTCAAACAAATTTATTTTTGTTCTTCATAATTCACTTTTTTCCAAGACTGCACTTTTTTGTATATTGATACTGAACAGTTAGACAAAATTGATATTCTTTTCCTGCATAAGTAAAATAAGGTAAAAGCAGAATTATTTACAAAGAACATTTTTTGTGTTGGTTTAACTGAGTTTTAATCTTAAAGTAACAAAATTCTAGTATCTCTTCTTGAGTAACTTACTCTCTGACAACCAATACAAATTTGGATATGGTTTAATTTAAAGAACAAGCCCATATTTGAGCCATATCTCTCTTTTAGACAAGGTCTAAATTTGTAATTGTTATAACTGTTGTAAATGATGTTGGAACAATAACTTTTAAGATGACTTTTTGGAACAAGTAAAATAGTTTCATCAACTAAAACTCAATCTTACATGACTTGTAGTTCAGTCAGTCAGTTAAGTCCATCCTTTAATTGTTACTATTTTTTCATGCTCAAAATATATTTTTATCCAATAGTTTTTTTTCTTGAACATTGACGCTTTCTAATCTTGAAAAAAAAAAACCAAAATATTTTCCTGACTTATACAATTTACAGTTGTATTAATTCTTCTGTCAATAACTTAGGGCCAACAACACCAGTGGGGGAGGGGGGCATTGGCTCCTTGCCCACTTTTTTCTTAAACACTTTTTTTTTTTAAAAAGAAATTTTTACTTTTTTTAAAAAAATTGGCTATTGTGCCCCTTCACTTCCAAACCAGTGTCGACAGCCCTTTCTTGCTCTCCTCCTTGTCTTTGTTATCTGTTAACTTAAATATGCCTGCTTAAAGCCTTGCCAAAAATTGAATTTGTTTAAAAAATATGTGCATTTGTGTCTGCGTGTGTGCATTAGTGTGCATGTGTGCACTTTTACATGTGTGTGTAATATATAACACAACTAACATGTTATAATATTTTAAAAAACAATATATAAAATACAATTAATATATTAATATATTTACCCTGACTCTGTAAGTTTTATCGAACAGATTTTGCTTAATAAAAATAAACTCATTTTTAGTTCTTTCTGTTTTGTCACCATATTCAATCACATATGTAAGTTGATCTGAACCAAGAGCAAAAGGAGGGTTCCATTTTAAGATAACATTTCCATCTGAATCTGAAGTGTTTGTGACATCAGTAATTTTTCCAGGAACTAAATAAAAGTAGGATAAAAAGGTTGCATAAATAAAAAAAAAAGCAAATTTAGAAAAAAATTTTAGCGGGTTTGTTTAGAAAAAAATTTTCAGTAGGGTTTGACAAAAATCAGATAATTTCAAAAAACTGGTTACCGGTTTTTTTAAATTATAGAACCAGGTAACTGGTTTTACACCAGTTATTTTATTATAAAAGCAAATTTTTATTATTGCTTAATTAATCCAACATAACCTACAGAATATCTATATCTATATCTCTATATATATGTATATATATATATATATATATATATATATATATATATATATATATATATATATATATAAATATATATATATATTTATATATATATATATATATATATATATATATATATATATATATATATATATATATATATTTATATATATATATATACTAGAATTAGATCTGTAAACTAAGGAAAAATTTTCATACTTGGATGAACATAAATCTTTTTAAAGGCAATTTTTTCCATCCCAATCCTTTTTTTTTGTGGCAACTTAATACCAATTTTTATTTTTGTTTTTTTGACCAAACCTACCATTTCTATACTTGATACCGATCATTTCTATACCTATTCCTTTTTTACTTCAATATTTTTTAGTAAAATAATTTATTCTGAAAAGTAGAGTAGAGCATATCATAGATAGCTCAGTGATTTAGTGCACTTTCATCAGTGTCATTTCAGGGAGTTTTAAGGCCTCTCCTTAGCATAATAAATTTAAAAATTTTTTAAACCCTGCTTATATATTTATAGCAAAAAAATTATAATATAGTAAAAAAGATTTCTAATTTTAAAAATAAAATTTTAAAGGGATCCCCTACTGCCGAGACAAATTGTGTTCATATTAAAGAAAATGTTTAAAAAAAACATTTGGGCTAAATTTTTTTGATTGAAACTAAGTAATGAATGCATACCAACAAAATTAAAATTATTGTTTTAGTCGAAGCTTGCCTTCTCCATTTTTTTTGGTTCTCAGGGTCTGTATAATGTTAGCCGCAATCTGCAGACTTGATAATTTATTCCATGCGTGTTTAACATAACAGTTTCAGTATATGACATCATCGTAATATCTTTTTAAGATGCATTTTTTTTTTTTTTAAAGATATAAGTATTTTACAAATATTTGTTTTAACTTAAATTTTATATGATTTGAACGGTTATTAGTAAAATAATTTGTTTAATATTTATTTTCTACTTAGTTCAGTACTTAGTTCCAAGTCAATCATTTTTTTATTCAGTTTATACTTTAAATTAACTTATACGCTTTAGTAAAATTATTCTTAGACACATTTTCTTTAATATGAACACAATTTGTCTCGGCAGTTGGGGATCCCTTTAAGTAAAAAAGAACTATTACTATTAGAAAACTTTTCTTATATTACACACGATCCTGTATAAAACGCTATATATGTGGATTTTATACATTTGCATATAAAATATGTGTTTATATATAAGCATAACTTTATTCCTATGAAATAGGAATAAATTTGCATTTTATTTTAACAATTAAAAGTCTTTTTAGCTATATTTTTTTGCTAAAAATATATATGGCCAGATTAAAAAAGAGGAGGATTTAAACCCTCGCAAAGCAGCACCGATAACAGCGCATTAAACCACTGGTCTATCAAACTTATTCATGTAATTAAAAAATTTCGTAAACTCTTATATTGATTGCAATTAATCAACACTTTTCAAGTTCTATATGTGCAGCTTATAATTATTATTAGGGAACCTGCTTGATAAGTGTTGATTTTTTTTTTTTTAATTACATGCATAAATTTGATAGATCAGTGGCTTAATGAGCTGTCATCTGAGCTGCTGTGCAAGGGCTTAAATCCTCCCCCTTTTTTAATCTGGCCATATATATTTATAGTAAAAAAATAAATAAAGCTAAAAAGACTTTTAACTGTTAAAATAAAATTTGAAGTTTGTTTTTTTTGTCAGTAGCACCTTCTGGAGTAGCAGGACTGTCTTAAATTTTTTCTTTATTAAGTTTCAAAACATAATTTTTTTTCACATTATCCGCAGCTTATTAAGACTAGTTACATGAGCCCATTAATAACATAAGTATCTCAATCATGACACATAAACAACAAATTTATCCAGGTGTTTTGATTTTTTTAAATCTGTTAGGTAAATCTGTTCAACTTTTGAAGTTAGATCTGTTCAACTTTTGAAGTTAGTTCATCTTTTGAAATTAGAAGGAAGAAAAAAAAAAAAGAAAAAACTTTTTTCCTCTTTCTCTCTTCCTAATTTTTTTCCAATAATTTTTATATTTAAAAACATTAAAAAATTTAGTAGCTTAGAAAAAACAATAGACAGTGCTCAATACTAAAGTAGAGTGAATGATGAAAGAATGAATAACTACAGCTTCTTTTTTCTAAACAAACACACTTTTTTCTAAACAAACTTGCAAACAACTAATATTTGATTTAAGAACCAAAAATTTTTTGGTAAATGGAATTTTTTTTGAATTTTCTATTTTACCTCCCAAAGATTGAATAAGTAAAATTTAAACTCTTTTTTTTATTCTTTAAAATTTTGAACTGAAGACTATAAAAACTGTTAAGTGTATGGATTCAGGAAAACATGAAATGGTAAAAGAATTCTTAATCAATGATGCTAAAGAAGTTTTTTAAAAATGAAGGTTTAAAAAACTTCTTTAACATCATTGATTAAGAATTATAAAAAATATGTTTAATAGTATTTAATTTTTAGGCAGGAACTTTTTTCTCCGCATTTCTCTAGTATCTTTTTAAGGAAACAAATTTTTAAATAATGACTTTAAAAATGATATATTTTAAATGATGACTTTAAAAATGAAATTTAAGAAAGTTTTATAGTTTAATTATAGTTTAAAATACATAAACTTTTGTTAACTTTTTAATATTTTGTTTATCTAATTTTAATCATTAAATAATTTTTTGTGTAAACTTTAAATAAACTTATTGATTTATTTTAACTTATAAATCAAACTTTTTGCATTAAATATAATATTTTAAAACTTATTTAAACCAATAGCACAATAGCCTGCAGACAAGCAACTCCCTTGGTGTGTCATGTGTGTTTTTAATGAACATTTCTCAACATACGAGCTCATTTATTCAGGCTATGGGTGATTTAAAACAAAACAATGCAAAAACAAAACTATAGAAACCACCGTAAATATACAGTGAAAAAATAAATAAATATAAAAGATTCACTAATTGTCTTCAGGATTATATGTTTTTAATTTACAACTTAATTTTCATATTTTGATTTTTACATTTTAAAACATTAAACAACATGATTTTGAAATTTTTAATATTTTTGTTTGTTTTTGTTTCTGAGATATCTGGAACTTGGATGTGTAATGCTCTAAATTTGTTGCTACTTTTAGTCTGCCATATTGTTATGAGTTACTCTAAGCTTTCTTTACCATAACTAGACAGTTGACAGATTGTATTAGGCAATCATCTTGGATCAAAAATAGAAAGTGATTTACTGAAAACCCATTTGCAAGTGTTTTGTAGTTCACTTTTAGAACTGTTAACAAAAAGTGTAAAAATGTTTAACTCAAACTCACTAAGGTCAAATTGTTATGATTTTTTTTTTTTTTACTGGCTTGTAGCTGGTAACGAAACAGTTAATTCATCTGTCACTGATTTCATTTCATTAAAATAATTTCATGTAAAATACTTCTGTCAAGTACCGAAAAGCAACTCATCTAAACTATGAGTAGTTTAATTTACATAAGTTAGAATGTCACTATAACTAATTCTAACCTGCAAACTTTGTAGTACTAGCACAAGGGGGTAAATTGATCAACTCTATACTGTGTGAAACAGATCAACACAATGTACAGAGAGAAGCACTAGCACAACAGTTTTAACAGAGATTTATTATTGTTGCAATTAGTTTTCAAACTCAAATAGACAAAAATATAAAAATAGAAATAAGTGTAGCTTATTTTTATTTGGTATAGAATGTTGACAAAGTTTGTAAAATTTGTAGGTTTAAACATTTTAAAAACAGTTAAACAAGCTTGATTGTGTGTTGTCCAATGAGTTACACTTGGACACATAGGAACAATTGTTACTAGTTATCTGTAGATTTTGAAATATTCTTGCAGCAAATGCATGGCTAGTGTATTGTATTTAAAAATTTCAATAGATTACATTTATTGCATTTGCTAGGTCAGACATCTTAACTTCCTTACAACCACAAAGTACTTAACTGAAGTCAAAATGTTTTGGATGTTTAACAATTGATTAACCTGTTTCACTGGGATATCAAATTGTGGCCATTAGACTATGAAGATAAATTAGAGAAAAAGTTTTTTGCAAGTTGATCTGCCTAAACAGAGAGGTATAAGATAAGACCCATAGTGCAAAAAATATAGTACAAGGTAAATAAGAAGTAAATGAAGAGTTAACATTTAACTAGTTAACAGATGGTTTGTAGCTAGTAAGTTACAAACCCTCTGTTAACTTGTTGTTAACCTTCTTTAACTAGCTAGTTACAAACACTCTGTTAACTCTTCATTTAATTATTATATAACAGAGACTTAAACTAGCTTACTTTTTAAAGTAAATAAAAGTTCTAAATTTAGACCATGCTTGATCTTAAGATCAAGTATGGTCTGAACCACCTAAAGGTGAATAAGAATTTAAGCACAAGCTCTGGTGTTTAGTGAATAGAGTTGAAAAAAAAAAAAGAGAAAAACAGTCACAGAGATACGTAAAAGATTAAACAACATTTTTTGAGTTTTATTACCAGAAGGGTAATAAAACTCAAAATGATGGTAGTAGAGTCATTCTGTACGATAAGTATCAAAGTCATCAATAAATATTGGCAGATAGGTAAAAGGTAAGGGCTAGGTCAATTTAATTAAAAAAAAAAAAAAATTGAACAAAATGGTAAACAAAAGCACAAAGAAGAATAGTCTGAGAATTCATCAGGTCAATGTTATGTGAGTTATCCCAGGCCAAGCATGTGTCTATGAAGTCTTTAAAAGAGCTTTTTCAGCTTAGAATTTTTACCACTATTTTTAAATAAACTATCTAATTAACACTTAAAGTAATGTTAAATCAAAAACTTATTGATTTTATTTTTTTAAACTGTATTTAATGTTACAATGAAAAAATCTTTTGATAATTTATGATATATAATTACAGTGCTCAAAATAACAACCAGTCAATAATCAATGATCAACTAATTTTGAAAAAAATAATATTTTGATCTCCCACAATTCTGTCTATTCTGGTTGATGATGTTCAACTGGTAAAAATTGTGAATCAAATTTTTATAATAATAAATATATTTATATTTGTACACAAATTTAAATACAATATACAATAAAAATTTATATTTAAATTTAATATACATTTAAAAAACAATTTTTTGTGCTAATTTAATAAGTTTAACATTATTGAATTAGTGCAAAAAAACTATATTGAATAACCAAAAATGCTGAATGTTTTTGGTGGAATAAACATAGAGGCAATAATAATTTTTAATTATTTTCATTTTTTAAATAAAAAAGTAGGTAAAAGATAACATTTCATTTATGTTTCACCGTAAAGTAAGTGAAAGGTAACATTTCCTTCGACAGCCTAAAAAAGGTAGTTTTTTCCTTTGACAGCATAAAAATGGTAGCATTTCCTTCAACAGCCTAAAAAAATATTGCTGGTTTATGATTATTTGATAAAAAAAATTTATGTTTAAAGATTTTAAAAAATAAAAATGTTATTAAACAATTTGGTTTATTTGAATAATATAAATTAGTTAACTAAAATGAGCCATTCGTTTGTTTGTTTTTTTTTGTTTTTAATTAAATTTAATTTCTTTAATCTCCAGACTCTTTCTAAGAAAAAAAAGTAGCCTGGAGATTTTTTAATTTTGTTATTTTGATTCACTCCAAAAAAGGCTGCAAGCAACCACTATTAAGTTGGGAGTTACTAGAAAAAAAAAGAGCAGAGTTATAGAACAAGGAAATGGCTGACAGAAAACTTAAAAAAGTTGTTGGTTGTATGAGTCAGGAAAACATGAAGATGGAAGAGAGGGTTGAACTGCGGGGAAAAAAATTGTACAAAAAAAAGTTTTTAGAGGATACAGAGACAGATACAGTAAAAGAGTTTGCTGAACAACAAGTCAAACCATAATGAGTTTTAGTTGATGAAACTAGAGACGATCCTTTGAGAAAGAGATGCTTTACAACAATGGGAGAAAGGCTCAAGCTTGGTTGATAGAGCAGGGGTCCAACTATGTTTAGAATGTGTTTTTAGACTTTGTCTAGAAGAGAAAGATCATTAGGAGACCCAGTCCAAATATAACAACAGTATTCCATGCAGAGAAGAAAAAGAGATTTGCAGAGGTAGAGAATAGAATTAGAAGTAAGAAAATGGCCATCACAATAAAGAGCAGCAGCCTTAGCAGATACTAATTTAGCAAAAGATTGTATTTATGGTTTACATGAAAGGTCAGTAGTGAGAAGCCAAAGTAGAGAACAGGTTGGGTCTAACAAAAATTTAGCTACAGTCAAGGAGACTACTCTTTTTTTCTAATTTTTCTAAATTTTACTTACAATTCTCAATCATAAAATCTGAAACACAAAACTTGTTAAAGTTCATTAAAGCTTATCTTTTAGAGTTTATAGGGTTGATAGAGGTAACAATGATGGAGTCCTTGAATGCAGTGGCTTCCACAGTCTTGAGGAGGTACAGTAAAAAAATTTATAATGCACAACAATATCAGGTAAATATCAGGTAGACAATATGATAAAAATACCAGGTATGATAACAATATAAGTGATTTTTCATTCTGAAAAATTACTTTCAGAGCAAAAAAAAAGTAACATGCGCGCCTTTCTTGTGTATGTAGAGCTTATAACAAGTTTATAATTAGATTTATCTCCTAAATGCAAATTATCAATTGCTCAGTGATTTAGTACGCTGTCATCAGTGTCTTTTTGGGGGATTTTAGACCTCCCCTTAGCGTAAAAAATTTTAAAATTTTTTAAGTCTTATTTTTATTCTATGTATTTATAGCAAAAAAAAAAAAGTATATATATAGCAAAAAAGAATTCTAATTGCTAAAATTAAGTTTTAAAGTTTTCTGATACTATAAATATACTATACAGAACTGTTCCATATACCGCCTGCAAACTCAAAGCATGCTAAAGACATTTACAGATGTTTGTAGGAATATACAAATGCTATACGTACAAACATCTGTAAGTGTAAATGTCTTTAAAAGTTTGTACGTATATATGTATGCTTTACAAATGGCAGAGATAAGTAGATGACAGTTTTAGCAATCAGAAATTATCTAGAGGGGGGCAAATCTAAAATCAAAGTTTTAAATAATCTACTTGAATGAAACAATGAGTTTTGTATTTTTTCAATTTTGTAAATTTTTTTAAATATAATAACATAAAAAATTCAAAACAAAATAGTTTAAGCAAAAAAGACATGCAATTATTAGAAAAGTTTTCTTATATTACACAAGATCCTGTATATAAGCTGATTTGCATATAACATTTTTGTTTATTGTTATATTATGTTATAATAGATGCAAAATAGCATCTAGAATAACATAATATGCAATAAAGCTGCGCTTATTTAGAGAACTTGACAAGTGAACTTGAAAACCCGCATAAAAAGTGTTGATCAATTGCGTCAGTATATGAGTTTATTAAATGGTTTGTTTTTCAACTACATGCATAAATTTGATAGTTCAATGGTTTAATGTGCTGACATTGGTGTCATTTTGCAAGGGTTCAAATTTCACCCCCCAACACAATATATCTTCAATTTTTTCAATCTAACCAAACACATTTTTATAGCAAAAAAATAAATATAGCAAAAAAGACTTCTAATTGTTAAAACAAAATTTTGAAGTTTTTTTTCTAGCTATGGGCTTTTTTTTTTCTTTTTTTTTTTTGTCTTTACAGCAGCACCTTCTGGAGTAGCACAGGGTGGCCAGCTAAAAGTAAATTTAAAATTCCAAGATATTTCCAGGAATTTTCAAGAAAATTTTGGGTTATTCAAGAATATATTGATTTTTTCTCAACAATAAAATGGACTAGTAAATGCAAAATATATTGTCTTAGAACAAAACAACTAAATATTTATATTTGAATATGGATATAAATCATATATACATACATATATTTATGTAAAGTTTGTTTAATTTCATACAAATATATATATATATATATATATATATATATATATATATATATATATATATATATATATATATATATATATATATATATATATATATATATCAACTCTTTTACTTTATCTCTTTTTTGGATTGCTCCAGTTTTTTTTATGAAAGATCAAGGTCTTTAATTGTTTGTTCTTTTTTTTAAAATTGTGTTTCTAAAAGAATTTGCTTTTGCAAGGACAGTGAAGTGTTTTGCTTCAATGCTTAACCTGTCAGCATAAGATTTGAGAATTTCAATGCACTTTCTAAAACTTTCTAAAACTTTCTTTCTGTTTTGCTTCAATGCTTAACCTGTCAGCATAAGATTTGAGAATTTCAATGCACTTTCTAAAACTTTCTAAAACTTTCTTTCTGTTTTTTAATAACTAAAATATCTCCATTAATTAATTGACGTTTCCTGCTTACTTCATCTGCCTTTAACTGATCCTAATTTTCTTTCAATACTGTATTGTAGTGATTGTATGCTAGTATACAACCTTTTAAAATATTGCTGGGGAGCTTATACTGATGAATAACAATGTCATGAGAATTGATGCGATCATAAACTATTTTTGAGAAATAAGAGATCTCTCTTGCAGATTTTTGACCGATAACTGTTTGTTGACACTGAATCCTCATTTTATTGGAGATTGGCCATGAGATAACACAAAAATGAAAGTACAGACTTACTATAATGCTGAATACTTCAGAGTTTTGTGTAAACAGATAGCAAGATATTTTTCAACAGAATCAGTTAACTTATTAAAGGACTCAAACTTTTCATTAAATTGAACACCTTCTGCACTAACAAATTTATCATATTGTTGTTTTCTATCATCTGTATCATTGGTTGAAAGGCATTTTAATGAAGCCAATCTCTCAGCTAGAGCCTTGAATTTAACAGTGGATATTTACTTGTTTTTAACCATTTCATTTGGAGACAAAAATGAAGCATTCATCACTAAAGAATATTTCAATAAGCATCTTTCTTGTAATTTTTGCAATTATAACTTACATTCCATTATAAACTCTAATTTTCTTCTGGTTTACAATGAAGAGAACTTAATCTGTTTTAGTGCTGTTCTGAATTCAACTTTGTTCACATCTAGTTGCTTGCTTGATTTACCTATTTTAATCTTTATTAAACTATATGCAGTTGCAGCTTCATTTAAAATGTTTGTTTTGAGAATCATTTTCATCAAACTTTGCACATGTTTTCTAAACTGTTAAATAAAAATGTTACCATAGGTCTCTTTTTTTAAACTAGAACTAGAAATCCTTTCAATTTTTTTAGCAAGATCTTTAAAAAACTGCAAAATTACAAAATTGTGAAGATGATGATCTACCAGAACCTCATAGCACTTATTTTAGGACGTCTGCTTTTGCATAGTGATTCCCAATATTTTATAATTTTAACCATGTATGGCCATACAATAATGCCTCTAGAAGCCACACCTTTATCTTCTAACTAGCAAGTTGCGCAGAAAGTGTGAAACAAAATCCAAAAATATAAATGCTGAAATTCTCTAACTTATATATAAATATAAAAGATAAGATAATTTATTATTATATTTTTTTCTGCTTAAATATGCATACTTACGACAAAGCAAGCAGATCAGTTTCGCAAACTCTAATATATTCATCTATTTTAGCTGGTGACTCTTTAAAAAAGATATTACATTGCACAAAATATTTTTTCTAACTCCCACTTATGGAATTTAATTCTGTCTGTAGGGCATCATGAACAATGTGCAAACTGCAACTGCCCATATTAACTTTATCAGAATATCATTTTTCCTGTCTATGTTCATCTAATATTTTTAGAACCTCCCAATTAACATTAGGACCATCTATTGATACTTGAATTAGTTTTCCAAAATCAAACATCTCTGTTGTTTCAATGAGTTTGTCAAATAAATTCTGTGAATAAGGGCATTTGAGGAATTTACAATCAATATACCTAGTATTTTCAACACCAGAATTTGAATCTCAGTTTCTAACTCCACAGTTCATTTATTAATTTTTAAAGATTACATTCATACTCTCATCATATGACAAACCAAAGATGATTCTACCTTGGTAACCAGAGCTGCAGATTGAAGATCCTCTGTAATAGGTTGTGCCAGTTTGTCATTTAAAACATTGTTCAAATTAAGAAAATGTTCTTGTAAGTTAACAAAAGCTGCTTTATTGCCAGATATTTCTGTAGTAAAATCTATGAATGAAATATGTAAAAAAAAAAATTAATATCCTGTAAAGTGCACAGCTAATCAATTTGCTCCAAGCATTCATTCAAAAACATTTTTAAAAATAAAAAGTAAAAAAACCAAATCAAATAAAAAACTACCTGTAAAGAATATATCAGCTGCATTATGTGTCCTTGCATGCTTTTTATGCTTCTTACGGATTGCATGAGAATACAAAACAGATACCCATGTTAGAAATATAAATATCTGTTTGACACCAATTACATCTTAATTTCTTTGAATTTGAAGAACACAATTTAACCCAAGAAGTATTGTATAGTCATTCTTTTTGGAAACAACAGTTCTTTGACTTGGGCATTATGTTAGTTATATTATATATTAATTGTTATATATATTATTTGTATACTTTATTTTCTAAACTATTAGTAGAATTATAGATAGAAAAATTAATTAAAATAATTTCATCATTCCAAAAAATGTAAAATCAAACTATAAATTTTTTAAAAGATGAAAACAAGAAAATGGAGTATTGAACTCGATAAAAAAAGGTTCCAGGATTTCCAGGATTTTTTGTAAAAAGGGTTGTTTTGCCTGGACTTTTCCAGGACCAATAAAATTCCAGGACTTTTCCTGGATTTCAAGGATTTCAAGAACCACTGGCCACTCTGTAGCAGGAGTGTCTTGTTAAATTTTTTCTTTATTACGTTTCTGACTATAATTTTTTTTCAGACCATCTGCAGCTTATTGGGACTAATTACCTGAACACATCAATAACATAAGTTTCTCTATTTTGATATATGCGCAACAAATTTTTCCCAGTGTTCTAATGTTTTAGAAATTTTAGGCTTTTTAAAAATTCTCTTCTTCTATTGGTTATAGTGTGTAATATTTTTTCACTGCGCTTTGTTTCAGAAATACATTGAACTATCCACTTGGCCTGTTGTCTGACAAAAATTTTAAAACTATTTAACAAACGAAAGACTTTATAAAACAGAAATAAATGGTATAGATCAAAATTAAGGTGATGTTGTTGTAATGCAATTTTCAAATGAAAGTAAAACTGTAAAACTTGATATAAGTTTTAATATATTTTTAACATTACATAATTTGAAGATAACTGCTGTTTAGATATTGGCATACACTTTCGTTTGTGTACTTTTTCTCACCATTACCTCAGTTGCAATGGTTGCCAAGGGTTCCATGTCAAACATGCTTGAAGGAGCACAACTACTACTATTAAATTCAGAATTATTATAAAGAGATTACTGTTCACATTATTATTATCATTACTATTATTCATTATTATTACTTTTTATTATTATCACTTTTTACTGGAACTATTTATTAATGAAAGTTACTATAATTAAAAGTTTTAGTAACTTTCATTAAATTTTAAGGATTTTTTGTATAGAGAATGTTTTCTCCATAATAATATTTTAATACATACATACATTTTAATTTAAGCAGACTGGCTTTATAATTTTTTCAATTTGCTTTATTATCTATGAGCTTTTATCTGTAAAATAATTATAATTCTTTTAATTATTATTATTTATTTTTTTTAATTAAATACTTATAATATTTTCTCAATAATTAATTATAAATAAAGATATAAAATAAATTTGCTATGCAATGCATATTATACCTATTGAGTTCTTGCCTAGCCTGATTTCTTACATTTCAATTACATTTAATTTCAGCTCGCCTAGGCCTATCTCTTTCTTTATGATGACTATTTATCTCAGCTCACTTAATTTGGTTTCATTTATTTTGAGGAAGTCTAATAATTTCACTTCTTAAACTATCAGACATAATTAAGCATCAAAAATGGTGCTTAAAATGATAAAAGTTGAACTTTTATTTTTTAGATTGAATTTTAAGTTTTCTTTATTAAACTTATCTAACTACCTTGAATATATAACATTACTCAGTTTATAGATTATATCAATTTATTTATAACTTTAGTTTAAGTTCTTGATAGAAATATGTTATCTTTACACATTGTTAAATTCTTTTAAAACATCTTAAATATGACTAATAGTAGAATAGAATATAGTTAGATTATTATATTATGCTTTGTTTTATTTGGTTACACTGTATTTTAGATAAGTTTAATAAAGAAAACTCAAAATTCAAAATGTACAAAATGTTTAAAGAAATAGAAAAAGTTGAACTTGTCAATCCTCCATTATTAAAAAATTTAAACACAAGAGGTCACAAGTTTAGATACGCTAGGGAAATTATTAGCAATGCAATAAGACACAACTTCTTAACAAATAGAAACGAACCGTTACGGAATTCTCTGCCGGCAAAATCTTTGAAGGAATTTAAAAAAATTTATGATACAATACATAAGTGACAAATTACACACATTTATGAAAACTTTTATTGATGTTTGATAAGGCTGTCAAAGTGTGCAATTCACACTTGCTGGCGATTCTACCAGCTAAAGCATAAACTATAATAATAATAATAATAATAATAATAATAACAATAATAATAAGTATTTTTCTAACGCTTACTAAAACATATTAAAATAAGGAATAAGTATAGAAAAGGGTGGTGTGGAATAGATTTACCAAGACCGGTATTTTACAGGTCACGACAGCTAGTTATTATGAATGCTGTAATTAGTATTGCACTAGTGTTGTTAAAATTTTATAACAAAGCTTTTAAATATAAAACAAAAAAATTATATAAGCAATTTGTTCCTAAAATTTGAGCCATGAATCATGTTACTAATATAAAAATAAACCTCAGAGGAGTACACAACCAACAACAAAAATTAAAATTTTGCCAAGTTTATAAAACAATTTTTTTTTTTTTTTTTTTTTAATTTTAATATATATTTATATATATATTTTTATTATTTATTTTTAATTTTTTTTATTGTTATTATTGTTGAGTAGGGGAGAGCAGGTAGGATTTGTACAGCGGGAGCATTCGTACAGTAGGCTTATCTAGACCACTCTTTGTTTTGACACATTTATATTTATGTGTGTGTGAAGACCACTAATGCACAAAGGCGAGCAGCTTAGTGCCGTGGTAGTGCTATCCTAATCGTCATTGGAACAAGTCGATACGTGTTTTTGCACTGCTAAAGTAATTTTACAAATAATCTTTGAAAACATTTATTTGTAATAATTTTTGATCCAATTAATGAAATAATTTATTATGCTTTTTGTATAAGTGTCTTATATTAATATCTAATCAATAGTTTTCTAATAACCTTATCCGTTATTTTTATTTTGAATTTATATGTTAGTTGATATGGTTGGGGTACATTCGTACAGTAATAAGTGGGGAGGATTCGTACTGTAAATACGTATGAAAAAACCCGCGCAGCCTTTATTTTGCATTTAAACAGACAGCCGTAACTGATATCTAGGAGAAGTTAGAAAAGCTTTAGAGAAAATATGTATTCTCTGCATATAAGATATATAATTTTATTTTTATTATGTTTAATATTTATTTTGTTTCAATTTTAAACTTAATAAATGTTTATTTTCAATAAATATATTTTTAACTTAGTAATAAAGTACCGAACAAAAAACTGAACGAAGCTACCCCGCCGTTTGGGGTGCATTCGTACGATCTCCATTTTTTTGCAAAAGACATCATAGTACTGTCTTGTTAGCTTTTTTCAAGACTAAACTACAATATTATAAAAGCCAGATATTTAGGTTACTCAGCAGCATTAAAATTATTTTAAAATAGTAATTATTTTTGCTTTTATACGACTTAGTGTAAAAAGTGTACGAATCCTACCTGCTTTCCCCTACTGTTTTAATTGTATAGCCTGTCTTATTTATTTTTAAATATTCCTCTATTAACCTTTATTTTTGTCTTGACAACTGTCAAAATATGCTTTGTCTAATAAATAATTCTCCTTTATTCTAATGTACTTCATTTCTTCCCTCAGGCGTTCACTGCTCGTGTGTGAACATTCGGCGAATTTTATATGCCAAATTTTTTAAATAATTTGTTCCTAAAATTTGAGCCTCAAATTTCATGTTACTAATATAAAAATAAACCTCAGAGGAGTACACAACAAAAAAAATTAAGATTTTGCCAAGTATATTTTTGCCAGCATACCATTTTGTTTATGAAAATAAATGTAAATACATAAAGAAAAATTTTTTACATATGAGATATTGAAAATTAAGCTACCTCCTTTCTCAGTAAGAAAACTAAATAATGCATAATATCTTATTCCAGTTAAATTAGTAGCATTGTTCTCATTATAAATACAAAGTTTATATGTTGCATAAGCTGCAAGATTTGTAACTGTAATACTCAAATCAGTAGTCTTTTTTGGAAATTCATTTCTATATGAAGGACAGTTATTGCATTGAATTACATAAAAACCAAGCTCAAATGATCCTTTACGTGGCTCATCCCAAGTTATTGTTGCTTGATCAGATGTTATATTTAGTACCTTTATATTTTCAACTTGTGCTGGTGACTCTAAAAATTATAAATAAAATTATTACAGTCAAATTGTGGTCAATAAAAAACTTATTAAAAAATTCCTCAATTTGTAGTCAACAGCTTTGTTACAGTTAGGCATTACATCAACTGTTACGCCAGGTTGACAAAAAACTTATTTGTACTTTTTGTTTTCTTTTACAACAGAAATATTAAGTAGGATTAATTGGTTAAAGTTGCTTTATTAAACATAAAGTTGCTTTATAAGATTTAGATTTATAAGTTAAACTTTTTAAAAGTATATAGTAAATTTATGAATTAGTGATTATTTAGTTTTGATTTTTTTTTTTTGTAACAAAAAAAAATCATAGATTATTTATTACACTTTTTTAGATTGATCATAGAAAGAACGTCATTTAGAAATACAAATTTAGTTGATGTGCTGTAAGCAAAAATTTTGTTAACAACAAATTGTTTAAAAAAATGATATGACAGTTTATACTCATTAACAGTTAAAATTCCGGTTGTTCTAACCTCTACAGGGAATAAGAATTTACTTCTCCTACAGTAGTTGTTTTCCATTTTTTTATTAAAAAAAAAACAATCTTTGAAATTGAATCATAGTACAAACTTTAATAAATTATGCAGCAGGAAATATATGTAAAAAATAATTCTAAAATTAGCTGTTTTTCTTATTTATAAGCAATGTTTTATGTGCAATTTTTTGAGTTTGTTTTGTGTAACACTGTCACGTTTCTTATTTTGATTGGATTTAATCAAAACCCTGATGAAAAACTTGAATCAAAAAAAAAAAATTGAATCAAATTTAAAATTGTCTTTTTAAATTTATTTAACTTTTTCAAAAAAAAAAAATCTTTTAAAATTGTCTTTTTAAATTTATTTAACTTTTTCAAAAAAAAATCTTTTAAAATTGTCTTTTTAAATTTATTTAACCTTTTCAAAAAAAAAAATCTTTTAAAATTGTCTTTTTAAATTTATTTAACTTTTTCAAAAAAAAAAAATCTTTTAAAATTGTCTTTTTAAATTTATTTAACTTTTTCAAAAAAAAATCTTTTAAAATTGTCTTTTTAAATTTATTTAACTTTTTCAAAAAAAAAAATCTTTTAAAATTGTCTTTTTAAATTTATTTAACTTTTTTAAAAAAAAAAATCTTTTAAAATTGTCTTTTTAAATTTATTTAACTTTTTCAAAAAAAAAAATCTTTTAAAATTGTCTTTTTAAATTTATTTAACTTTTTCAAAAAAAAAAAATCTTTTAAAATTGTCTTTTTAAATTTATTTAACTTTTTCAAAAAAAAAAATCTTTTAAAATTGTCTTTTTAAATTTATTTAACTTTTTCAAAAAAAAAATCTTATAAAATTGTTTTTTTAAATTTATTTAACTTTTTCAAAATTTTTAGTTTTAAGCTCAAGATTATTTAAACAATTTTAGAATAAAAATTTTTTTTAGAAGAAATTCTCTTGATAAAACAGATTAACAAAAAAAAAAAAAAAATATGCAATGTACAAAATCCTTTTTCAGAATATACATAAACAATTGATTTTTTTTAAAAATGAATTTCTTAAAAAAAATATTTCTAGAAAATCTATTATCTTGATATCGCTATAAACAAAATGAAAATATATATAAAAAATGTTTTTCATATTCTATTCAAAATTTCTTTTTGTGAAGCCGTGAATCATATGCGGACAAATAGGAACAATGTTTCGATATATATAAACATACGTGGCTATAAAAATGTATATTAAAGATGGCTTACTTATAAGAATATATATATTTAAGTGTAGTACAGTGTTTTAATAACGACACAACAATGGCGCTACGAGTAAGGGACGATTTGACTTTAGATGACCCAGATAATGCAGAAGCATGGATTAGATGCTTTTCAGCTTCCGCACGTTCAAAGAAATTAAAAGATGAGATAAACGGTAGCTACGAGATAACAGATTTATTTATGGCAAAAGCAGGGATTGAAGCAGTTAAAAAGATTTCTCTTATGGTATATCCAGAAGAATTAGAAAATATGATGTTCGATGATATTAAAACTGTTATTATGTCCCATTTGAGACCTCAAAAACGACTAATTATTGCTGAAAGAGTTCGATTTTTAGCATTAAAACAGCAAAACAATGAAAACATCGTATCATATGCACAAAGATTACGCGAAGCTTCACTCTTTTGCAACTTCGAAAAATTGGGAAGAGATGGCCAAAGTGCGGAAGATGATTTGATTCAAATGAGATTGATTGATGGTCTCCAATCTTCTGATCAGAGAGTTAAAGCTCTAGAAATGATACAGAGTGGAGAATCGCCTAAACTAGGAGCATGTATTGATTTTATCAGGCAACTGGAGCAAATATCCTGTTTTAAGTTACAGAACAATACCTCATGCAGGAAGATCAAGGAGTCCTTCCGAGATGATGGGAAGGCAGTTGAGATCACCTCTCACCATGAGTTTCGAAAGTGGGACACCTTTATGGTACCGTCAAAAACCAGATTCCAAACCTGAACCTGCCTCATTCATCTCTCAGGCAGGTCTAAACACTGCGATCATATTAAGGAATAACTCTTCGGGTACGTTAGCACACTGTGACCAAAAAAACAAACGCCTAAATGAGCCTAGTATACTTATGAATAATGAAGGCAGTATGCGGTATGATCATACCAATAATGAAAAAATCGATCCATGCAATAGTGATAAATCTGATATGTCTGAACTACGTGTTACTAAAGAAGAACCTAACCAGAATCAAAGAAGTACTCGGTCGACAAGGGGGCAAAAGCCAATACGTTTCAGGGATGTGAAGCCGTGAATCATATATGGACAAATAGGAACAATGTTTTGATATATATAAACATAAGTGGCTATAAAAATGTATATTAAAGATGGCTTACTTATAAGAATATATATATTTAAGTGTAGTACAGTGTTTTAATAACGACACAACACTTTTTAAAGTTAATATGGCTGACTTTTGCAAGTAAATGCCAAATAAATGCAACTATTTCAAGTAATGGGAAAAAATTACTTGAGTAATTTTAAGCATTTTTTTTTCAAAATAATTTAAGTAATTTTAAGTAATTTTAGTTATTTTTAAAACATAAATTTTACATTTTTGTGTTATAGTACTATAAAAGTATTTGTGTTATATTACTTTATAGTAACCTAACAAAAAAAGTATTATAAAAGTACTATAAAAGTATTTGTGTTATATTACTTTAAACTTCAGTAACCTGAATATAAGTACTTTATAAGTAACTTATAAAGTACTTATATTACTTTTTAACTTCTTTAAACCTAACTAAAGAAAGTATAACTAAACTTTTAAATTTGAACGCAAAAATATGTGTCAACCATTTTATCATAATGTTGTCAAGATAGTGATAAAAATTCCAGCA
Source organism: Hydra vulgaris (assembly GCF_022113875.1). Lineage (NCBI taxonomy): Eukaryota > Metazoa > Cnidaria > Hydrozoa > Anthoathecata > Hydridae > Hydra > Hydra vulgaris. The sequence continues at coordinate 48,771,734 of NC_061163.1, forward strand.
GCACTGAAGCGTCTTTCTATTTCAACTGATGATGGTGGTAAGATGATGATGGTGGTAGTTCAACTGATGATGTAAAGACTTTAAAGCATAGTGTAACTTTTTTTAGCATTTTTTAGCCATTTGATCATTCAAATTTCTTTTTTAATACAGTCCAAAACATTAAAAGAAGCCTTGTTCATCATTAAATTTAAATTTCTGGACAGGAAGTAATTAAGCTCTTCAGCATTACTATTTTCAAAGGTTCTTTAATTTCAATGTTACTAAAAAGGTTCTTTAATTTCAATGTTAATAAAACATCAGTTAAATGTGATACTTCACATTTAACTGATGTTTTAGGATCTTTATGGTCATAAAAAAGACTACAATAAATATCTCTTGCTATAAATAATAGTTCTTTTTTCTTAGGTTATTTTAAAATAGATTTTTTTTAGCTTGATCATACTGATTTTGTGCCTTTAAATATCTTAAAAGTCCTGCAACTACAATATTTCTTCTTTCAGAAATTCTTTTTATAATAGACTCAAAAAAAAAAGAAGATATTTGTATTATCTTGGTCTTTTAGTTTTATTAAAATAAATTCACACGTTTTTTCAGCTCCAAAAAGATTATCTTATTTACAAAGAACTTCAGCACCATCTTCAATAATTTCAAAACAATCTCCTAAATGCCTAGCTGTTTTAATCTCATCAGTTGGTAGCATTTCCAATGCATTAAAATGCTCTAATGTTTTCGTAACTGCTGGTTCAATTTTAAGAAATCTTAAAATCATTTTAGACATTGAGTTCCAACATGTTTTTGTATGCAAAATTAAAACTCTTTTCCAAACTCATTAAGACAACAGCGTTGTCTTAATGAGTTTGGAAAAGAGTTTTAATTTTGCATGTCATTCTAACTTTTTGGATATTGGTTTTAATTCTATCAAGCTCACATTGCTCAACAGTTTCATTATTAAGTAGTAGTTCTTCCCAATTGACAGAAGTTTCATAATTGGTTTCATTATCACAATCATTGACTTCTTCAGTATCCTCATCTATGTTGTCACAACAAGAACCTTTATCTACTACTAGATCATTTGCTTTTTTATAAAGTACATCAACTACTGCCAAGTGGATTCCATAAGAAAGACATAGTTGATGAGTTATTTGAGACAATCATCCGGTTTTTTTCGTTACACTGGCCCTATCTCGTTACCATCCATCTGTAACCATTCCAAAAATTTGATTATTTAGATTTAATTTAAAATCTTTGTTTAAATCAATCACCCTCAGCCTTCATTGAACCCACAATCCTCATCATTCCAAGGCATTGAACTGATTCATCTGACATGTGTAATTTTGGACATATATATCTTTGATTTCTAATGGAAGTCCATTCATCTAGAGTCAATGAAAATCTATCACCATTCTCAATCATTTTTAACAAATTATAAACCATTCTTATTTAAGCTTTGTATTCCAAAAACATTAAAGTCATAGCTTGCCTTGAACTTGGAATTTTAAGACCTTGAGCGGCCCAACCTTTTTGAATATCAATTTTGACAATTTATAAATGACAATAAGTTCAACAGCAACCATTCAAGCAAAGTATTCAGAAGAAACCTCTTTGGAAAAACTAGCAATAATTGAAAGTTGTCTGGATTAGGGTTTGAACTTGAACATAAAGCTGATCCTGACAATGAAGTATGGCGAGAAATGCCTGTCACTTTTTTTTATTTTTATATTTTATACTTTTTCTAAATGATAAAGTAATGCTATTGTTGCTTGTTTTGCATTAAAAGTTGACGGACAATATATACACTTAACAATATTTTGCCTTTTGTTGAATTTAAAACATGTTTCCAAATTTTCGACATCTTTATTTTGAAGGTTCCACCCTTCACTTTCCTTTCTTTTTTTTTAACATTAATAAAAATATTTGTTAAACAAAACTAGATAAATAAAAATAACACACACACACACACACACACATATATATATATATATATATATATATATATATATATATATATATATATATATATATATATATATATATATATATATATATATATATATATATATATATATATATATATATATATATATATATATATATAAATGACAAATGTACAAGAAATAAATCAAAAACAAAAAAAAAATAAAGAAATTTTGAGATAGCCGGTAACAAGTTCCTTAAAATCCATTGAAGTTGGCAAATTTGGTAAAACAAAGCCAAGAAATCATCAAAATGTAAACTAAAAAAACATTAATATTTTACTTTTAGCACTTATGACGAGCTTACAATATATTGCACAAATTTGTTTTAAAATTGGTATAAAATAAAAAAAATATTTTATATTCTCTATAACAATGAAATAGAAAAAACGTTGTTTAAAATTCGATTGCATTGGTTGTTTAAAAATCGAACACAGTTTTAATGTCAAACATAAGTCTATTAAAAAGAAACTACTGTAAAGTTGATATTGTTTTAAAATAATATAAAATAGCAGTTATCATTCACCATTGTAATGCCATTAAAGCAACATTGTACTATATAGGATTAGGGTAGTTGTATATACAATTTTTATACAAATTTTAATAAAATACCAATTTTCTAAAAAAAAATCAAAAAAATAATGGCTTTTCAAAATCAAAATTTTTTGTCCTATAGAATTTCAAGATCTAGAGTCAGACCTCTCAGAAATGCAAAAAAGATACATTACTTCAAAAACTCTTTAAAAAAACTCTCAAAGAAAGATACATTACTTGGTGGAAACATTTTTTATCTATGGCTATATATAGAAATATAAGCAGAAGTAGTTTATTTATAACATGAAAAAAATGAAACAATTGTAGTAGATATAATCTACAGCAAACTTCTGTTACTCTAAAGGCTACTCTAGTTCTTCTTTTTTCTATTTGTTATGTTATTTTATTCAACTTATTTTTTTATTTTAGTACACATTTTTGAAAATTATTCCACCATCATTTATTCACTTTTAAATATACCATCCTTATCACCAATTAATAATTGATAAAATTCAATTAAAATTAATTTTAATTGATTTTTTATCATTTAAAAGCTGAGAAATAATCCAAATTTAGGTAAATTGTATTATTTTATGGAAGTTATGATTAATCTAAGTTGATAATTATGATCACAACTTTATTCCTTAAAAAAAATTTTTTGTACTTAGAAACTTATATTGAAAAAACTTGGTACCATATTTTAGTTATTAAAAGCTTCTAATAACAACCATCAAATTTTATGCTAATCATCATCATCATCATCATCATCATCATCATCATCATCATCATCATCATCATCATCATCATCATCATCATCATCATCATCACCACCACCACCACCACCACCACCACCACCACCACCACCACCACTACCACTACCACCACCATCATCATCATCAACACCACCACCACCATCACCATCATCACCACCACCACCACCACCACCATCATCATCATCATCATCATCATCGTCATCATCAATAGCATAAAAGAAGCTTAAAGCCTGATGGTGATCTAGATCATGATGATCATTATCATCATCAGGCTTTAGCCTTTCTCTTTTATGTTGTTTCTCTAATATAAACAATCTAGAGCCTTTTTATTCTTAACTAAAGCTCATTCATATAATATATAAGGTACTCTCTACAAGTTTTCTTACTTCTACCACAACCATTTTCTACTGAAGATGCTACCTCTCTACATGCTGATACCTAAATTACTTTAATCTTTTCTAACAAAATTTGTTTGATACAATGTTTTTTCTAATCTGTCTAAGATTATGCCTCTTTTTCTTGTCTTTTTAGAGTCATACCACACATTTATCTGATCATCTTCTCCTTTGGCAAATACTAAACCATGTAAATACTAAAGTTTATATAAATATGAAAGGATATTGCATGCCAGCATTTAAATAAATAGCAAACAATGTTTATGTCCATAATATGTATACATCTTTATGTCCATAATATGTATGCATTTAATAAAGCGCATCTCAGAAGCTTTTATCCCATCTAGACTAAAAGTAACTTTAAGGGTAACACAAGGTATCTTGTGGTACCCTTAAATTTTTGCTTCTGTATTGTTTCTTATCTACAAAATCAATCTTCGCATAAAGTGGCTCTATTTGTTAATGACTCAATTTTATGCTCTTGTCTTGACAAAAAATCTTCACTCTTTGATTGCTTAAAACAAGGAGCTGATTTTTAAACTGATCTTTCTTCTGTAACAGCCTAAGGCTCGCTGTGGCTTATGGATTTAAATTCTGGACTTAAAATTAGCAATTTTTGTTAGACAACAAAACTCATTTATATAATAAATAATTAAAAAAAATTAAATACATAATAAATAGTAAAAGTAAGCATAAAATTATAATATATAAAGTATTACAAATTTTTTCTAGTCCTAGCTATCAACCCCTGCTAAATCTTATAGTTTAGCCGAAACCCTGGTCACTTACTAATGCCCCCTCCAAGCAATCAGAGAGTATTGGCTTCTTATCAAGAAAAGAATAAATGGTAGTATCATTAGCAAACAATGCCACCTTAGATGTGAGAATATCTGGAAGATCTTTAATGTAAATTAAAAAGAGTATAGGGCCAAGAATCACCTTGAGGAACCCCTGTTACAGGATGTAAAAAAAGAGTGCTGTTCATCTAGGACAACTTTTATACTATGATTGGTAAGGAAGGATTCATTAATCTTAAAGATGTTACCTAATAAACCATAAGAAGAAGCTTATGGAAAAGATGAGCATGCCAAACTTTATCAAAGGCTTTAGAAAGGTAGAGAGCAATAGCCCTAACCTCTCCACATCTATCTAATGCCTAATAAAACCTATTGGTTATTATTGTTAGCAAATTTGCTGTAGAACGAAAAGATCGAAATCCATAAAGATGAGAGGTTAAGTGTTTGTTATTTAAAGGTTAAAAAATCTTGCTTATGATAGTAAGAAGATTTATGAGACGGTAGTTAGACAAGTCAGATTGCTCTCCAGAATTTTTAAAAATAGGGATAACAGATGCTGCTTTCCAGCAGGCTGGAAAACAAGACTCTGATAAGCACTTGTTAAATAGTTTTAAAAGCATAAAGATCCATAAAAATCATAAAGCATAAAGCATAAAAATCATAAGCATAAAAATCATAAAGCATAAAAATCCATAAAGATGAGAGGTTAAGTGTTTGTTATTTAAAGGTTAAAAAATCTTGCTTATGATAGTAAGAAGATTTATGAGACGGTAGTTAGACAAGTCAGATTGCTCTCCAGAATTTTTAAAAATAGGGATAACAGATGCTGCTTTCCAGCAGGCTGGAAAACAAGACTCTGATAAGCACTTGTTAAATAGTTTTAAAAGCATAAAGATCCATAAAAATCATAAAGCATAAAGCATAAAAATCATAAGCATAAAAATCATAAAGCATAAAAATCCATAAAGATGAGAGGTTAAGTGTTTGTTATTTAAAGGTTAAAAAATCTTGCTTATGATAGTAAGAAGATTTATGAGACGGTAGTTAGACAAGTCAGATTGCTCTCCAGAATTTTTAAAAATAGGGATAACAGATGCTGCTTTCCAGCAGGCTGGAAAACAAGACTCTGATAAGCACTTGTTAAATAGTTTTAAAAGCATAGAAAACAAATATGGAGAACACTTCTTCAAGACTATAACAGTTATGTTATAAGATGTCATGACCTAAGAATAGCGGGCTTTGGCATTAAACAAAATCTTTTTACAATGGTTTCTAGCAATAGTAAATAGATGTCTGTTATCTGGAGAATTGTTTTGCTGATAGAATTAAAGTTATGGTTATGATTGCAAATTGCAGCAGCACAAGAAGAGGAAAACCATGAAGAAGAGTGAGGTTTGACTTCCATGCCAGCCTGAACCAAAGAAGTTACATACGAAGCACATTTGTTAGCAGAAAGAGGAAAGGTTTCTACCCAAGAGCCATCCCAAAAAAAATCTTGGAAAGAGTCCCAGTCAGCTTTAAGAGGTACAATGATAAAGGGATTTTGATGATGAAAAAGAATGGGATAATAGTTAAGGTTCTGAAAAATTTTTATGAGCAGATATTGGCCGATAAATTGTGCGCATACAGTTGCATAATTATGCGCATAACTTTTTTCCGGTTTCAAATCATTAAAAACCGTTAAATTGTTTTGACTAGACAGACAAAAAAATGAGTTTTAATACTAGTTTTAATAAATTTAAAATTAATGTGCTTTTGAAACCAAAAAATGAACAAATAAAAAAATCAAAAATTTATAGTTTAAATAGACATTTTTCAGCAAACAGAAAGACAATGGAAAACTTTACAATAACATGGTGGCCACAAAATTTTAAAAATTAAATTCCAGGACATTTCCAGGAAATTCCAGAACATTTTGTTGCATTTTCCAGGACGTTTTATATCTTATTAAATGAATATTATCAATTATTTTTACATTATATTTTTTTCATATTGATTGAATTATAGAATAGAATATCATATTATTATATAATTATTACTCTCTTATTTAAAATTAAGTTCAAACCATTTATATAAAATATTTTTTTGCATAAAAAATTTAATACTACTTTAATATTATTAGTAATTTCTTAACTTGACTCAGAAAAAAAAAAGTTCCAGGACATTTCAGGACATTTTTGAAAAAAATGTAATTTTCCAGGACATTTCAGGACATATTGTGACACTTGCAAAAATCCAGGACATTCCAGGACTGTGGCCACCATGAATTAATAGATAATTGCAAAATCTCGACACAGTAAAGAGAACTGGAGCTTGCATTGCCTGCCAAAAGACAGTTCAAAGAGCAAAAAATTGCCTTGCAGCACATAAACAAACATCATGTCCAAGCGCTAGTGAAGATGAAAAATGATTGTTTGCAAAACGATAAGCAGAATCATTAATCAACTTTAACAACAACATTATAATCTCAGCTGAAACTTACAAAGTAGTCAACAATGTGATGAATCCTGAAGAGTTAAAAAAAGAAATCGATACGAAATTAGCAAACTTCTTTTTTCAAACTGGAATATCTCTTGTCTCATTGAATCTGAAGCTTTGAAGGATTTGATCAAAGCACTTAATCCATAGTATGCATCATCAATACCGTGCGCAAAAACATTGTCAGGTTTGCTTATTGATAAAAAGTATGTAGAATGCTCCGCTAAATTGGAAGAAAGTCTCTAATCATCTGAAAATTTAATGCTTGTCAGTGATGGTTGGACAAATATTGGTGGCGATCATATAGTGAATTTTTGTATCAAGGCACCAAATACAAAACCATTTTTCTATACTTCAATAAATACATCAAGCACAATTTAAAACACTGCAGCTGTTACTGGTACTATCATCGAAGTAATCGATACTCTCGGTCCACAAAAGTTTAGAAGCATTATCATTGACAACGCTCCAGTAATGAAAGCTGCTTAGAATATAATTGAAGAAAAATTTCCACACATCTCAACATATGGCTGTGCAGCACACGGTATAAATCTTCTCGTTAAGGACATTTTGAGTATTGCTAAAAGTTCAAAGACCATCAAAAAAGCTGAAAAAGTTATCAAGTTTCTGAAAAATCATCACATTGTAAAAGCACAGTTTGATGAAATAAAAAATTCCAGTTAATATTCATTGCTCACTCACAATGCCTGTTTCAACTTGATGGCTCAGTCATTTTAATTCAATGAACAACCTTTGGCAAAGTATGTTTTGATTCAACTTGCGGATAAGGAAAATGCATCTTTGAAAGAAATTGCTCCAAAAACGAATTTGGCCCCTGTTTTGAGGCTAATTAAATCAAATGCTTTCTGGGATAGTTTGGCAAAACTTGTGAAAGATATCGAATATCCTTCCAACATCGTTGGAAGACTTAAAAATGATGATACTCCATTATCTTTGGTGTACTATTATTTTGGTAAAATGTACAAGAAATTTGAAAACAAGCAAAATATTCAGGAAATGGTTATGAAATGCTTTAAATTCCTTATCACCTGCAGAGAGAACTTGGTCAATTTTTTCAATTTATTCATTCACGATTGAGAAATCGCTTGACAAAGGAACGCGTAAAAAAAATTAATTTTCATATATACCAATAGTATTTTGATGGATACAAACAACAAAAATGACTACATTTTAGAGGAAGGAGCAGTTCTCAGCAAATTTGAGTGTGAAGATATAATAAATGAGCAAACATAATACAAAAACAAATTAAATTGCCAAGTTTTGATATATATTTTTTTAAATTTGTAAGCATCAAAATAACTTGAAATTTTTATTTAAAATATTTTTTTTGATTTTTGATTTAACATTTTATTCTATATTTGACAATAATTAATTTCACATACCGTTTATCGGTTAAGTTTGTATGCTGATCATATGCGAATAATTATGCGCATAACATTTGAAAGGTATGCACATATATTCACCGATATGTGCATAAGTTCCGAACTCTAATAGCTTTAGAGAGATCAAACTGTGATCAGAAGACCTGGAAGGTCTTGTATAGAAACTGAACACTGACTCAGATCAGGATCAGAAACAAGATATAAATTGAGTAGAGAAGGTAAATGGTTCGATAAATGTGAGTTGGAAAGTTGACTCATTGAGTTAGAGATTGAGAAAGGTAGTAGTTGTGGGCCGTAATGCCTGCAGAGTCACTGATACTAGAGCCAAGCCATCTAGTGTGATAAGCATTAAATTCGCCAACAACAGTATTGGTTGAAAATAACTTTGAAAAGAGATGAAGGTGAACGATATAGAATAAAGAAAAAAAAATTTAGAGTGAAGAGGTGCTAAATGAAAGCATATAAAAGAATAGTCTGAGGATTAAAACTTCACAACAAATGGGTGTTGACAAAAAAATTCTTATAATAAAATTACTACAAATTTCCCAACAAATGGGTATATTCTTATGAATATAGATGCCATGGCCAAGCATGTGACTATTGGAATCTTTACAAATTAAAGGAAGATAACCATCAACACTAAGATCACTAAGAGACCTTTTACAAAACAGTAGCCAGATGCATTTAAGGCTGCATAAGATGAGTATTTTTATAGGGATATTAACCGGAGTTGGCTTCTCCTAGCTTTTGCCTAAAAATGTGTATTCTACAAGGCATCAGGACATGAAACAGGTTGTACTGGGTTACAAATTACAAGTAACATAACCTGACCTGACGTCAAAACCTATATATATATATATATATATATATATATATATATATATATATATATATATATATATATATATATATATATATATATATATATATATATATATATATATATATATATAAAACTATTAAAAAATTTATTTATACTAAACTTTAAAAACTAACCAAAGCAGTCAGCCTCATTAGAATCTCTGCCAATTTGTCTGTGGTAATTTGGAAGGCATTCACATAATATTCGTGGAGCTGCTCCAGGCTTCACATTGGCTCCACATTTTGAACATGGATGGTTGCCACTATCAGTTTTGTAATAACCTTCTAGACACTCTATAATTTAATGAATATTAAAAGCAATTTATATCATATTATAATGAGCAACATTGTATTAGCTTTATGTTTGAGGTAAATAATGTTTAAATAATTGATATACAAATATAATTATATAACTAAAATAAATATATTTATATAATTAAAAAGTAATCATATGTATACAATTAAAATACATTTATATGTAATATAATATTAAAATAAAGTACAATTAAAACAATTATGAAAACATCCAAAATTATTTTATTATAATTAGAATTATTTTTGTGTAAAATATCACTCAATCTTAAGACAAGATAAGAGTTTTATTTTTTAGCCTTATAAATCTAGATTAGGCAAGCCTAGTACCATAAATATATTTGTAGGGCTTTGAGTACTTGTCATATCCAAAAAACATTTTAGTACATTTCTTGTAACAAAAATCTTGCTTTAACATAGTATTTGCACTAAAATTAGTCCATAGAGCTACATCATAAAAACAGAGGCCTTAAACAGCTGCACTTTTACCTTAATTGAGCATTTCTTGAATCGTCTGATTAATATGTTTGTATATTTAATTTCTCAATTTAATCTCACATTAAATCTCTCAATTTATATCAGCATTATCAAACAAACCATTTTCTATTATGTGATCCAGATACTTGAATTTGTCAAAGAAAACTAATTCACATCCAGCTAAGGTAAACAGTGGAAAATTGCTTGACACAATCTTTCATCTCTCTTTTGGGTTAAATACCATACACACTGTTTATTTGTATTAAATGACATTAACGGCAGTGGCTTCAACATTTAATGCAGTTATTAATTTTTGGAATGCAAACCTAGACAGAAAAATAAGTACAATATCATTGACACGTGCTAAATAATTTAAAAAAGTTTCACCTATGTTACATTCAATTTGCATGTTCATGATATTGAAAATCAAATCAGTTTTCTTAAATAAAATATGAACAAGAACGGTGAAAGAAATCGACCTTGCTGCACACCATTGCTTATGTTAATGCTATCAGAGTTTACTTTATGCCATCAAATAAATATAGTTTGATTTTTGTACCAAGATGAAAGTAGACAGACAAAATTCTTGGCAATACTCTGATCAATTAACTTAGAAAACAGTTTCCAATATTTAACGCTATCAAAAGCATTATTGAAATCTATAAAGCATATGAATACATGGATTCTTTTAGAATAAAGTATTCAACTGTGATATAACTATGACACTACATATTATACTTAATATATGATACTATATATTATTCTATATATTATCTATCTATCTATTATATTATTTTATTATATATTATACTATTGCCGAACTTAATAGTAGTACACTTTCGAGCCTGATTGACACGGTACCATTGGCAGCCATTGCAACCGAGGTAATGGCGAGAAAGAGTCCTCTGTTTTATAAGAAAACGTGAATGAACGCGTATCCAAAAATCTAACGTACGTAATTAATTTTAAACTAAGTAATGTTAAAACATACTGAAACATTTATCAAGTTTTAAAGCTTGATTTTCACTTAAAAACTGCTTTGCGTCAAACTCTCCTTAATTTTAATCTATAACATTTTTTCCTTGAAAAAGTTGTTAAATTGTTTTAAAAATTTTGCATGAGTATGTGCCTGTGTGGTCGAGTGGATAAGGCGTCGAGCTTCTAAACAAGCCGAGGTTAAGTTCCTACCAATGGCGGCTTTTTATTTTTTTATTTTTTCGATTATTTTAAAATACAAAATAATTTTGAAGTTTTATAAAGATTATATACATATGTAACGTAACAATATTATACATTTTCACAAAAGTAAAGATTTTAAGAAAACTAAAGTTTCATAAAACATCAACAAAAAAAAACATCATCGGGAGAAAAATTTGTTGCGTATGTATGATGATTGAGACACTTATGTTATTAATGTGCTCAGGTGATTAGTGAAAAAAAGTTGTCTGAAACTTATTAAAAAAAAAACTATATTAAGCAGTATAAAAAAGTCCTGCTACTTAAGAAGGTACTGCTGTGCAGGCGAAAAAAAAAAAAAAAAAGCCTGTAGCTAGAAAAAAATTTAAAACTTTCTTTTGATAATGAAAAGCTTTTTTTTGTAACATATTTTTTTACTATAAATATATGCTGCAGCTGTTTTTCAAAATGCTTTATATGCTTATAACGTATTTCGAGAAAAACGTAATTAAAAAAAAATTATTAAAAATTAACTCTTCGTTAACCTTAAGGCGTTTTAAAAAACGGCTGCAGTTTAGATCAGGGATGGCCAAATGGCGGCTCGCGAGCCGCATGCGGCACTTGGAATGTTATTGCGGCTTGCGAGCCGCATACGGCTTAATTCCAAATTGTTATATGTTAATATATTTCCATATAATTATTTCCATCATTCTTATCGTCATAAAACTTGCAAAAATGGATAAAGTAAAAGTAAACACTAGTTTGTTTCGCAAAATAAGGAGGAAAAGAAAAATTAAAGTCAAAAACAGAATATTTCATAACGATTGGACATAAAAATATGCATTTATTGAAAGAAACAATAAACCTATGTGTTTAATTTGCAATATAGAACTTGCTCATAACAAGACATGCAATGTTAAACGTCATTATAGAACAAAACATAAACAAGTTTCTGAAGAAATCCGTTAAGTTCAAATTACAGAAAGAATTAAATTGAATTGCTCAAAACAAAAAATAAAATTTAACAACTAAATATTTCATCTTACAGCCAAGAATCAAATAATACAACAGAAGCAAGTTTTGTTATAGCATGGAATATTGCCAGAGGTAAACATCCTTATACCGATGGAAATTTATAAAGCAAAACATTTCAGATGTCCGGTCAGTTTTAGATCCTAGTAATAGCAAAATCCAAAGATTAGTATCACAAATTCCTACTTCTCGACATACAACTGAGAGAAAAATATCTGAGATTGGTATTGATGTTGAACAGCAATTACTAAACAATTTAAAAAAATGAGAAGTATTTAGTTTAGCTGTAGATAAATTAACAGATATTCAAGACAAGCCTCAAATGGCTGTATTTCTTAGATATGTGACTTCAGGCATAATTGTAAAAGAAGAGTTACTAGATTTGATTGAGTTAAAAGACATAACTCGTGGAGTTGATATAAGGAAGCCCTTGACAAAGCTCTGCTTAAAGCTAATGTACCTATCAACAAGCTTGTTAGTGTTGCTACAGATGGTGCATCAGCAATGGCTGGAAAACATTTAGGACTTATAGGCTTATTAAAAAGTGATCCTAAGTATCCAGAATTTATCCCAATTCATTGTGTTGTTCATCAAGAACATTTAGCTGCAAAACATTTTAACTTTCCAAATGTTTTTAAATCTGTTTTAAAAATTGTAAATTATATTCGAGCAAATACAAAAAATCACTAACAGTTTAGAAACTTTATAAATGAATTGGATCTTGCTGACGAGCCAAGTGACGTGTCATTTTTCTGTTCTGTAAGATGGCTTTCAAGTAGTGATGTTTTTTATAGATTTGTAAAACTATTAGAGCCAATTAAATGTTTTTTGATTGAAGAAGAAAAGATGTTTGAAATCCTAGACGATATAAATTTTGTGCAAGATCTTTTGTTTTTGACTAATATAATGCAACATTTAAAAAGTTTGAATTTGTTTCTTTAGGAAAAAGAAAAAAATATATCTGATCTTGCACAAACGATATTTAGTTTTTTGAAAAAATTTAATCATTTTCCTCAAATGAAGGAGATGATTACTTCTAATCCTTCAATTCAGTATGATGACTTTAAGATTGAATCATACTTGAACAAACTAAAGGATTTACAAAAAGACTTTCAAAAAAGGTTTAAAGATTTGCATGAACTAAAATCTTCTTTAGGATTTATAGTAAATCCTTCTTTAATTAATATTATTAGTAATGACTGTCCAACACCTGAAAAAATGCTTGAAGATTTATCTCAATTTGAAATGGAACTATTAGATCTCCAAGAAGATCAAAATCTACTTATGCTGCATAAAACAATAACTTTTATGGAATTTTGGAAGATAGTTCTCGAGGTTAAGTATCTTCAATAAAAAAGATTGCCATAAAATTCATTTCAATTTTTGGTTCAACGTATACATGTGAATCTTTATTCTCTACTATGAAATTTATCAAATCAAAGTATCGTGCAAATCTAACCAGGGAGCATTTGTCTGAGTTACTTAGAACAGCCACTACAAGTTTGAAACCAGTTTTAAGAAACTTATCAGTAAAGTTTTGAGTATTAGTTTGATCAAATTAAAAAATTGATAACATGAATTTTAGTGTTGTTTTTTAAGTGTTATTTAATTGATATAAGCATTGTAATAATTTTGTTAATTAAAAAAAAGTTTATGATCAGCATGTGCTAGTACAAAAATCTATCATAAAAAAGATCAGTGTGTTGCACAGCACATGGCCAGTGTGTTGCACAGTACCTAATCGTGTGCTGTGCAAAATCAGTGTGATCATGTGATTGTCAAAAATTATAGAAATGATTTTTTAGTCTGTTAGTCTGAAGGAAATAAATCAGATATAATGGCATTGTAAACAAAACCTTTGAAGGAATAGTTTTTTCTTTAAAAAATTTATTGAGTGTTTTAAAACAATTAACTAAATTCAATTGTATACATATTTTACTTAAATTTTTAAAAAATGATTTTTTGTATCCAAGAAATATCTAAATTTCATATTAAAATGATATTGTTGAATAGTAATACAACAATTATTTCCACACCTTGGGAGCTCATGGAATTTTCTAAATGATTTGTATTTTCTAAAAAATTTTCTTTAAAAAATGATTTTAAATAGTGAATTACTAATTGTTGTTTTTATATGAAACCAAGAAAATGGGCTAATACTAGAAGTTTCTTATTTTTTGGGTAGTTTTTTTTTTTACTTATCTAGTACAAAAGTTTCTTAAAATTCAGATTATTAAAAGAAAGAGTTTAAAGTTTCTTATATAAAAAAACAAACATGAAGTTGTTGCGGCTCTTCGCCTCACGTAGGCATATAAATGCGGCTCTTGTGACAAAACGTCTCGCCAGTGCTGGTATAGATGATACAACGAATATGCAGTAGCGTAGCGAAGGGCCCGCAGCCGCGGGGAGGCCCAGAGTTATTAGGGGCCCAAGGCAACAAAGAAAAAATTAAAAAAAAAGTGTCAGTACAATAAATAACAAATAACAAATTTTTGCGGGGGGGCCAATTTTTTGTCGCTACGCTACTGCGAATATGTTAAAATAAGATAATTTGACACAAAATTTAAAAGCTCTGAACTGATAAATGATACGCATGTTATTTATTGTACTGACACTTTTTTTTTAATTTTTTCTTTGTTGCCTTGGGCCCCTAATAACTCTGGGCCTCCCCGCGGCAGCGGGCCCTTTGTTACGCTACTGAATTGTAGTTCAAAATTTTATGATAGCTCTTAAAATTTTATTATAGTGCGTTGGTTTTTGCAAAGAAACGCTGTATTTAAAATAAATAAACAAATAAACATAA
The DNA here is from genome assembly GCF_022113875.1 of Hydra vulgaris. Lineage (NCBI taxonomy): Eukaryota > Metazoa > Cnidaria > Hydrozoa > Anthoathecata > Hydridae > Hydra > Hydra vulgaris. The sequence continues at coordinate 48,786,748 of NC_061163.1, forward strand.
CAACATATTGATAATTTAAATTAATTTTTTTTTTTTTTTTTTTTGGGGGGGGGGGGGATATTTTTCGGGGGGATTTTTTTTCGGAGGGATTTTTCTGGGGGGAGAGGGGATTTTTTCTCCGGGTATTTTATCCGTGGGGATTTTTTCTCGGGTGGATTTTTTCTTGGGGGATTATTTCAGGGGGATTTTTTCCTAGAACCTTATGAAATAACTATTAATCGAATTTAGTTGTTTCTAAGTTTTTGCACGGAAGCTTTTTCAAAAAAACAATTTAAAGTTAATTAAGCGTTCAAATTTACGTCTTATGGTTTGTATTTTAAATTGAAATAATATAAAGCACATTTGGTAAAAATTCTAGCTTATTTAAGGAGGTTTGTGAAAAGTTATGCAGTAAAAACAGAAAAAACATTGATGTTTCTTTCCTTTTGCACGCCAGTGTTGAATTATACAGTCGCGATTTGCAAAATTTGGAAAAATATCTGGTCTTCAAAATTTTAGTTTATGCAAAGTCGGGCGGACGTGCAAACAGTGCACCCCCACGCCCCCCAATATTTAAAACACGTTTTATCGAAAATGATATTTTACTGACCAAGTCAAGTTAATTAATTCAATTAGAGTGCAATTACTTTAATTGACTGAAAATGATGGATGCAGTTAAATTTATATCTTTTGACTGGCTATTAGGGATTAGTACAACAAAATATACATTCACATATTGACCACAAAGATTAGGACAGTAATAGTCATTATTATTAGTATTTCATAAGGGTGCGTCGTTCACACGTCCGCTTTATTACTTTTGTAGCCGTAAGTTTAGTGTTTTGCTTTTTTTAACTTTTTAGCTAACAAACTTATAATAACTTGCTCCTTGAAAACAAAGTATACGGCTTTGAGCGGACGTGTAAACATTACTCGTCCTCTCAAAGCCGTGTTCTTTGTTTGTTTGTACAAACAACATAAATAATTCCAAACTTTAATCAAAGTAAAAAAGCACCTATTAAAAATAAAGTGGATATTCAAATATTTTTTAAATTTCAGAAACTTTCACAAATACACTTGATTAACTTTATAAAAAAGTTTAGCATAATGAAAAACGTTACTAATAGTCTATAAAAACGCGCGTTAATTTTAAAATCAACCAATAAAAAGTTTTAAATTGTAGACTAAAATTAACATGCGTTTTTACGGATATTTAGAAAAGTTTTTCATCCAGCTAAACTTTTTATACTCTACGTTTTTATAGTTGTTTAAGTTCCTTTATAAGTTTTAACCCTTTATTTACCAAGGTAAGGTAACTTTCAATATTGTTGACACTATTGACATTTTTTTTCAACATCTATTTTGTAGAATGAAAAAACATTAAAACATTTAAAAAATTTTTTGCTGTTGCCATGGAAATAAGTTTGGGACAAATAAGTCCCGTCGGGTATTTCCGGTTTCAACATTTTTGAAAGTTCAAATTAAAATACAATTAAATTGTTCAAACAAATTATGAATAATTTAGATTATAACAACACATTTTGAAACAAAATATTTTCATAGTTCATGATACAAAATGTTCATATTATAGATGGGTCTTTTTTCTGCGATAAATTACAATATGGTACTTAGCAAAACAATTTCTCTTATCAATCAAGCATAAGTATACTTCACAAGCACTACATTTTATATGCGGACGAGCTTCTCGTTTCTCTTGTGCACATACCTCGCAACGACCACGGCTACTGTCAAATTTTGGCCAATAAACACCTAAATTTTCTTTTCTAATAGCTGAGGATACCGAATAAGTCAGTGACTTTCTTTTTTTTGATGGGCCTTGCTGGGTTGAAGATAACAATGGCCGCCCTACTTTTATAGGGCGCCCACGAGTGATTAAAGATTGCGCTACCATTCTTCGAAACAAAAGACTTTTCATTTTGGCTCCGGTAATTTTATTGAATGCAATAAATGAGTTACATAATGCTCTTTCAATTAAACCAAAAAAGATTCGATGCCACCATTTTTTGGATTTCCGTGATAAGCCATATGAAGAAATCAACTGATCTGCCATGTCAACGCCACCCATAAAGGTATTATAATCTTTTACAGAAACAGGGCAATTAAAATCTTTTCTTGTTCCATCTTTCTGTGTTCTTAAAACAGTTGCATGTTCTGTTCCATGAAAATTAGACAATATGTTCACAGATTTGTTATCTTTCCATTTGTAAAATACTAATCCTCCAGCTGAAACCCGATAGTCAAAGTCACCTCTTTGAAGCATTTTATCACTTTTTAAGTTTTTTGGCAAGTATTTCCTGTCTGAACGTATTGTTCCATAACAATAGACTTTATGTTGTAATAGGTATTCCATTAATGGAACAGTGGTAAAATAGTTGTCAAAATAGACCTGATGATGTTTTCCATGCAAAGTTTTTGTTAGTTGGTACATGACTGATGCTCCTAATCCAAAATGCTTAGGCATTAAATCATCACTTTGAATTTTGTTTTTACCTTGATAAACTTCACAATGATACATATATCCATCCATGTCAGCAATGGCCCATAATTTAAAACCCCTTTTTATAGGTTTCATTGGATTATATTGTTTTAAACTGCTCCGACCCTTAAAGAGAATCATACTTTCATCTATGCTAATACGTTGAGATACATTGTATAGCTTAACAAAGTTTGAGTTTAGTTGGTTAATCAATGGTCTCAGTTTGTACAATTTGTCTTTATTATCGTTTGGTTCAGCAGCATTATCATTCACATGAATATTGCTTAGAATTTGAGCGAAACGATTTCTTGGAAGAGCACTTGATGCAAATGGTACTGTCAAATCAGACTCACAACTCCAATAATCCGTCCATGATGGTAATTCATGATAACCCATTATAATATTGATTCCTAAGAAGGAAAAAAACTCTTGCAATGAAACATTTAGAACAGCCTTCATGCTTTGTGTTATATATAGATTGGTTTGATAAAGTATGTTCTGTTGTATTTCATTGTCAAAATAAGAAAAAAAGTAATCAATAGGATTTTGACAATCAGCAAAATGGTCCTTGACCGGGCCTTCGTAAGATGAAAATGGAGTTTCAATTTGGTTTTTAGTCTTTTTAGTCCATTTACGATCTTGTTCAACATTATAATCCTCATGGTCAATGCTGATGTCTTCCATGCTACTTTCTGAATCGTTGGAACTTTCTGATTCATTTTCAACAGGTTCCAGTAATTTTGGAGCATCTGATATAAATTCATTTTCAGAATTACTTGACTCAATGTCCTCACTAAAATCACTAGGGATTTCCTCTATAATGTAGCGAGCAGCTTCTTCCGATGTAAATAACTTTTTATTTGACATTTTTATTAAACTAATAAAAAAATAATAAGTAAATACCATATAATCATAAAAAAACTAAAAAATAAAATTAATATTTTTTTGGTAAATTTTGAGTCAATAACACCTGACGGGACATATAAGTCCCACAACAAATTTTACAAAAATATAATATAAAAATGCAATAAAAACTCATCAAAACAACATAAGTATTTATTTACTATAATAAAGATCAATCAAAAAAATTCCCAATGCACAAATATATTTAAGGTTATTTATATACAATTTTCAAATCAAGAAAAAAATTTATTAGAACTGCAAGCTTTAGTAGACATATTGTAAACAAAAATATGTGCTTTTGAACAATGGCTTTAATAATATTTTATTATATCAAGATAGTAGAAGGTATATCTTTTAATTTCTATAAATTAATATCAATAATTTACATTCTCACTAAAAAATATAGGCACTAACTTACAGTGGGACTAATAAGTCCCGTCGGTAAACAAAGGGTTAAATATTATTTGAATATCCATTCTATTTTTCTAGATGCTTTTCTACTTCAATTAAAACTTGGGGTGTTGTTTCAACAAAGGATGAATTATAAAAGTGCGTTATAAAAGTAATAACACTATTATAGTGTTATTTCTTTTATAATGCAGCTAGTTACTAGAGTGTATTTACTTTTGTAGTCGTAAGTTTTTTAATTTTTTTTTATAACTTTATTGCTAACAAAATTAAGTTGATTCGCCCCTTGAAAACAAAGAACACGATTTTTGTATTAACTAAAATTTGTCATTTCACGATCGCTTAATTCAACCCTTGCACGCTACTGTATATAAGTAAATACAGTGGCGTAGGAAGATCGCAAAAGTTAGGGGGGCTTAACATGCCGGCGATAGGGGGAGCATAGGGGTGACCCAAACACTAAATCTTAGTCGGCACAAACAAGGCCACAACAGTCAGTCGGCAAAAGTCGATATATGTATGATATAAGTTGGCACATGTTAATAATATAATAAATATTCGGCATATATTAAAAAGGAAAAAGTTCCTTAATTTCGTATGATACAGCAAAATAGATGAAAATGATCTATTTATTTAATAATTTATCACTAAACATTCTTTAGTGATAAATTATTGAATGACATAAGGCATGACATTTAATGAAGAGCTTTGTTCAGCCAGATTTCGTAGAACATCTGAATAATCCAATAAGAGTGTTTGGCTGTCCAAGCAAATAATTAGTTAGTGAACAACTTCTCAAAATTAACCCACTCCTTTGAAATTTAGAAATTAAACTATTACAAGCTAACAGCTATATATATGCTTAAGGTTCTAAATGAAACTGGACTTTCTGGCATGAAAAACTTGCATTATCACTAAATCAAGCCACTCCTCATCATATTGTTGAAAAAAAAATTTCGTGACAAGTTAGAGTCACTTGGAAGGACTCTTGCAGAACAGCTCACTTCAAACCACATTCAAGACTCAACAAAGAAAGATTCAACCAGAGTTGTTAGACTATATCGACACTGCAAAGATGTGTCTGATATAGTCAACCATGTTTCAAAAGTCAGAAATATTCCTGGAGAACCATTGATCAAAGTGGGAATTGATGGTTGAAGTAGCTTTTTTAAAGTAGGGTAGAGCGGGGCTAGTTGAACATAGGGGCAAGTTGGGCAACTAAAATATCTCAAAAACTACTCATCCCATGGCAAAACATCTAATGGATAAAAGATAGGTATTTAGAATGGTAACAAAATGCGCATCAAATAGATGTTGGACCGCGGTTCAGTAACATGCACAGACACTTTTTCGATTTTGGACCAAAAAAGTAAAAAAAAATATTTTTGCTATTTTTGATGCTTAAAAAAACATTTATCTGTAATCACTTAAGTGTTTATATTTTACCCATTTATTTGGCTATTGATTATACTTATCCTTTTTTCCCCAAGCCTTATAGTTCTTTTTATAACCTAATTGATGTGTCGCCTTGTCTAGTCGGAGTAAGTTTTAGGATCCATTCACACTTATAAATTAATCATTATAAAATACTCATAACAATTATAAGTTAATATCTTAAACCTTTTTTTTTTTAATGATTTTTTAATATTTTTAAAATATTTTTACTCAATCAAAATTAATCATTATAAAATACTCATAACAATAATAAGGTAATATCTTAAACCTTTTTTTTTTTTTGATTTTTTAATATTTTTAAAATATTTTTACTTCAATATTACGTGGTCAATAAAATCTTTAAGTTTAAAAGTTCTTGAATAATTTTTTAAAATTAATCTTGTTTACTATGTTTATTATGATAATATTAGGATAGTGTGCATATTTAAAAAACATATAACTTATAATTTATATTATATAAACATATTGATTATTTATACAATATATAAATAATTTATATGTATTATTTAATATTACTACACACACACACACACACACACACACACACACACACACACACACACACACACACACACACACACACACACATACACATACATACAGACACACACACATATATATATATATATATATATATATATATATATATATATATATATATATATATATATATATATATATATATATATATGTATATGTATATATTATAGGATGCGTAATTATAAAAGAAAAACTTCAAATGGTGCCTTCACAAGCCAACAGCTTAGTGATGCAGCAAGTTCTGTTTTAGAGGGAAAAAAAAGTGTTATTGCAGCTGCTAAAGAATTCGACATCAAGAGAATGACATTAGCAAGATATATTTCAAAATTAAAAAATTATTTATTACAAATGGCATCTATATTTTACGACTATACTCCTAAAGATGTTCGATCTTTTGTTTATAAGTGTGCTTTTCAATACAAAATCAAAATACCAGATTCTTGGACAGTAAATAAGATGGCTGGTAAAGAGTGGATGACTAGTTTTTTAAAATGAAATTATCAATTATCTATAAGGAAACCTGAAGCAACTAGCCTTGGTAGGGCAACATCATTTAACACTGCAAATGTAAAAGCATTTTTTGATAAGCTAGGTGAAGTTATGGATATATACAAATTCAGTGCTTCACAAATATGGAACGTTGACAAAACTAGTATATCTAAAGTTGTAAAACCTAGGAAAATTGTGGCTGCAAAGGGCAAGAGAAATGTTATTGCTATGACAACTGCGAAAAGAGGCACTAATGTCACAATGGTAATCGCTGTATCGGCCTCAGGAAATACAGTACCTCCAAGGTTTGTGTTCCCTCGCAAAAATTACAAAGATTATTTTGTTAATAATGGTCAACTGGACTGTATTGGGGTAGGTAATGGAAGTGGCTGGGTTACAGATATTGAATTCAAAGTTTTTATGCAACATTTGATTAGGCATGTGAAGCCTTCAAATGAATATAAAATTCTGTTAATTTTGGACAATCACTCATCTCACTTGCATTTTGAAATACTAAACTTAGCAAAGGAGAATGGAATAGTCATGTTGTCTTTCTTACCACACTGCAGCCATAAGCTGCACCCACTAGATGTATCAGTGTTTGGACCTTTTAAAAAGTACCTATCAGTTGCACAAGATGCATGGCTGAGAAAAAATCCTGGAAAAGCCATAACAATTTATGATATACCAAAAATTGTATCTGATTCATTGCCATTAGCTATAACGTGTACTAACATTACAAAGGGTTTTCAAAAAACTGGTGTATACCCGTACAATGCAAACATTTTTGCTGCTGATGATTTTTTACCATCATTTGTCACAGATTGTATAGGGCCAGCAAATCTTGTTTCTGAGCTATCACACGTAGCTCATTCTGAAGTATGTTTAGCATCATCTTCAGGTCATACTGTCAAAAGTAGTACTAATAAAGAGACAATGTTACTTATTCCTGAAACTCCTAAAGCATTTTCTCCAGAAACTGTGCAATCTTACCCAAAAGCAGCACCAAGAAAGATACATTTGACAAGACGAAGAAAAAGGAAAGCTGCTAACAGATACTCCAGAAAGAATTATATTAAAACAGCAGCAAACTAAGAAACTTAAAAAAAAGTTGAGAAACAAAAAAAACTATCTACCTGTCAATTCCTTTAACTATTAATAAAGAGTGTGGTAATAAAGAGACTCAGTTACATAGTATATTTAAGAAATAAACAAACAAAAAAACTGAGAAGAAAAAAATTTTAAAGAAACCAAAAAGCAGTTCTGCCAGTCAATCCTTTGCAGATCATGGTGATAAAGAGACTCTGCTGCTTAGTATATTAAAAAAAGTTAAAAAACAATCAAAAAAATAAAAAAACAGATGACAAAAAAATTAAAGACAAGTGCAGAACACGATTATGCTTGTCTTGTATGTTGGGAAACCTATTCTGAAGGTCTACCAGAAGAAAATTGTATCCAGTGTCAAGGTTGCAATCAATGGTTTCATTCAAAATGTGATTCACATTCTGGTCAAAATTATATTTGTATTAATTGCAAAATGGAAATTAAAGACTAACATAAAGTGTTTAGTTATTGTCTTTAAAAGTTTTAAAATGTTTTAAAAAAGTTGTGTTTAGTTTTAAGATTAAAAAGTTTTGTTTTTGTTTTTATTTTAGCCTCAAAATTATTAGCTTTGATATTTTCCTATCTTTAATAATTTGTTAAAATTGAAAGTATCTATTTAATTTATTAGGAAGTTTTGTTTTGGTTTTATAACAGTGTTAATAGTTGTCACTGAAATGCATTTATTTTTTTATTGCTCAACTTACCCCACGCAATAGCTCAACTTACCCAGCTGGGGTAGGTTGAGCAGCCTAATAAACTTTAGATAATATATTCTAAAACAAATCGAAAAAAGTTTTTTTGTCTCCACCATTTTTTAGCAAATCAAATTATCTTTCTAATCGTGAAAAAATTATATTAATCGGATATACCATTCAAAAGATCTGCTAAATTTAGTAAAAATTGCACAACTAGGCCCGCCCTTCCCTATGCTTGGTAGTTATTGAAGCAAACAGATAGGATTCTTCTTATCCCTGTATTTATTAACTGTACCAAGCGTGTTGCTTGGTACAATTAATAAATACACAAGCCTATGGATACATTAATTATGATATTCACTTAAGTGATAATTATAAATAACAGTAATATATGAATTAATATTTATTTATTACTAATAATATTAGTTATAATTAAATTAAAATTAATTAAATAAAATATAATGCGTAATCAAGGCAGCTCATTTAACAAACAGTGGTTCTTAATTTTACATTACAAATTAATAAACTGGGACATATCTTAATAAGCACTGGATGATCGGAAATTGATAAAATAGATATAAATTAAAGAGATTTTTTTAATGACTTTACAATGGTAAGTGATTGGAAAGTGTAGGGAAGTAAAGTCGAATTTAATTAATAGTAATTTTATAACTTTATTACCAAGTAAAAAATTTAAGAAAGCTATTAATTTTTAAATGCTTTTCGTTTTCCTCAAATTGGAAATTCAATCCCACAGATTGAATTTAATCCCGCAGATTGAATTCAATTCCACCTCCGGGAAAGTTGGAAACTCATTAAACTTTTTTTTATGTCACATAAATTGTATTATTGAAACAATTTATTTTTCATTATAAAAACATGGATCATTTAAAAAATGTTCACTTTCTCGAAAGAAAAGCGAAATCGAACACTCCTAGTTATTAGGATATTTCAACACACTAAATATTAATTTTCATTTTATTTGGCTGAGGTAAGCAGGCTTAGTGGGAAAAAAAACTGCTTGAAAATTTCTGAAGATCGAAGTTTTATCTTCTTATCATTAGATCTTCATAATTGTTTATATTAATTGATATTTTGTATTCATGCATTTCAAACTTATGTTTTCATTAAACTTTAAAATTGTATGCAAAAGATCTTGATTTTATTATGCTTTTTTTTTTTTTTTTTTTTTTTTTTTTTTTTTTTGCATACTTGTATTGTAACTTCATTTAATATTTTCATGAAAGATCAATTTTTTACTTCGTTGTAATGATTATTACGCAAAACAATTCCTTCTGGACAATCGTTTATAACGCTAATTCAGAATAGCAATCAGCAATTGCAAACAAGCAATTTCCTTTTGCGAATTGCTTGAAAACTGATTACGAAAGTATTTACTTGAGAGAATTCCGCACGAGGAATTCTCGCTTAAAAGCCTTTGCGCTGAACTTAATGACAGTTGGAGTTTCTACACAAAACTAAACATAGTTTTATATTTAAGCTTGTTGTAATAATTTAATATACAAATATTGAAATAAGTATTAAATTCTGTTAAATTCTCTTCATAACAAATAAGAAGACAAAAACATTACATGGTACCAGAAGTGAACTGAAGACATTTTAAGAAGAGATTTTGGAAAAGTACTTACTCAAAAGAAAAAAAAAATGGAGTACTTTTTGCCAAGGCTAAACGAAATGGACTTCAATGAACCCAATATAGCTGTTATATGGAAAAAATGGAAACAAACTATGCAGTTGTATCGAAAAGTAGCAATGACAAATAAATCTGAGAAAGAAAAATACGCGACATTCTTATTTGTACTTGTAATACTTGGACTTGGAACAAAAAAGAAAATGACGACGGTAAAATTGATGACATTTCGAAGAATACTGTTTACCGAAAAGAAATCTGATTTTAGAACGAAGTATATTTTTCTTACGAAAACAAAATATCAATGATTTATTTGATTTCTTTGTAACTGATTTAAAAAATTTGGCTCAAACATGTGTCTAAAAACATTCAAGATGGTCTGATATTATACAAAATAATTGACGGAATCAAATCAAACAAAGTCCAAAATAATCTACTTCGAAAAGGAGCGGATTTAACTTTAACTAAAGCGATTGACATATGCAGAGCTAAAGTTGCAAATGCAAAAATGAAATCAATTACATACGAAAAAGATATTCATAAAACCAAGACAAGCAAATGCGTAAATCGGACAAATACCAAAATGGAGAAAGATCTCGAATAACGAAAATGAGTCAAAAGGTAAAGACTGTGTTAAACCAAATAAACAAAACTGGAAACAAATCAATCATGGCTCAAATAAAAAAACAACAACAAAGACAGTGCAAGAAATACAATAGAAAACACGAACCAAGAAACTGTTCTGCATTCGGTCATCCGTGCCGTAAATGTAAAAAAAAAATTATTGGGCAACTTGCTACAACTCAAAAAACATTCACAAAAATTGCGCTGAAGAATACCATGTGGAATCTGTATCATCTTGTGAAATCAAGGCTAAAAAAGAAGCTTTGATAATCTTTAAAATTAATTAAAAATTGTACGAAGAAAAATTGTCACTGGAACTGAAGTTGATGCAATGTCAAAAAGAGTCTACGACCAACTAACATCACCTGATAATCTTACTTATACAAATGTGAAACTACGTGGTTATGGAGGAAATTACATTCCAGTGCTTGGAACATCAAAGATGATGTGTTACTACAAAAGTTGTAAAAGGTTGGATAAATTCTATGCAGTTGAAACAACAAGCAAACTCGTTCTTAGCTTAAAAACTCTAAAGAATAGTGAAAAATTTCAAAACTTACAGAAGAAATATTCTGACAAAAACGCAAAAACATTGGGAAACGTAAGCGATAGAGACTGTTTGTATAAGACTTAAAAGCTATCAAACTACTAAATGAAGTAAAAACTGTAGACACGAACGAAGCACAAGATCAATCCTTCAGAAAAATTAAAAACCTGCTAAGTTCGGAACAATGTCTTGTCTTCTATGGTATCCAAAAACCTGTAACGATAGAAGTAGATGCATGCAAAACTGGTGTTGGAACAGTACTACTTCAAAATGAAAAACCAATTGCATTTGCGTCAAGGTCAATGACAACAGCTTAGTTAAACTATGCAATCATTGAAAAAGAACTTCTCGCAGTACTTTTTGGGTGTGAGCAATTTCACCAATATATATATATGGGGAAAAAGTAACTGTTAACAGTGATCATAAACCATTGAAAAAATATTATGAAGAAATCGTTAACAAACACTCCTCCGCGTTTTCAAAAAATGTTGTTAAGATTGCAAAAATATGATATTGATTTAATTTATAAAGCTAGTAAAAAAATGATCCTGGCAGATACGTTATCCAGAGCTCACACCAATGAAACTGAAAAAGAAATCCCGGAGAATGAAATAATCGCTCAAGTGCATATGGTTTATGCAAACTGTTCATCATCTAAAGAAACCATCAAAGAAATTATAACAAACACGCTCAAAGATATTACGTTAAATGTAGTAGCGAACAACATAACAAATGGATGGCCGCCTGAATAAAGAAAGGTTGAAGACTCAGTAAAACTTTATCAGTCGTTTACAGAGGAACTGACACTCATAGAAGGAATAATTTTCAAAGGACAAAGAATTTTAATTCCAACATCAATGCGAAAAGCAACAATTTAAAAATTAACTAGCACACATGGGGATTGAAAAAACTAATATGAGAGCAAGAGAAACTGTATTTTGGCCGGGGATTAATAAACATATTGGAGATTTAGTAAAGTCGTCGAAACATGTCTGGAATACACAAAAAAACAAACTAAGGAGTTAATGATATTAGGCGAAATACCAAATCACCCGTTTCAAATTGTGGAAACTGACTTATTTCACTGGAATAATCAGGATTTTATTATAGTGGTCGATTATTATAGTCGTTATTAAGAAATCGAAAATGTTACATAATATTCAATCTCAAACCGTGATAAAGAAACTAAAGATGATCTTCTCCAGACTTGGTATACCTCAGATAGTACTGAGTTACAACGGCACACAATTCACATCTTCAGAATTCCAAAAATTCAGTTAAGAGTGGGAGTTTAAACATATAACTAGTAGCTCTCAGTATCATCAATTAAGTGGAATGGCTGGGAGGCATATGCAAATAGCAAGAAACTTGCTGACCAAGATCTTGTACATACCTCTGCTGGGGGTGAAAAACACTCCTGTTGACGGTCTTGCATCACCTGCTCAGCTCATCAGTGGAAGAAAATTGAGATCAACACTTCCTACTTCTCTGTCACTACTTCAAGTAAATCCAATCAACGTAAATAAATTTAAGATGAGTCGTGAAAAAGTTCAAAACTTACAGAAGAAATATTATGACAAAAATGCGAAAACATCGGAAAACGTGAGCGATAGAGACTGTTTGTACAAATGATGGAAATAAATGGCAACCAGGAAAAGTTGTTGAGAGCAAACAGCAACGAAGTTTTAATGTAAAAACCTGAAATGGAAATATTTTTAGAAGAAACAGAAGACATCTACTAAAAATAAAAGACGAAGTAGATTGGGATGTCAATTTATCCGATAATCAAAGAGATATGAATGAATCAATAGACATATTCATGGGTAAAAAAAAAACTGCCAAACAACACAAACATTGATCTAAATACAAATCAAGATAAATAATCAGACCATTACATTGATTTCGAAATGCGCTTAAAAAAAAAGGAAGGTGTAATGATTGTTTTTCCCTCTGGACAATCGTTTATAACGCTAATTCAGAATAGCAATCAGCAATTGCAAAACAAGCAATTCTCTTTTGCGAATTGCACGAAAACTGATTACGAAAGAATTCCCTTGAGAGAATTCCGCATGAAGAGTTCTCGCTTAAAAGCCTTTGCGCTGAACTTAATGACAGTTAGAGTTTCGAAACGAAACTACACATAGTTTTATATTTAAGCTAGTTGTAATAATTTAATATACAAATATTGAAATAAGTATTAAACAAAAACAATGTTGAATTCTCTTCATAATAAATAAGAAGACAAAAACATTACATTCGTTACATATTATTAACTTATTATTAAGTTATTATTAAATTGATAAACATTTTTATAATTGAGTTTTATTAGATTTATTATTGAAAGACTACAAAAAAGCTACAAAAAAATATTTCAGGAATTATAATTAGTATATTTAAACAGACTGTTTGAATGTTTATATTGGTAATGAACTGATGTGTTAACAGAAGTTTCTATTTTTACAGATTTTAATGCTTTAGTTTTTTATACATAAGTTGGTGTATACATCTTAAAAAAAGTTTTTTATACATATGTTGGTGTATCTTAAAAAACTGTGTTTCTCTCAATTATATCCATTAATATCCATTTATATGTTGTATTTTAAAAAGCAAAAGCATCATGTAGTTTTATTTTTTTCAATGTTGGTTAACATCTGATACAAGGTATCAGATATAACGGAAGTTGGAGTACAGTGGATCGGATTTCTTTTATTTTTAAATTAAGCAAAAGTTAAAATATGTATTTTTTTTTTAAGACGAAAGGATTGAGATATATGTCCTTTATGATAATAAATTACTAAAACCCAAATATTTATTATCTAACGGCTCACAGAAAGGTTTAGAGTGAGTTGTGTTGCGTTATTCACTGTGCCTCAGTACTGAGGCTGAATCAATGAGCACAACTGTGAAATAGTTTTAATAAATATGGGCATAGCCAACTAAATATGAGGGTTAAGACACTGTACACTAAAGTTTTGGTTGAGTGTCTTAACCCTCAATTTTTAAAACGTCTATTAAAAAAATAGACGTTTTAAAAATTGAGAAGAAAAAAAAGAATTTTATTGATAACAAAACTTATAAAAGTATTAAAAAATTAAAAAATCATTCAAATATTATTATTCATAACTTAAACTAATAAATTTATTTTCATATAATTTTTTTGTTAAAAATGCATGAGTTTAATTTTCAAGATCATTAATTGGCTATAGTGAATCAACCTATTCATAGTACCTCGAATTACTGTGCCCCTCCATAACAAATTAAGTTTAAGTCTAATTTATTAAAATATGAGTGTAGTTAAAAGAAAAAAAAACTACTAAAAAGAAAAAACTACTAAAAGAAAGCATAAATATCAATAATCTGAAAGAAAAACTTCAACTTTAAAAATTATTTCAACCATGATTTTCATAACAAGCATAAGGAAAGTAAGAAAATTTACTTTAAATAGCTAAAACAAAAATTTCCTCCTAAAAATTGGTAGTCAAATATTTTGTGGTAACAGCTATAATCAAAGACGGCTGATATATGAGCATATAAAATGATTACATTGCTAAGATGAAAAAAATTCTAATCTCTGAGAAAATGCCTCTTATTTACTGTGCCCCTCGATCCACTGTATCCCAACGTATATATCTGATGCAAGGCACCAGATTATTATAAAAGGTTATTATAAACCTTGATGTTTAGGTTAAGGTTATCTAAGTAAAGTCATGATCCAAGCAAGTATTTTGAATTTCAAAATAGATATCACAAATATAATGACTTGCAAAATTGGAATTGCAAGCATTATGGCTTGCAAAGCTACTCATTTTTATAACCTATTTGTTAAAATATTTGTGCTGGCAAATATCAAAAAAAAGAGACTTGGATTTTTTTAATATCATTTTAAAATATTTTTACATAACCTTCATGAAAATGATAGCATATTCAAAATATAAAAATAATTTCTTTTCATTAGTTTTGATAAATATTATCTGTTATAAAAATATCAATAAGATGACACCTTTTCTTAATTTTATGCTTTTTATTTATTTTAAATAAATTAAGGTAATAAATGTAATTAGTAGTTCAATTGGCTTAAGATTAAGTTATTCTATTGGTTTAAGATTAAGTTAAGTTTACGGTTAGCTATTTAAATCACAACAAATCTAAGGTTAGGCTGTTCAACAAGGTATGCAAATTACAGTGTGTGATAAAGAATTTATGAAGTTGAATGAAAATAGAACATGTATGATAAATTGTTAGGACAGTGGTATTATTTTATTTTTGCTTTTTAGGTATTGACAGGCTCTACTGATGACTTACCTTCCTCCAACGAGGTTAAAAGAACTACGAACTACAAGCCAATTTAAAATATTGTTCATAGCACCAAAAAATAGTTAACCTTTTATTATATTTACTAATTAGATTACTTATATTTCATCATTTTTTAAAATTATTTTTGAAAATGTTGGTTTTTTACAAAATTTTTAGTTTAAAAAGTTTTTCACATATAGATTTTTAGTTTTTTAATAATTAATTTTTATTCAAGAGTATATTTATAATCGGTGTGTCCATTTTTTCTGCAAAATCAATTTGATATTATGTCATCAATGTGAGAGTATAATCTCAAAATATATTAAAACATGGAGGATTTATATAGTATGTATATCGCCGCTGCAAAGCAAATCTTAAATCGATTTTTGGCAAAATTGACTTTTGTTTTAAAATACTCCTTAGGTGCACAAAAATCATCTAACTAAGTATGGTACCAAAATTGATTCAAATTTTAGAACTATGAGTAAAATTCAAATATTTAAAAAAAAAATGGAGACAATCCAAATATAATGTCAACTTTTTAGAAAGGCAGCAAAATTGAGGCTTCAAACTACAGATTTGTATCACTAACCTCAATCGTCTGCAAAATCCAAAACTGTCTCATTGTGTCGTTAACTAATTATTTTCAAAAATTCTCTAGGAAAAAAAATTTATAGAATTTCTATAAACTTTTAAAACATATAGCCTGTAGAAATTCTATGGAATTCTATAGAGTTTGTATAGAGCCTCGGTTAATTTCTATAGAAATTTCTATAGATTTTTTTTTCTACTTTTTTTTCTATAGAAAAAAAATCTTTAACAGCAATTTCTATAGACATTCTATAGAAATTTTATAGAAATTCTATAGAATTTCTATAGGCCATTTGCTTCTAAAGTTTATAGAAATACTATAGATCTATTTTTCTTGGGCCAGCACGGTTTTGTATTCAAACAAGCCTGCAATCATTCTCATGGAAACGCGTATCATCCTGACACAAACTATTAATCTAGGCTATGCTGCCAACTTAATTTATATGGATTTCGCTAAAACATTTGATAAAGTATAAAGTTATTATTATCGTATAAGGCTTTTATACGCCAGCATCTCAAGTTTAAGCTACCGTGGCGCAGTGGTAGCACACTTGCCTCAGAAACGTAAGATCCGTGGTTTAAACCCCGCCTCTGGGCAAGTTTTGCGACATCGGTTGGGAAGGAGGCGCGAACTTCCTATTAAATGCTCTTCCGCGGTGCTCTGTGTAAGACCGTAAGGACTTCTTAGGGCACCTAAAATCAACATTAAAAAAAAAAAAAAAAGTTTGCAGCTCAAGCTGTTCTAAAGCATGACATTAAAACACTGGAAATAGTGCAGCAGCGCGCAAAATATTTAATGAGTAAATTTTCTTATTTGTTCATATTCAACCAAAAAGTTTTTTTTCGTAGTTCAACATTACTCAAAACTATAAAAAAAATAGACTTTATATACTCTCATACATTTGTACAAATTTATGACATCTTAACAGAAAAATTTATTTTAAAAATAATTTCTGAAAATTGGATTTTTTAGTGTTTGATAAATATTTTTAAGTGTTTTAATTTATCTTTATTAATCTTAACTAACAGTTAAATCATAAATGATTAATGATTTTTTTGTGGGACGTTTTAATATTAAACTATATAATTATTCATTATTAGTTATAAAGATAAAAGGTATGCGAGAAGGATAGCGGGTTAAATAAGAGTTGTTCAAAATTTTTGAATGAATGTAAATTAATGAATCCTATTTTACATTAGTGGTTTATGTCGCTATGGTTATCTCATTCACACCTTTTAAAAATATTACCTTTGCATCCTATGTTTTCTTTAGTGTAGCCTTTTGTACATACACATTTTCCTTGAATAGTATAACTTCCATCGTATTTGCAAGTCATGTAGGGAATTGTATTATTCAAAAAATTTTCAGCTTTTTCTTCACATATGCCTATGATTTTACGCTCATGCTCGTCAATATCAGGAGCAGGTTGAGATTTAAAGTTAACGAGTTCTTCACTGACCGTTGGACATCTTTCATATTGAACTAAAAATGACTCGATTTGTCCTTCATAATTTTCTCTAAGAAATCGAAATTGAAAGCCATTATGACTTCCTATACTATTTACTGTTATTACGTCGGTGGTAGTGAATATATCTTCGTTACTTATATTTCCAGGCAAAAAAGAGATGTTTTTATAAAGCTTATTTGTATTTTCTTTGTCTCCTTTATACAACTGTAATGATAAATAATCATTGTATGTCTGATTAACAAAATTACGTTTACGAGTTAATAAAGTTATTTCAATTATGAGTCTACTAACATTTTCATTGTTCGTCCAATAAGGGCTTTCTAATACACAACTTTCATTAGTAGTTAGTTTTGTTGCAATTAATTTTTGGCCGTCAAAATACCAAGCGCCGTTGCAATTTTCGCTGATGACCCATTCTTTAAAATTTGCATCCTTGAAATTTATTTTTTCGGTTAAACAAAGTTCACGAAGAAAAATAAAGCTCAAAACTGTTGTAGGCAACACATTGTTCAACAGCCTATATTAAAATATATTTAATTTGGCATTAATTTTTTAATTTGTCTAACTTCAAATTTATAATTATTAATTTACTTAACCTTAAATTTTATTACATACTCTGTTAATTATAAAATTTAATAGTTGAAATTATAATTTAAAATACATACATGTGTATTCTAAAAATGTAATGTATATTCATCATCCTACAAAAGGGTGATGTTAACAATAATATATGCTCAATATTAATATTAGTGGTATACCGGATATTTTTGCTGGATATGTCGGATAGTGAACTTTTCTCAAGTCCTATAAATGTTTATGAAGTAAAAACAAGTTTTGCCATTCTACATTAAATAGTGTTCAAAATTTGAAAAAATAAAATCAATAAAAAACTCGTATAACACATGTATATGCGTTAATAATGTAAAAGTCTTACTTCGTCAACACATATACCATGTCATACAGTTTTTGACTAATTTTTTAAAGTTAGATCTGGAATACTATTTGTTGCAGACTGGTAAGATTTGTTTTTTCTTCATAAACACTCATAGAACTTTAGAAAAGTTCACTATCTGGCAAATCCAGCAATATATATGTATATATATATATATATATATATATATATATATATATATATATATATATATATATATATATATATATATACATATATGTATAATATAAAGCATAACTGATTTTAAGTGACTTATATGCTTTATAAGTTATATGCTTTATATTATATATATATATACATATATATAATATAAAGCATAACTGATTTTAAGACTTAGTAAGTTTTTTAAGTGACTTGTTAACTAGGATCAAGTTGGTGTCATCCGCAAAGTGATAATCAATCAATATCAATCAATATATATTTCTGAAATATTTGGTATTACATTTCAAGGTTGTTTACAAATAGTATAAACTACTAACACTACGTAAACACCTAATGATAATAATTAAAATAGTAATAGCAATAATAGTAAAGATAATATTTATGATAATAATAAATAATAATAATAATAATAACATGTTATTTTAACAATAGTAATAAAATATATAGTAATTAAAATAATTAAAATAAATCGGTATAATTTTCCATACAACAATCGTTTTTACATACAAAATTACAGTTACAAACAGTAATAAACTGACAAAACGTAACAACTAACAATAACATAAAAACAACCACTGCTATAAAAAATTTAAAAGATTTAGTAAATATATTTTTCTTATAATATAATAACCGAAATATATTGCAAATTATGAGACAAAGTAAATAAATAATATATAAACAGAAAAACAGTGAGAAAATCAAAACGAGACAAATATTACAAGCAAAACAAAATATTCCCAGTGGGCACTGGACCAAAAAAAGACGATTTTTGAATGTTTAAAAGGCATCCAAAACGTTCAAAAGACGTTAAAAAGACGTCTAAAACGTGTATAAGACGTTTAATAGACGTCTTTTTTACGTCTGTGTCCACTGGGTTACGTTAAGTTCTTTTGGCAATAAAAACAAAAATCAACTTCAACAGCAACAAGAAAACAACAAACATAAATTAAAAATAATAAATAAAGAAAAAAAAAGTTATAATAATACACGGTAGAATAATTGTTGTTTATGTGCTGTGCTACCAGCGAAACTAGTCTTGAAAATTTTAATTTCACTTGGTGTTAAATTCAAATAATGATGATCATGTAGAAGAATTACCCAGCCGAGCTTGCTTTGCTAAAATTTTTTCAATTTTGTCAATCTGCTGCTTAGCATGCTCAGATTGACTCCCATCTTGCATCGATACCTTCTGCACTGTAACTTTATTGAATGTATATTTAACCAAGTTTGTGTCTTCACTTCAGACTCTATCGTGTTTCTTAACTTAAGAATATCGTGTGTTTTCCCTTCAGAATTTTTTGTTGAGTTGTTATTCGAAATTAGGCTTAACTAATTAAATTGTAATAAAATGTAAATACAGATATCATTATAAACAAGAGGTTCATAG
Source organism: Hydra vulgaris (assembly GCF_022113875.1). Classification (NCBI taxonomy): domain Eukaryota; kingdom Metazoa; phylum Cnidaria; class Hydrozoa; order Anthoathecata; family Hydridae; genus Hydra; species Hydra vulgaris. Next base: position 48,806,494 of record NC_061163.1, read on the forward strand.
AATATAGAATTGCAAAGAACTTTGATTTGAATAAGATATCAAGTATATGTGTAAACACGGGCAAAAAAAATGTAATAAATGTCTGACCAAAATTCAGAAATCCAACTAAAATTTTGCCGAATTTGCTAACTTTTTGCCGGAGTCGGATCTGGGCCGGATATGTAAAAATGGCCGGATTTCGGCCGGAGCCGGAGCCAAAATCCGGTACAGCTCTAATAAGTTGTTTTTTTTTTCTTTCTTTCCATTCTTTCCATTTATTTAATTCATTAACTTTTTTCTTATCTTCTATTTTCTATACCTCTTTACTTATTTTCTTTCAGATAATTCTTTTTCTTTTCTTGGTTTAAAATATTTATTTATTCTTCTTTTTAGTTGATTTTATTCTTCTTTTTAGTTGATTTTATTCTTCTTTTTAGTTGATTTTATCATTCGTTTAATTTATAAATGTTTTCTTTTCCTTTTTTCTTTTTTCCTCTTTAAAAAAGTTTAAAAATAATTAGAAACGACTTGTGATCCTCAATAACTCAATAAATCTTCTATTAGCACAATACTTTTTTTTCATGATTTAATTCAAAGAGAAAATTAGAATGATTCAAAAAGGGATGTCGATATATGCATCCAAAAATGTTATTACTCTTCAGTGGATTTATAACTTCAACAAAAACAGATTAGGAGATCGCAACGAGTCATGTAATTAAGATTTGAATTTAAGTAAAGAAGAGCAACAACTTTTTTTAACGTTTTTTGGTACAATGCTCAATGTTATATCCTCGTTTGATAATGTCAATTATATTAGAATCCTCTGCTCCTATGAAACATAAAACGGAAAAATTTTACGTATCTAACTACACCTTTTCAAGATGTAATTGAGAACTTGAAAGTTGGAATTAAGGAAAGTAAGATGTAATTGAGAAATACAGCATGTAGTGTAGAAGTCGAAATATGTAATTAGGATACACAATAAATAATTAGGAAATTTTGAAATGTATTAGAAAGCCAATATGTAATTAAGAAATTGCAATATGTAATTAGAAAAACAAAAGTACGTTTTGCAAACGTTTTGTAAACGTTTTATGGTCGCTCAAAGGACGTTTGTATAAGTAAAGCGTTCAAAAAACGTTCAAAAAACATTTTACTAGGTTTTTTTCTATCATTTAATTTAGTATTTTACGAGACCTTTAAAAAACGTTTTTTGCAAGCCAAAAACGGCGCAATGCGCATGTGCAATTTACTTAAATATGGCGTATTTTTAAGTTTATCTACGAATTTATACAACTGAAAAAAAACTTTTTATAAGTAAAATATACATTCATTAGTTCTATGCAGTGGTGGATTAGGACTTCTTGGGGCCCGGGGCTATTTTTGTTTTTTGAGGTCTTTTTATGGGTCTAAGCCTAAAAAAAAAAAAAAAAGTTCCTCTAAATTTTTTAGGGGCCCCGGGGCTATAGCCCTCCCTAGCCCCCCTTGATCTGGCACTGGCTCTATGATAACTCTTACTAAGATATATGGTCTTTTATATATACTGCATATATATATATATATATATATATATATATATATATATATATATATATATATATATATGTATATATATAAACAAATCTTTCGAATCCCATAAAAAAGTTTAATAGCCAGCACTTTATATTATAAACTACGAATTTTTAAGTTTATTATTTTAACTCGATTTCAAACGCGCATGCGTAAAACAGTTAACGTTTTTTACATATTGTAACCTGTTAACGCTCTTTATATATTGTAAATATTTGTGGTGGACATTTATATAAACTGGAGACATGTAAATGTTATTTGTTTTTGAGATATATAATAATGGTTGTTGTAAAATAAAAATAAAAATATATAATAATATATTATATATATATATATATATATATATATATATATATATATATATATATATATATATATATACATAGCTATAGATAGATATATAGATATACGATAAATAGATTGATAGATATACAGATATAAGATAGATAAATAGATAAACCTACAGTTAAAAAAGACGTTTCAAAGATGATAAATATTTATTGGTTTCAGTGCATACATATTCCTTGGTATGGTTGAGATAAAATCTAAACTTTTTATAACCAATGATTGTTACTATTTTATTCTGTAGTAACAATAATTGGTTATACAAGCTTGAAAAACATGATTGTATATTAGGTAGACAAATATACAAATATTTATAATTTATTAGTACTTTATTTTGTCAATATAAATTATACAAGTAAATATAATATATACTAACATAACTTTATCTTGTCTAAACTACAATAGGAATGTGTGATACATCCATAAAGTTTGTTTCAAAACTTTTTTTCAGAATTTTTTTTTTAAGCGCAAAAAGTAAACTTATGCGTATAAAATTGCGTTAATAATATTTAAAAAAAAACCAATTGGTGTTTTAAAATACAAGATGCAAATACAGTTTTTTTTTCACCCAATTTTAAGATTTTTTGTTGAGTTGTTATACGAAAACCCATTTTGCGCCATGTCGGCGCTTTCCTATATATATATATATATATATATATATATATATATATATATATATATATATATATATATATATATATATATATATATATATATATATATATATATATATATATATATATATATATATATATATATATATATATATATATATATATATATATATATATATATATATATATATATATATATATATATATATATATATATATATATATATATATATATATATATATATATATATATATATATATATATATATATATATATATACATATATATATATATATATATATATATATATATATATATATATTATTATTATAGTTGTAGCCGTAAATTTACATAGAATGTACACATACAGCGAGCAGGGGAAACACCCCACTATAAACAACCAGTTTTATAAATATTTGTTCCAAACTTTTTCCACAACCAGGAGTCTAGTCTATTTTTGAAAGAAAGTACAGAGGAGTACAAAGTTATTTGCTCTGGTAGATTGTTCCAGTATTTTGCTGATCTATTATACAAATGATTATATCTTGGAAGACAGTTTAGAACTTACTCACGCCTTATTTTAGAATGGTGACCACGAGACACGGAGTTAATATATTTTGGTAGATATTTATCATTAACTATATCAAAACGATGTATTAATTTAAAAATTTGGATTAAATCGCATCGAAGGCGTCGAAACTCAAGAGATGGTAGGTTTAATCTTTTTAGCCTTTCGCAGTATTGAAGATGCCTCAAGCTGTAAGCCCATTTTGTAGCTTTGCGTTGAACAGATTCAACCAAAGCTATATCAGCTTTGAAAAAAGGAGCCCAAATGGACACTCCATATTCAAGATGTGGTCTTATAAATACTTTATATAATTTGAGAGCCATTTTTTCATCAATGAAAGTGAATGTCTTTTTCAGCATACCGAGAATTTGTAAGGACTTAGAGACAACTGTTTGAATATGAGCGCTCCACTTGAGGTTAGATGTAAAAATGACTCCTAAATCACGTTCTTTAGTAGAGCTTCTTAGAGATTGGTTGATTCCTTGGTTATTTTGAAGAAAGTAATTGTAATGGGGGTTGTTTCGACCGTAATGAATGACGCAGCATTTTGAAGTGTTTAGCTTAAGTAACCAAGTGTTTGACCACTCGTATACCAAGCGTAGACGATCCTGCAGATCAACAAAATTAGATTGCGATAAGGTTTTAGAAAAAAGTTTAGTATCATCGGCAAATATCTCAGAAGTTTCAGTGAGTTTTGCAAGATCATTTGTGTAGAGAATGAAGAGGAGCGGGCCGAGAACAGAACCTTGAGGAACACCACTGAGAACATCAACCCATGCAGAGCTGGTATTGTTAATTGTAACGCGTTGCTTTCTGCCCACTAAAAAAGATTTAATCCATTGTAGGAGTTTGCCGTTTATTCCGAAAGATCTTAATTTTAACAAAAGTCTGTTGTGAGGTACAGAGTCAAACGCTTTGGCAAAGTCAAGATAGATTACATCAATAAATTGGTGAGATGCTATGGAGGACGAAATGATATCAAAAGTTTCTATTAGGTTAGTTACGCATGATTTATGATGAAGGAAGCCATGTTGATTTGCAGAGAGCATTTTATTATCGTTAATGTGCTTTAAAATTTTTTTCTTTACAAGTTTTTCAAAGATTTTACAGGCAACAGATGTTAGTGAAATAGGTCTATAGTTTTCAGCAAGTAATTTATCTCCCTTTTTTTTATAGATCGGACTAATATTTGCTAATTTCCATTGAGTGGGTACTACTCCAGAATTAAAGGATTTATGAAAGATTTTTGTTAATGGAATTGCGAAGCTTTTGGCACATATCTTGAGTATTAAGGGATGCAAGCCGTCAGATCCGAAGGATTTATAAGGCTTTAGATCGGCAAGTTCCTGAATAATATCTGAGATAGAGAAATCCAAGTTTTCATTATAAATGCATTCAGAAAGAATACCACTTTTATTTAGCAAAGGAAAATTTTCAGAGCTTTCAAGTGTAAACATAGATTTAAATTGAGAGTTCAGAAGATCAACTATATCAGGAAGAGCTTCAATAATTCTGCCTGAAGTATCTTTGAGAGAGCGAATTCTATCTTTAATTTTTAGTTGTTTGTTGGTATATTTGTAAACGATTTTTGGGTTGTTTTGGGATTTTGATATTATTTCTTTTTCATGTGCTTTTTTTGCTTTAAATATTTCAGTTTTTACTGAACGATTTAGGCGATTGTATTTTATTTTAAGCTCACTATTCTCCCATTTGGTAGAGCAGTTTATATGCCAAGCGGATTTTTTTTCTCGGATCAGGTTTTTAATATGTGGGGTAACCCAAGGATCATACTTTTTTTTTGTTTTATTAATCTTGGGAATAAAATATGTGCAAGCAGTGCGATAGTTAGAAATTAGTATATTGAACATTTGATCTGCAGTTTTATGCAGTAATAAAAACTATATATATATAAAAATAATATATATATATATATATATATATATATATATATATATATATATATATATATATATATATATATATATATATATATATATATATATATATATATATATATATATATATATATATTTATATATATATATATATATATAGGAAAGCGGCGACATGGCGCAAAATGGGTTTTCGTATAACAACTCAACATAAAATCTTAAAATTGGGTGAAAACGAAACTGTATTCGCATCTTGTATTTTAAAACATCAATTGTTTTTTTTTTTTTTGCGAAAAATCGGCGTTTTTTCGCAAAAAAACAACAACAATATTTGCGTCAAAAACGTCAAAAAAAAAAAAAAGGTGCTAAAATTTTAATTTGGGCGGCGCCATAACCGGCGCCCAAATACGGTCAACGCTGTCGAAAACAGTCTAGAATAGCCCCTGCATATATACATATACATATATTTTTTCACCTTCTAAAGCAGTTATAAATATTGACAAACCAAAATCTTGACAATAGAACTAAGATGCACGCATAAAGTGATTCAGAGTCTTCAAGTTCTAAACTTCAAGAATCACGTTGTTTTTTTAAGTTTAGCTTATATATGCAAGTTTTTTTTAAATTTTTTAAAATTAGTGGTATATTTAATATTTTTAACTAAATACTTCAATGTAAGTTTATATATAAGATATGCACAGTTTTTTTTTTCTTTCTTTAATATCAGATTTAGAACAATAAGTGAAACATATCACAATTGTTTGCACATTAAAGAAAAATGTCCTGATATTAAAGTGCAAAAATTTGCCAATTGTAAGTTCATCTGTTTTTATTCATTTTATCTATTGTTAAATAAAACCAGATAAATGTTTTTCATTTAAAAGTGTGCATGTATATTTAACAAGTTGCTAAATAATACATTATACATAATAATACATTATAAATAATTGGGGAGAGTTGCCAAAATTAGCACAGCGCCTTAATTAAAACACTTGCATTTATTTTTGAAAAAAAAAAAATATAAAAAATAAAAAAAACTCATTATTATCTACGTTTTGACAAATTTTTGAAAGTTATTCCTCAAAAAATGCGTTTGCACTATTAATTTAAAGCTTTTTTGCGTCATATTTTTTCAGCGATCTAATTTTGTGTTCACACTATATTGATTGCGCTGGGTAAACTATGGTGCTACAAGTTATACCGTTTTTTGTGTTTAATTCAATGGGATTTAAAATGCAAAATAACAATATAAATTTATCTTATAAGTTGTTGCAAGCATGTTATTGGAACATTGAAGTTTTCCTTACCTAATCAGTAATAAAATCAAAGGGCTGTAAAAGTAGTTCGAGTGCAATTAAAAAAATACTTAGAAACAACCATAAACTTTAAAAATAATACTTTATTTAGTGATTTTTAATCAATAAATTTAGAGAACGTCATAACAGTTGAAGATTTATACATTTTTTTGTTTGTAGACTTTAAATTTATCAGGGTAATACTAATCCTATAATAAGTTTTGAATTAATGGTTTAAATTTTCACTGTAAAGATGAAAATCATTTTTTACAAATTTTTGTTGATTTTACTGGATTTTTTCTTTTAAGAAAATAACCTGTTCTGATGAAGGAATCAAAGTGTTTCAATTTAGGGAACCAGTTGCCTTGATTGGAGCAGAATGTCAACTTTGCAAAAACAAATTTATTTCCAATCACAGTGAAATCAACTAAGTCAAACTGTGGTTAAAAGTATAGTAGGGATGTCTGTTTGTATTAATCAAATCATAAATGTTTTCATAGTTAAGCCATCTTTGGGTAATAAATATTTATTTCTTAAGTGTTCCAATTACGGCAACTCTTCCCTACATAAAACATTTCTTCAACAAGTTAAAAAAGAATTTCAGCGATGGATTGCTGCACTTTATTGTTATGATAAACTGCCATCAAATTTTAAGTCTATTAGTGGAATAAGTATGTTATTAAATGTTGTCTTTTCCTTTAGAGAAGATGTTTATTGTATTTAATTTAATTTTTAGTTTTCCACAAGGGTTTTTTATTAATATTTTACTTGGTTTGAACTTTTTTTTTCTAATAGGTTTTCATTCTACAATATATATGGAACTACAATGCCTAAAGTTTTAAAAAGTCTTTATCTGCAGTGGATATCCTGGGGAAAAGACTGAGTTTGAAGATTCATAATTTTATTATGATAAAATAAATGGTATAAAAATGTTTGATGAAAGTGAAATAATTTTGAATAATAAAGCAAAGTTTTATTTTTTTTTAAACTCTTGTTTACATTTATGTATAAAGTTTTCCTAAATAAAGTAAAGTGTGATCAAACTAAATGATTATCGATGATTTTTTAAGTTCTTTTTCAGCTTTGCTAATAATACTTTGGATGAAATAATGTCAAAATATGTTCTACCATTGTTTAAGAAAACTGGAGCCTATGGAAATAGATCATTTTAAAAAAACGTTATTTAGTAGAGTATATATAGATACTTTTTAAATTTGTATATTGTTCCTTTAATATACTGTGTGATATTTTCCATTACTCATTTCTTATTATTATAATTTACATTTTGATGCATTTTTTTACATGCTAGTGAAATGCATGAAAGATTTGTATGGTACATTATTTTAGGAGCATAAGTGTCACATACAACAAAATTCGATTTGGTCGATAAGTTGAAAGACGATTGTTTGAAGAAAATAATAGAATAAATAGCTTAATAGAATAGCAAAAAAATCTACTATATTATGTTTTTGTATGCTTAAATTGTAAATAAACACAAAATGTTAAAATTTTTTATTATTTATACAGATCTAGACTGTTAGACTGTTTTTTTTCTGTAAAACATAAGTTATTTACTTAAATAACTTATACTTAAAAATAAGGTTGCTAGAAAAATGTTAAAAACGACAAGTCGTTTCATTTAGACGTAATAAAAACCAATAAATAACATTTTCAGAAAAACGTTCATTTATCGCTTCATATGGATGTTCAAAAAACCAATAAAAAACATTTTTGTAGGTCCATTAAAAAAACGTTCACAAAACGTTTTAAAAAAAACGTCCAGTCGCCGTTTCACATGAACGTTTAAAAAACCATTAAAAAACATTTTTACGGGACCATAAGAAAACATTTGCAAAACGTTCTTGTGCCTAAAGGGCTGGAATAACCAGAACCACCTTGTCCAATTTGTAAACATGAAATACATAAAACTGAACAAGTTGAAAAAAAAACATGTTTATCTTCATCGAATGATAGAAGAACAGTTTTTTAAGAAGAGTTTTTTTATTGAATGTGCTGAGCAAAATGACGATTGGGTGACTCTGGCGCAAACTTTAGGTGTCAAATATTAGAGGTGGTTTTAAACCAAAAAATTACCAATGATCAAATCGAAGAAACACTAACATGAATTGAAAAAGACTGTCAGTTGACATTGGTTGCCATTAAAACAAAGATATTAAGATAATTTAATATTAGCGTCAGCACAACCACAATTACCAATGACTTCGAAGGCAGACTATTTTCATTTAAAAAAGTGCACAAGGAGCCAACTACAATGAATAGTAATGAGAACAAACAAAAAAGAGCTGAATATGTTATTAATTTAAACGAACACATTACAAATGGTCATCAGATAGTATGGTTGGATGGAACAAATTTTAATCTTTTTTGTAGAAAAACGCAAGAGCGTGCCAAACAGGGGAAAAGAGTAATAATGAAAAGACCTTCTTCAAAAGGTGAAAACATGTATTTGATTGCAGCAATATCAACAACAAATGTCGTCATGATGGAAACTCGCAGAGGATTATTTAGAGCAGATTCTTGTAACGAGTGGATGTTGGTTTTATTTAAGTGGATTACATCCAGGAATTGTTTAGAGGATTTGGTTGCCGTAACAGACAATGCTCAATTATATACAATAATGGGAGGTAATTGTACATGCGCTGTACAATTGTACAGCGTGTGTACAATTACCTCCCATTATTGTATACAATTGTATTATTGCGTAATGCGTGGTCGTATGTTAACATACGATCACGCATTACGCAACGATTTTGAATATGGAAGACGTCCCAGTTGGTGCTCAACTGAATATTACAATGATTTTTAATGACGTTGTTTAAGTTTAAATTTTAAATTTTTTTGTCAATAAATTACTTGTGTTTTATTTATTATTCATCTGAAATCTCGATTAAATTTTCAACAAACAAGAGTAAAAGAAAGTTTTGTTTGACACCCGATAGGATTTTGTCAGTTACCGCCTAAACCTCAAATGCCTATTTCATGGCTTTTTATATTTTATTGATATTATATTATTATTTCCAGCCTTAAATTACAAAGTATTTAAAGGGTTACAAAATTCAAAATACAAAGAACTTTGTATTCTTTATAATTTCATTAATTACAACTATTCAATTACATTTTACGATTTACGATTCTTAATTACAACTTTTATCTTTTCAATTACATCTTACTTTTCTTATTACAATTTTCAAGTTCTCAATTACATCTTGAAATATATTTCAAAATATATAAAATTGATATTTTGCCATCCATATCTTCTTTGAGCCTCAATCCAAGGTCGGCGCGATAGGTGTGTGACCCCTCTCCCCCATCAGTGATTTTTTCGTTTATTTAGTCGACATATTTGACCCTTTGTGACTAGTTAGTCGGCAAATGTAGACCTTTTCGACAATTAAGTCGGTAAATTTAGACAGTCAGTCGACAAATGTCGTTATAGTAGTCGGGGGTTTTTAAAAAACAAGGACCTTTTTTTTTTTTAAGTAGGCAAAAGTTGTTATGGTACTAACAACTTTTAATAATAACTAAAAATATAATGTGATAAAACGAAAAATAAAATTAGTCAGTTAAATAATAACAGTAAAAAATAAATATATAAACCAATCTTCTACTTTTTCTTCTTTTTTTTCTCCTTTTTCTTTGTTTTCTTTCTTTTCTTCCAAACTTTCTTTTTTTCCTTTTTTTTTCTTTTTAAGTTTATGAAGTGTTCTTTTTTTTTTTTTAATTATTAATAATCTCTAAAATGGAGTAAATGGTAATCTTATTCTACCATTAACTCCATTTTGTTCACCGTTGTCTCTGTGCATGTCTTGATTTTATTTTAATATGAACATCAAAACAAGGCTTATTTTTTTGGGTTGAAACTAAATTCCAGTGAGCAAATCCATGTTTCGCGTTTTAAGAAAATCCATTAGCCGAATATAATAAGTGCAAATTATTATTTGAAAATGAGTATAAACGGTTTAAATAAATTTAAATAATTCGGGTCTCGATTTTACAAAAAACGCGAAAACTAGGTTTGCTTCCTGAAAAAAAGCATCGACCTTTTTTTGAATATAAACTTTAATACTAAACCCACAAAGTAACTAAAGAAGTTAATAATTTGCGCGAGGTCTTGTAAGATACGATGTAAGATTAAATTAAATTTTAAAGATATTTTATATTTTGTTCAGTTAAAATACAAATGTAAATGAATGATTAAATTATTTTTATTATTTGTTTTTAAAGTTTGCAAAATATTTTCCTTAAAATAAAGAATCTCTAATACGGATAAAGAGTTTCTACAACTTTATTAATTAATTGTTAAATGAAATGACATCTTACCATTTTTGAAACATTTTTGCAAAATATTTTTTATTAACATTGACTGTAGCATTTAAGTTGTAAAAGTTTCTTCTTTAAAAGTTTTTGTAGAATTTTTCAATTTAAAATAACTCTGTATCTTGTTTATTTTCGCAAATAGATAAAAAATAATTAGGATTTGTAAATATTTGCATGTTTGCGAATGAAAAAAAAAATATGAAATCTTTTTTAATTTTTTATTTTAGGTCTATTTTTCAGCATTGTATTTACATTTTATTAAACTTAAAAAAAAAATGTGTATTTTATTATGAAAAAAAAAGCTGCAATTAAATGTTTTTATTCTGAAATTTTATTCCTTTTTTTTTTTTTATCTATTTTATAGTTATTTGCTGTTTATTTTTCATTGCTATTTTAATCACTTTATTTGTTATTGGCTTTTGAGTATTTATTAATTGCAATCACATCAATGTTAAAAAAAAAATTTTGTGCATAGTTTGATAACTTTTGAGCATCTAGTTATAACCTAATTGCTTTTTTTGTTGTTGTTGTCTTTCTGCTTGCTCTAATTATTACAAAATCTTGAACTCAGTTTTTATGGATCTTGAAAATCGGTTGGCGTTCTATCGGATGATTCAAAATAACATTTTGAATTTTTAAACTAACGCAGACCTAGAATATTATTATCTGCTCGTACGCATGCGTTTAAAATGAAAAACAATCACGCTTTTAATAAACGAGTTTCTCTAACCTTGAACGAAGTTCACTTTATACAAATTTTTTAATTAATATTCGAATAAGAATGAGTGAAGATGAATTTTCTCTTATATTGAAAGATTTATCGGGTAATTTTTATTCTTTAATGTAACTTTTTTATTGATTCATCGAGTTCTTTACTAGTGAGTTTTTTAAATGCTAAGCTTTTATCAGACTTTGATAGATAGTTCAAGAAATGTGCAGGAGTGTGTTTGATTTTACTGGCTAAGTTTGGACCAATATTTACGAAAAACTCATTAAGTTTTGTTGCCACCGATTTTACATCAGAGTTCTGTGTGCCGTCTACAGTAATCACGCTTGGTAAGACTTTGTTGTGTATTTTTTGTTTTCAAAGAATCTCTTTAATAGCATCCCATGTTTCCAGTTACCTTTTAGTTCTAACAGCTTGTTTTTGAAGTATGTAGTTCTGGTTACTTTTTTAGTTCTTTCATATAGACGTTTATGCTCTAAGTAGTTATGCTTGTCACGATCTTTCTTTGATTTAATAAAGCGTATATATGGCTTTTGTTTTCGCTTCAAAAATTTTAAGAGGTTTTTAGTAGTGTACCAAGGATTAAAAAGTCTTTTAGTTTTAATACGGCTTGTTTTGTTAGGAAAATGTTTATCGTAAAATTTGAAAAATTTATCTAGAAAAAGGTTGTAGCTCTTATTAGCACATGTCTCGAGAAAAACAAAGTTCCAATTTACAGTCGAAAGCTCAAGTTTAAACATATTTTTTGCTCGGGTTGTAAAGATTCTTTTTTAGTATATCTTTAGGTTTTTTGAAAATTGCATAGACTGGAAAATGGTCTGTTATGTCACTTCTAATGATGCCTGATTCAGGGCCGACGACACGGGTTTTGAAGTGTGTGTGTGTGTGGGGGGGGGGGGCACAATCATCATTTTGTGAAAAAAGTCCTCTATATCAAGATTAAAAAAAAAAAAAAGTCTTTAAGAAAAAAAGCGGGGGCACGTGCCCCTTCCGGTGTCGTCGGCCCTGTGATTTGAATGTGGAATGGGAGAGTGTGCTTGTGAAAATATTGTCGATAACAGAACAAGAGTTTTGTGTTATTCTTGCTGGTTTTTTTATTATAGGCATCATTCCAAACTCATTAAAGCGATCGTAAAATTGTTGTACTTTATTATTTTCACCATATTTTAAATATTCGACATTATAATCTCCAACAAATAAAAACGAGTAGCCTTATTTTTTGCACGCTATTTCAAAATAATCATTTAATTGATTTTTTAAGTTATTTAAACATCCGTTGGGTGGCCAATTTGTAGTTTTTACAATAATATTTTTTTATGACTCAATCTAAATTTCTAAAATGAAAAATTCAAAATCCGGCTCAGAGAACGAAACCTAATTTTATAAGTAAATTCATTAAGCACATAGACACATATACCACCGCCTGTTTTTGAAGATTTACGTTCAAAACTGATGGCTTTGTAGTTGGGCAAAATAAAATGAAAATTTTGATTAAAGGTTGTATCTAAAATCCAGCTTTCGGTTAAACAAATTAAGCTAAAGTTAAAGTTAAGATAATCTAGAATTGATTAGAAAAACATAATTCACATCTTTTAAGGAATTCAAAGTAAGAAGTGTTTAGTTTGTTTTTGTTGAGATGTTGATCTTGAATAAGTTGAGTTTTTATTCAAGTATAGTCAATATTTGTCTTTTTTTGGGAAGATACTATTGATGACGTTACTAAATTATTGGTTGCTAGTGGCTATTTGTGAAAAATTCGAGTAAGATTATTATTTCTAATACCGAAAAGAAGTTTAATTTTTTCTTGTTCACTTCTTAACGCCTTTTTTTCGTTTCGTTCTATTAATTTATTTTTTAGAATGAATCTTTGACTATATACACATTTTCATATTCTTTAATTTTTCTTAATCTAATTGATGCTTTAAGAACCATGTTTTTGTTATTAACGTCTTCAAGCTCGATAAGCAAAGGATCTATGCTTCCTTTAGATTTAAGACGGCGAATAAATCTCACTTTTACTTCATCGGATTCGATAGCATCAAGTAAATTATTTGCTTACGATTTTTCATTTTCTAGTTTTTCCGTCTCTGAAGAACATTGCGAACAACTTCTAATCCGTAGATGATGACGTTTGTTTCTTTACCTTCCTGCACTTTACGTTCCTTTGTGGTTTCAAAAGGAAGAGATAATTGGTCATTTGTTACTCTTTAATAACCCTTTAATGTGAAGTTTTTGTAGAATAATGTTTCAGGAATAAGAAAACAAAGATCTCTTTTATGAAAAATTTTAATAAAATGTTTACATGGGTACATACGTTTGTGCATATTTTGCATATACATAATGTATGTGCATGTTTTGTATTTATGTATTGTATATGTATGTAATGTTTTAAATTATGTTTTAATGAGTGTAATATATTTTAATATTGTATGAATATAATGCAAATCTACCGAGTGTTGTATAATTACTGCTTTGCTTATTAAAAATAGATTCCCACCCAAACACTGCTGTAATTTTATATCCACCTGCAAATTTAGAAATTAGGCAAATTTTAGCTTCATATGGAGATGTATGTGCTAAAATTAAAGAACATGAAATGTTACACACAGTGCATTACGTTGTTGCTTTTAAACAAAGCATGGAAAAAAGCATAGAAGGTTTGCAACAGCTTTGAGTTTTATATTATTACTTCTGTTATTTTTATATTTATTCAAAAAATAATTATCTAATTTATAATAATCATTAAACAACCGCCTCAAAACCACCTTCAAAAATAATAAAATAAAAATATTGAATTAGTAAAAAAAAAAACTAACTTATTGACTTAGTATTAAATATTTTAATAGCTAAATTGAAAAAGTTTTTATTTTTTCAAAATAATTTTGCCTAAAATAGCAATTCACTAAGCCCACTGCCACTGGTAAATAAAAGGAATATTTTAGCAAGTTCGGATAGGATAATGTTTTGTGCTAGTTGACCAACTCTTGTAAGGGTTTGCTAATATTAGCGAACGATTTCATGTAAAAACTAATATCATTTGAAATTGAAATTGCTTTTTCTTACATCTTCATACGTGTGTACTTTTTCGCAGAATCATGTTTTCATTTACATTTCTTTTTCTTAAGAAGTAGAGGATCGTTGTCAACGGTGATGATTTATCGGTGTCAAACAGCCCATGACTAAGAAGGATTTATTGCATTGTTTCATTTTAATTTGTTTTATGAGTGCTGGCCCATACAATATTTACGTGAAAAAGCTGGCTATGTACAAGACTAAAGTAAAGCATATTACGTGATTTACTTTCGAGAAAAGGTCTCCACTTATACAGAACACCTACTACAAAGGACACCTTTGTTTCAAGAAGACCAATATGGTTTCCCCATCACAAATTTTCATCAAAAAGTACTCCCAAAAATTGTGTATATTTTTGACGTTTAATTTTATTTTTATTAATGACCAGTTTAGGCAGCTTTAGTGGAAGAATAATTTATTGTTTTTTTTATGAAAAAGAGTAAAGCTAGTTTTTTTCCACAATTTAGGAATAATTTACTTTTTTTTTTAAATTTCTTTTTACTCATGAATACATTTTCGCACTGAAAACAGTCACAATTTTTGGGCTCCTGAGATTCAGCTGCCCTTGAACTCGTCAATCAGTAAGATCATTTTGATCATATTTGTTTGTTTTTGTTTTGACAATAAAAACAAACAAATAACTTTTAAGCTGAAGACGCTGGTCACAACAATCCAGCAAAAATTTCTTTTAAAAAATAAATTTAGTACCAAGAGAAATTTGTATTTATTGATGTTTTTAAAATAATAATTTATATACTCTCATACATAATGTCTACATTAAAATATATATATATATATATATATATATATATATATATATATATATATATATATATATATATATATATATATATATATACATATATATCTTATATACATATATATCTTATACTGCTGATATACCTATATCAGCAGTATAAGATATGTATGTATATATAGCAATCTTTCTCAGCAGGCTATTTTAGTGTGACCTCACCAGTGTAAGTGCTCACCAAACTAGCAATTTAAGTTATATATATTTATCAATATACATTTACCTATATACAATATGCGATAGTATAGTTTGCATAAAGTTTTTTATATACAAAAAACTCTACAAAAACGGTGATCACAAAACAATGAAAACCTACTAGATCTCACAATTGACTTCAATGAAGTCAACTTTTCATTAGTTTGCATTATAATATCATTGGTTGTTATTAAAACTTTTTAACTAAAGTTAACATAAACAATTAGTTTTATGAAATATTACAATTATACAATTGTGTTAAATACTAATAATATATACAATTGTGTGTAAATGTATATATTAGGGCCGAATTGTTTGTATATGTATATATTAGGGCGAATCGGCAGTTTTTGTTTCGAATCGAATCTCGAATCAAACCAGGTCTTGATTCGCGATTCGAATCACATTTCGAATCGACATTTTGAAGTCTAAATTTAAGCATTTTTTATTTAATAATACGTATTTCAAAATAAAATAAAATAAAAAAATTGTATAATTTCTTTATTGATACTTTTTGCCCTGGTTAACCTTTTTAATGACTGATTAAAAAGGTATTTAAGGATAAGTAATGTTATTTCGATAGTGCCAAAGCGCAGAATATCTAAAATACCCACAACAAAAACAAAATAAGTAAGGATTCGGTTTTTGAATAGAATCTCGAATCATTTTTTTGATTCGATTCGATTCGAAATTTTGAAGCTTCGCAGGGCTAACTTCCAGACATGGAGAAAACTCCAAACATTTATATGTTTATACTTATGTCAAATAAGGATGCTTTGCAAAAATTGCGATGATTGGAGATTGGGAACAAAATAGCCCTAAAATTTTGGCCCTTCCTGCCCCAAACGTGAGATTAGTAAGTTGATGAAATATTTTTTGTACTATTTTCAACTAGACTTATATTCATCGATAAATTTTAAGTTTCATAGTAAAATATATTTGCGTTCAAAATTTATGACCAGATAAAGTTTAAACCCCCCTCAATTTGAGGGGGTTACAGATTTTAGATGGTCATTCTTTTTGAACGCTGAGAGATAATAATATGAAGCTTAAAATTTATCGATGAATATAAGTCTAGTTAAAAATAGTACAAAAAATATTTCATCAACAGTACTGTTAAAAGTAAATTAAAACTTTTTTATCGTCGTCAAAAACATGCGATTCGCATAATTAACTATGCTGATCGTTTTACGCATACAAAACCTATTTTTAATGAAATGAGATTATAAAATTTATTTGAACTCAATGTATTTAAAGTTTTATATTTTTTATTTAAGGAGAAAATATTTTATTCATGGAGAAATAATTTTATTTATGAAGAAATATTTTTTATTTATGGAGAAATAATTTTATTTATGGAGAAATAATATTATACCTTAATCAAATAAAATATATTTTATTTGACTAAGGTTTTATTACTTTTTTATTTTTTAATTTTACTTTTTTTTTGTATATTATACTTGTCTTTATTTTGCTAGTTTGTACTTTAAAAGGTTCTGACCAGGGCTGTGGAGTCGGAGTCGGAGTCGCGGAGTTGCGACAATTTTACTGGAGTCGGAGTCGTAGTCGGAGTCGCTAAAAAATATCGCGACTCCGACTCCGATAGTAAAATGTTTTGGTGTTGCACGTGCATGTACAAAAAATGTGTCATAAATTTGTCAAAAAAAAAATTTCAACTTACCGGGCAATATTTTTTAAAGAATTCAAAGAATTTTTCAAAAATTTTGCTTTGGAGTTGGAGTCGGAGTTGGAGTCGTAGTCGGAGTCGGAGTTGTACTCAAAAAGTTTTAACAACTGGAGTCGGAGTCGGAGTCGTTACTTTTTTTTTACGACTCCACACCCCTGGTTCTGACGACAAGATCTTGTGATCTTCTTTCAGATCCTAGCTTATGTTTAATTGTAAGCAATTTATATATATGCGCATCTATACATCTGTAAGTGTATATATGCTTATATTTATATATGTGAATGTTTTTCTTATTTTAATTATACTGGTATTGGAATTTTTTTAATTGACATCTTATATACGGCATGTAATTGTACTGTGATATTTTAATGTAAGCGAAATTTTAAAAACAAAACAAAAACTTGTTGCTCTCACGTTTGGGGAAGGAATGGGGGCCAAATTTTAGGGTTTTTTTGTTTCCAAGCTCCAATCATCAAAAATTTTTGCTAAGCATCCTTATTTGACATAAGTGTAAACATATAAATGTTTGGAGTTTGCTCCATGTCTGGAAGTTAACTATCGCAAAGACCTAAAAATGCAATTGGCGCCACTGCAAGGTAAATACAAATACAGGAAACGAAAAAGCAAATACAGGATTTAAATACTTAATGTTATATGACAAAAATTTAAGGAAATATAAATTAAAAGGAAATATAATTTAAGGGAAATTAAATAAAGTACATTAAATATCAACTACATCAAACTTTGATGTAGTTAATATTTATGTATGTAGTTTTGATGATCAAAGCTACATCAAACCACCAACTTCATCTACGAACGGGACGACTGAATAAGCGCGAATTTCAAAAGTGCAAACTAGCATAAGTGCGAATGGCATAAACGCGAACTGGCATAAGCGCAAATTGGCATATGTGCGAACTTACATATGTGCGAAGCGTTGCAATAACTGGCATAAGTGCGAATTGGCATAAGTGCGCCAATTTGCACTTATGCCAATTCGCACTTATGCCAATGTTTCCAAATTTGTTTGGCACACTTATGCCAATTCGCACTTATGCCAGTTCGCATTTGTGCCACTGCTTCGCACTTATGCCAATTCGTACATATGCCAGTTTGCACTTATGCAACGCCTCGCAGTTATGCCAGTTCGCACATATGCCAATTCGCGCTTATGCAGCCTCCCGCTACGAACTTCTAAACAACACCTCGAACAACACTACGAACTTCTAAAGTGTTTACAAGTATACGACAACATCAGTACTAGCGGTACGACAAGTTAAACTCTATTATAATTTTCATTGGTTCATTTTAAAATTAAGGTGCGTTTTTTTAGAAACGTGAAGCTTGAGAAATAAGAGTGGAAAAACTTAGTTAGATTGCTATCTCTGATTGTATATTCCTTTCTATAATAAAATATCGTGAACCAAGAACAATAGCCTTAAAACTCTTGAATTTCCAAGACAAAAACAAAATTCTCAACGCAGTAAAGCAGCTTAGAGGAGCCGACCTATACATCAATGAAGACTTCGTTCCAGAAACAACTGAACTCCGAAAAGAGTTATGAGAAAAAGTATAAAAACGCAGCGAAGATAAATACGCTATTTTAAAGTATGTATTTTTAAAGTTTTAGTCGAGATTTTAAAAAGTAGAGCGTTTGAAACTTTTGTTTTTTAACTTATAGACTTACGACTTGTGAAACAATAAGTTTTGAATCGCTGCGTCTTCGAAACTACAATTATTTTACAAATCAATGATTTTTGTGACGTAATACGCAAATCATATCAAATAAATAATTTTTATTTGCTTTATTTCAACACTGAAACTTTTAAAACTGAACCCCAAACTTTTAAAAATAATTTTATGGCAATAAACATAAATAAAAGAAGTATAATAAAAAATTTTGATAAACAAAAACATTTCTTAATCGATTGCAATTACTCTTTCAATATAATTTGCCTGACTGAAACAGGTGCTCTTATGAACAGGGCCGCGCAGTGAAGGGGGGGTAGAGGAGAACATTTTAGGCACACGGACAAAGGAGGCACATGCGACCCACAATAAAGTATTTTATTAAAATTTTGAACCATCATAAAGGGCATTACTTCTTGGAGAAATATAAAACAGAATTTAAAAGACTCTTGTTACAATTAGAATTTATTACAACAGACTTCAAGTATTGATTACTCTAAATTTAAATCAAAATAGAAAAAAAACATTGTTTTTATCACTAAATGAATATATCTTATTAAACATTAATATAGAATATGTGTATGGATTAATATATATGTATGTTTATATTACTTTTATTCTAAACCAGTAGAAATATACTATAGTTTTACGTTCTTTTGAAGACATTTTTAACATTTTGCAAAATTTATAGGTATTTTAAAACGGATTACGTATATATTTGTTTTTATATAAACACAAACAATATGTAAACGGGGCTCGGCGATAAGACAGTTTATGTCTTCTTTTTACTCCGGCCTAAATTTATACATGTAGTAAGTATTTATTGTAAATTTATCAAACGGCAAACTTGAAAAAATTAAAAAAAAAAATAAAAAATAAAGATACTTTTATTGTGACTAACAAGCACTCTGAATACATTTTTTTTGAAACCGATAATAGATAACTGGTTTCTAGCTGAATCATTTATATTCCTGCCTATAAGTGTGCTAATGAGTCTAGTACTCCTGCAAATTACTAGATGACAGTGTGACTCCAGGTATAGCTGGAATATTGCTGTATTACTTTGTTCATAATCGGATAATCATGATTTTAAAATGAGATGGTTTAAAGTAGCAAATAAATATATTGCTCATTTTTTATTGCAAAATCTATGGGGTAATTGGTACAAAAAGCGGCGTTGATCGCACCCGCCAACCCCACCTGCAGTAAGGGCTTTTAATATTTTATAAACGTTTTAATGATGAGGGTAGTATTTGTCAAGAGAGGAAAAAAAGGAAGATTATTTGTATAACTTTAAACGAAAAAATTATAAAGCAAAAGAAAAAATAGAAAATTTTTTTTTTTTCTATACGAAAAATTTTGTAAGATTTTTTGAATTTTATAACATGAAATAATATTGAAATTTAGGTTAAGTTAAATGGAAACACCGCAATCTGCGTGGAAGGATGACTCCAATTTAAATGTAGTTAAAATTCGAATTATATAACACTTATCCGAACAAAAGTTTTAAAACATTATCAATCTTAGCAATTTTATAAATAAATAAAAGTTAAGTTACTCTCATTCCAACACTTTTTCAATATTCTTTCTCAATACATTCATACCAATTAATTTGATATTGTGAAATTGCATTTAATTCTTTTTCTCTTTAATTCCTCTGAGAATAAAATTCTTTATAAAAAAATTCATTTTGATTTTGAAACAAATATAAAACTTTTTTATTTTATATAAAAATAAGTAACACACCTTAGAGTAAAAAAAACATATCATTTAATATCTGCAGATTCTAAAAATATATCATTTAATATCTGCAGATATTAAAGACATACCACAATTTTTGAATGCTTTTTTAAATTTAGGATCAAGAGGCGATTTAACTGGGTGATCAAGCAGTTAAAAACGACCCCGCTTTGAGGAAAAGGCTTTTTTCCAAAGTTGAATACAATCTAGTCATACAAAATGGACCACCTCAAAGTATGGCCTTTTTTTCTTGAGATTTTACAAACAAAAAAGTCCCTTTCTCCGTTTTTTACGAAACTTCTCTCAACGGAGAGAAGATTAACTGAGACTAGCTTATTTGGAGTGGAACTGCAAAAGCAATAGTTTGTTTTCCCTGCTCTATTTTTAACCAAAAACATAATTTTGGCCCTGAATTTTAGCCTTTCCTCTTGATGTGGAATAGCGGAATAAAAGTATTTTGCAAAAGCTACGAGAAAATATTAAAAGCCACTAGTGTAATGTTTGAAGTCTTGAAAAATCAGATCGGGAGCAATTCAGAACTTGAAAAGTCAATAAGAAATGAGGCATCTAAGTAGTATGAAATTTTACGCTGCGTCCTGGACGTCACTCTCCATTTAGCTTTGAGAAATCTAAGTTTTCGATGTGTGTTAGCAGTTTATGTTCATAAAATAATTTTAATGTTGCTTGGAATTTTAATCTAGATGTAATCATTATTTCAGTATTATGTTCATATTTATGTTGTTTCATCATGCTGGACAAGTATAATAATGGTAATTTTTTAGCCACCCTTGAGTTGTTAACATTAAGACACTTCAGTTTAATCTAGAAGAAGTTTCTCGACACCAAAAACAAAGAGCAAGAATGCAAGTGCATTATTTGAGCTGGAGAACTCAAAATGAGTTCATTATGGCATGTGGTGAAACTATTTTTGTTGTTATTATCGAAGAGGTCCACATAGACATTTATTTTTTCATTATTGTTGATGAAACTCCGGACGTGTTTCATGCGGAACAAATCACTTTTGTTCTTTGATTTGTCCGCGTAGGATTGGATAAAAAAAGAGCGTTTTCTCAAGGTAGAAAATTTGGAGAAAAAAAGGGTTCTAACATTGCGAATCTGATTATAGACGTTTTGAATCAAAGCTGAATTGATTCAAAGAACTATAGGGGCCAGGGCTATGATTACAGGCTAATATGTCCGGTGTATACAAAGGAGTGCAGACCATCATTCTTGAGAAAAATTTTCAAGCTTTGTTCATGTCTTGCTGTGCGCATAGTCTCAATCTAGCTGGCGTTCATTCTGCAGAACCTTCAACTTCTTCACATAACTTAAATATAAAATAACGAATTCTATAACGTAAATATAAAAATTTACAAATTGTTATATATGAGTATACATATTCAATACAATCACCCAACCGGCATTTTTACGTTTAAAAAACGTTTTAAAGGCGTCCGATCGGAATGTTCAGACGTGGTTCTAATTAGGTACCCAGATGAAATTACCGAAGACGTTCCAAGGAGATGTTCAAAAGACGTCCGTTTTAGATGTTTAAGGGGACGTTCAAAAGTACATTTAGTACGCTGTAATATTATAGTATAATTAACAAAAATTTTCAGTCATAAAATTATTTATTTAAAATAATAGGAACAAATAAACTAAATAATTCAAGGGTGTCTCAGCATCTATCGCTATTCTTTCTTCTCATTTTTTTCCAATGCACTAAGTTTCGCTAAGACAAATAATTTTAAAATCAATTTTGCTTTTATACAAAAACTGCTTGAATAATTCAAATTTTTTTTGTAAACTTCTTATTTTTGAGTGCAAAAGTGCAAAAAAACGAATTTATATCCAAATTTTTAATAAGTTTTTCAGATTCTATATCATAGTAAATTGGATTGAAATTTCTAATTAGTTCTTTATGATAGTTTATATCATGATCAGAATCTTTATTTAATAATATTATTTTTTATTTAGAATAGATTTAAATTCAATGTTTGGGAAAATGGTATTTTGACTCATTGTAAAGATAAATGTATCAAATAAAAAAAAAATAATAACAATAATAATAATAATAAGGAATAATAATATAACTATTTTATTAAGTATAATAAAATGTGTTTATTTTAAAAGTCAAAAGTAGAAAATGCGATTAAGCGCTGGTTTGCTTTCTCCTAAAATCTTTTACAATAAGTTTATCGTAAATAATAATAGAATACTTACCATTCTTTCTGTGTTCTTTCATCTTGTTTAGTAAATTTTTTCTTACTTAACGTGTTTCGTCAGAAAAATCTTCATTTATAAAGATTCACGATCCTTTAAGATTATTTGCTGCCTTTAACACCCTAACTTTGTCTTTATAGTGAAGTAATTTGCCAACTATGGTTCTGGTCTTGTTTTCTTTATTTTTTCCCATTTTGTGCGCTCTTTCTATGTTGAAACTTTTAAGACGGAGATTATTCTTAAACAAATTTTGAACTTTTCTTTTTGTATTATCCAAATTTTCAAGTCTGTTTTCGATAACTCTATCAACCCGAAAATTATTTCTTCTTAGTCTGTCCTCCAATTGTCTTAATTTTTTTTGACATCCGTCATCGATAGCGTTATTACTTTTACTTATTATCACTTTTTCCAGTTCGTTTACTTTTTTTTCTTGAATTTTCTGCTTGACATTTAACCTTCTTTACAATTAATGCCCATATCTCTTTCCACGTACAAAATGAAGCATAAGGGCTGAATTTCAAATCGAGATCTAATATATCGAATATGTAATCATCTAATATATCTAATATATAATCGAGATCTAATATATCTAATATATAATCACGTGGCGCGGAACCCCATTCACTTTAACAACTTGTTCCGACACGTCTTCGGTTACTGCCGCTAGCGTCAACTTGGTATGGCACTTCGCAATGGGTGGTTTCAAATAAACTTTATCACCTGCTCCAAATATTTTGTTTGTGCCATTTTTTGCCAATTCCTTTTTTTAATCCCTTGATACCAATTTGAAAACTATATATTTTCTCCATCGGTCAAACGTCATTTTTGTCGACAGCAACGTTGTACCAATATACTGCTTCCTGCATTGATATTTTTGATTGCTCTGCTGTTCTTTTAATTGTATGATGGTTTCTTTCCACAATTCCGTTCCCCTCAGGGTAATAAAGGGGCCGAAACGTGATACGCGCTGCCCAACTGTCAAGAAAACTCCTCATTTCTTCAGTCTTAAATGTTGCCTCATTATCTATTAGTATTTCGGATGACGCTCCTCGTTCACAAAAGATAAGACGGAGAATTTGAACTATGGCAACACTTTCGTATGAATTTGACAGTTGTCGCCACAAAGCGTATCATGAAGGTCCGCAATCATTTAGACTCAGAAATTTTTCAGTTTTATAATGCGTAATATCCATGGCTAATATTTCCCTATTTTCTTTAACATTCAAAGTACCTTTCGTCCACTCTATAGGTGCTGGATTTATTGACTGACACGGCTTGTAATTTTTTAATACTATTTGAACTTTGTTTTTAGTTGCATTTAGAAGTACTTTACGAAAAAATTTGCCCTTCATTTAAAACATCGAAAGATCATCTTTTGAGACAAGTTTTTTGCGAATAAACAGTTCTTTGCAATGTGGTGTAACCCTTGGTTCTTGAAACACACTAAAGGATTTTTTGTAGCTTATTGTTGAGACACAGCGTCAATAGCATTATTGTCGTCTATTTTCACGCGGTTCAAAGCAGCTCTTACTTTGGGTAACAAAATATCAATCGGGTCCTTTGTTGCTAAAATTGTGATGATAAAAACTCAATAACTTTCGTTTTGTGAAAAGCTCATATGCACTGTAAACATCTAACAATAACGCTGTTACCAGCACTTGCTTGACTTCCATTGCATCTTACTTATCTTTAATGGTTAAGATATCATAAACAAAATACGCAGTTTTTTTTAAGAAGAATTGGAAAAAATAGTACCAACTAAATATAAATAATTATAAAATTAAATATAGTAATTACTCTGTTATTCCTTTAAAACTATTTTTTATTACTATTGTAGTATATACAAACTCTTATCCGTTCAATGATTTATCTGTACAGATAAATCATTTAACGGATAAGTTACGTAACGCTTAGGTTATTTAGGTGCTCCCAGAAGTCCTTACGGTCTTATCACGGAGTACCGCGGGAGAGCATTTAACTAAAAGTTCACGCCTCCTTCCTTACCAATGTCGCTTATTGGGCTAGAGCCGGCGTCAAACCTCGGACCTCTGGGTTCTGAGCCAAAACTCTAACCACTGCTCATAATTTAACAATTGGAAATCTTTTTTTGCTCCATCATTACTTTTTGCTAAAATATATAAGCAAAAATGAAAATATAATATGCTAAGGAAATGTCTTAAAACCCCGAAAACAACTCTGATGACAGCGCACTAAACCACTGAGCTATCAATTATATGCGTTTAGAAGAAAAACAAACCAAATTACAAGCCTCTTATAAGCTCTACGTATGCAGAAAAAGTGCACATGTTAATTTTTATCCTCTTAAAGCACTTTTTCTGAATGAATTGTTTTACTAAAAAATATTGAAGTTAATAAGGAATCGGTATATAATTTTAGCTGATCAGCTAAAAGCTAAAATATCAGCTGCAATCCCTAACTATAAACCAAATTCAATACAATCATAGCTAAAGATATAGAATTATCGTTTTGGTTTTCGTGTGTATAGGGTGTTGAAAATTAAATAATTTAGCGGATATTTTAAAAGTATTAGGTTTTTCCTTTAAATTAGACAGAACTGAAATTCATAGGTTTTTTGAATTTCAACTATCAAGAATAAAAATAAGTCATAACTTAATTGGCCCAAGACAGAAAAACAAAAAAGTAACCCTAAACCTTTAAACCTAAAACATTAGCAAAACTCAAAACCTAAAACATTAGCAAAATTTTGACAATATTAATTTTTATATTTATTTTAACAACTGATTTTCTGCCTAATCTAAATATTTATTTAACAAGGAAAAATAAAAAAAAATCTTTTATAGTCTTTTTAGTTGGAGATTAAAGTGCTAATAGTAAAAACTTAACAGTATTTTAAAATCAGTGAATTTTGATAAATGTTATGAAATTGTTCATTTTTTGATAAACTCATGACGCAATGCCCAATTTTTTTGTATAAACAAGGACGTAAGATAAGATGGACGTTTATTTTATTGCTTTAGGTCAGAGGCGCCGCTAATAACTGAAATTCTATGCGGGTTTTCAGTTGTTTTTTTTCAAATAATATCACAGAAAAAACCGACATTTTTGCTTTGCTAATTTCTTTCAGTAAACATTTTATTAACTGTAAAACTCTAACTTATTTCAAAAATAAATGCATTTCATGAATATCTCACGCGTTTGAATTGTTTAGTTGATATGCAAGGTTTGTTTAATAAAAACTTATTTGTAAAAAAACTTCGGCGTCAAAAATACCGTCTTTTGCATATAATTTGGTGGTTTTTTGCACGAATCTGGTGGGTTTTTTTAATTAAAATGGGGTTTTTTTGCATTTATTCTGGTAGTTTTTTGTATTCAATCTGGCGGTTTTTCGTTATATTAATAAACAGTTTTGCTTTTATTGCTTTATTTAATTTAACTTCTTTATATGCAAGTTAAGCCCGTTTTCTCTTTAATTTTTTTAAAACCCTAAAACTAATAACGCACGAAGACAATACTCAGAAATTAATGTTGAATTAAGAAATTTGACCATTATTCATGTAATTAACGAAGGGTAAAGTATAAAAGAAGTATAGGAACTCGTGTATAGAAGTAAGACTTCAATACGTCGCTTGGTCCATCGATATGTATCAACAGGTAGTATCAATCCTGGTAGAGGTGGTGTATTCTGTCGTCTTTTTCAATAAAAAAGCTATGATTTTTCGGTTCATTTTTAAATCTCGTAAATTCGTTTTGTAGTTTTTTACAAAGTCAATTAGTAAAAGTAACCTACTGCTTGCTGTATGCAAATCTAATTCAACCTTTTGAAGAAAATTGCTAACTGCATCAAACCGCTAAAGTATGTGATGTCAAAGTACAGCCATGAATGTAAACTCTAGCTTAGTGATCTTATTTAATAAACAGACACCTTCATGACAAGTATCAGATTTTTCTTCTGTATCCTCAGCTATAAGACATAACACTGTACTGCCCTACTAATTTTAAAGAATGTCTACCGCAGGGGATATAAAAAGCTTATTTACTCCGCTCTTTTAAACGTGCTTGTAATCCAGAATATTTACCAGACATATTGTTTGCATTATTGTATGCCTGTCCACGACAATTGCTTATATTATTATCGTATTTTTCCAGTAGGTCTAAAATGTCATTAATCAAAAATTTACCTTTGTGGCTTTTAATTTGTAGAAAACAAAAAAATCGCTCATATACGAGGCCATTTAGATAATAACGAAATATCACAGAATGTTGATCCACGTGAGAAATATCAGGAGTAGGATCTACGATAATTCCCCAGTAAAAACTTGTATAGAAATAGTTTTGTTTGAGATATTGGAAATTACATTTCTTTTTTTTTTTCTTTCAATTTGTATAAATGAGTAAAAATATAAAAAATATAAAATAATAATACTACTGAAAATAAAGAGATTGTATCTTTGCATAATGCATGAGAATCATCAATAGAAAAAAATATAGAAAAATAAAAATATACATATATATACATATATATATATATATATATATATATATATATATATATATATATATATATATATATATATATATATATATATATATATATATATATATTTTATTTTTCTATATTTTTTTCTATTGATGGTTCTCATGCATTATGCAAAGATACAATCTCTTTATTTTCAGTAGTATTATTATTTTTATCTTGCTTCAGTATTTTGCTTGGTGAAGATTTTATTTGCAGCTCATTTATTGTTGGTTTTTCTATTCTACCTCTACTTTGTAGTACAGACTAAACACATGGTAAGGAAAAAGACGTATTTATGTTTTTGGCGCTAACTCTTAAAAAAGCCTTCTTTTACAAATAACTGTTAACTTGAATATGGGGATTATTGAAAAATAAAAACATTTTCTATAAAAACATATATATTATGTTAAACTCACTAAAATTAAAAAATAAATTATAATTTTCTACGTGAGTTTTGTTTCGCAAATGTATTTACAATGCCATTAAAGTTGAAATCTATATAAGTGCAAAATCAATAAATAGAATTGCTAACCTATTAAGACGATCACCAATCATTCCCAATCACAAATAAGATTTAACTCTCTTTAATGCTAGAAATGTTCTCTCAGCTGAACAATTGGACGTTGGGCAGCATATATATATCCTTAATGATATATCTACTTATAGTAGATTAAGGATAGTTATATCTATTAAGGATAGTTATATATAAGTTTATCAGTTCTAATTATTTTACAAATATCTATTATATTTTTATGTCTTGCTTTCAGTTAAACTCATTAAATAACTTGTGAGTCGTATACACTTGATAGCAAATGAAGACGAAAGATCATTTATATATATATTTTTTAAAGTATTCCTGGTTTTTTGTAAACTTCTACTCGTGATTTTTCTACTATATCACCCCATAATGTAGCCATTAAAGCTGTTTCAAGACTGTCTAATTTTAAATATAATCCATTAGCTTCTGATTTTGTGATCAGCCTTTGTGATTTATCATCTTTGATAAAAGTCAGTGCATTAATTATTTCATTCCAATTTTCGGTAGAAATTTCATTCCAATTTTCTTGTAGAAGCACTGAAAAATTTATTGAGATTTTAAAGCAGAACAAAAAAATTAGAACTATTTCTCCAACAGTCCACATCAAACTCACCTACAAGATTTAAAGAGTGTGCCAAGCATAATACAAACGAAGCTAAAAGATTGACTTCTTTAATGCGACTCTAAAACTAAAAATAAAGCATCTGTTAATTCTTCAGATTTATGACCAGAGATGGGTAAAAATCCTAAAAATCTTACTATCAAAAATTCTTTTGAACTTACCGAAAAATGAATACAGCTAATCTACATAGACAATTTGGATTGCCTTTTGAGTTATCGTATTTTGAGTGAGATATTTGATAAAGAGTTTGGATATTAAGTAGATTTATGAGTTGATCTATGATTTGGACATCATAATAAAACAAAAATTTTCTTGATAATGATATAAAATAACTATTTTATAATTTTCCAGTCTCACGGCTGGCTCCATATTGAAAATTGGCGCCTGGGGCCAAAGCCCCCCGTGGCCCCTCCCTAAATACGTTTCTGAGTAAGGATGTGCAAGCTTTTTATTTTGGTACCTTATTAAATCCCTCTCACACCCATTTTGTTAAAAGCTTTAAAAGTTATACTTTTATTTTGTAAAAAAATTGCGGGAAAACAAACTATTCTTTCTTATATGCAAAGTTAAGAAAATATATTTAACAATAACTTTATGTCCTACAATTACTTTAAAAGTTAATCAAAAGAAACAGATGTTTGCAAAATATAGGTCTTTTAGGTAATTTTACTTACTTTTTACATACTTTTAGATCTTTATTTTTACATACTTTTAGATCTCTTTTTAAATAAACTGACGCCTTACATTGCTTTCTACATATCAACTTGTTTCTCCGCGCAGCAGCCTTGTTCATCAAGATTCATCAGCCTTGTTCATCAATTGATATTTATTTACCAGTACTAAATTAAGATGCAAATTAATAGTAACCCATCAGAAATAAAGTGTACCGAACAAACACAAACATTCCAAGATTTGAGAAAACCATTGCTTGTTACATGCACTACTTTTTGCTGCACGATTTATCGTATTCAACCACTTTCTTTTCAGTACTTCATCTTTAGGAAGACTTAAGGAAGTCTTGATTTTTTTGTTTTTTAATTTTGTTAGTAAAACCAGCTGCACAACAACTTTTTAGGATTTTCAAAAAAAATAACTCAACAAAACGGAACTAATTTTTAATTTGTTTTTCCCCAATTCAAGATTGTTAATTTTAAAACAACACTTTTAATACAGAGTGACGTCACGCCGACTGGATAGATGTTTTAATAAAAAACATATTAGTCATAAAAGTCATATCATATATATTTGTTTATCCAGTGAAACCTTTTTTTCGTCAGTTACAAGCATACTCCCAAGAAGACTTGAAAGTTGCTTTGATGTTTGCCACTTGGTGAACTTTCATCTGTTTAATATTTCTATAGTTACAGGTACTACTACTCTGTTCCAGTACTATTTTGATAAAATAAAATTTCAATTGAAATTATAAAGAAATTCGAATTTATTTACTCTTAAATTTAAAAGTAGTATTTAATTTACAAGTTAAATATTATTTTAAAATCATTCATTCAGTTTAGAATTAAAGTTTTTGGTGTACATTTTTCATGGTCGTCCATGAAAAAGGTACACCAAAAATATAACAGTTTGACGTTTCTAAATTTTTTATAAAAACGCTTTGTGTAATATGAATAAAGCAAAGTAATTTTATTAGCCGCTAAAGTTTTAGTATCTTAAGAGGTATCTTAAGAGGTATCTTAAGGTTCAATTAAAATTAGCAACAAATCTATTAAACTCTTCTCTGCAATATGCTTTGCTATACCTTCAAGTATTACACGGACACCGGCAAAGTTTTTTAATGTTTCAGACAAGACAGTTTTAGACATTGCTCCAAACATCAGTATATATATATATATATATATATATATATATATATATATATATATATATATATATATATATATATATATATATATATATATATATAAAGAAAATAAAATATAATGAAAATAGTATTAAATACAACGTTTTGCCAATAAAAGTTCAACGTTGAATCAACGTAAATACAACGTTGTGCCAACTTAAAATATAACGTTGGGCCAACGTAAAAAATAAAACGTTGAACCAACGTAGAAAATATAACCATTTTCCGACCTTAAATAAACGTTTTATCAACATTGGTTTTTAGTTGTTGGCGACGTCGCATTTGTAACCATAATGGTATAAAAATAACGTTGGCAGCCGATGTTGGGCCAACGAAACGCGCGACATTGTTCTAATGTTTTAACAACCTATGTGTGCTAGCTGGGTAGCAATATATAAAAAAGTTTTTTATTTTATAATTTTTATTGTATTTTTCATATTAACAGTATAATAAAATTTGTTATAGCCGTAGTTTTTATGCGGTAATTTGTTTTCTGAGATCAATATTTTAAATATATAATCTTCCATAATATTCAATTTCAAAATGTTGGTCAATAACGGACGCTACTTTGGATTAGTCTTAATGACTATTTGTGGCTGTTCTTATGCTAAACCAACAATATCTTCGGATATAAGAGCATAGTATAGAAAAATACAGCATGAAAATTGAAATTAAAAAAAAACAAACAAACTCTGATAATTGCTTTTCAAAGATGCGTGATCCAGTGGACACGCGTTGTCCAGAGGACGTTTTTCGAACGTCTTACGGACATCTGAACTTCCATAAGACGTCCGACGGGCAACGCCTTCTGTACAACTCCTGTTTATTCTTTCGAGTTTCAGCAACTAAAAAAAATCAATAAAAAATCAATATTATAAAAGTAAATTTATAAAAATCTATCGGAAAAACATTTACAAACTAAAATAAGCAATAAAGTCTGATAAAACTAGGTATTTGATTCGGCATTTGGGGAGACACTGTTTGTAAGGAATTAATGACGAAGATAGTAATTTTTTAAAAATTCACGTCCGCGTGTGTTTCAACTTTTCGATGTTTTGTACAAAATATTGAAGACGTAATCAGGTTACGTCTTTAATATTTTGTACACGAGTTTACGTCTATTTTTCGACGTGCTTAAGCTAAGTATTATATTTCTTGTTTTTGTTTTTTTTTTATTTGTAATTTTTTAATGGTTTTTGTTCATCAGACTGTAAACAATTATTTTTTAGAAATCAGACCGAATGCTGAACTGAAGGAAAAACTTGTGTTTTTCTCTCAGTGAATATAACTGAGAGAAAAACACAAGTGCACAGAGCAAAAAGTACAGTGTCATAAATAGGCGCAAAGAGGGTACATTTTCCAAGATTTATTTTAGAACTATTAGTTTTAAAATATCTGGTTCTTTCAGGAGCAAATATTGTAAAATTAATGGTACTAAAATTTTTTTAAATTTATTATAAGATTTATTAGTAAAAACTAGTATAAAGTGATCCTTTATCTCATTTAATTTAGTTCTTTAATTATTTATTATTGGTTTTTAAAGCTCAAAATTTTAAAATTGTTTTTGCTATTATTTGAAAAGTAAACACTAAAAAATTATGATGTTATATTTTAAAAAAGTATAACGACAAAGTTGCGCGAACTAACATCATTATAACATCAATATAACGTCATTATAATATCAAAATGGTGTTAAATTTAAAAAATATAACATCCTTTTTCAAGATATAACATCAAATTAACGCTATTACAACATCAAAATGATGTTATATCTGAACAATATAACATCATTTTTCAAGATATATCTTCAATATAATAACAATATTTCTTGTTAAATTGATGTTATATCTTAAAAAATGATTTTTCAAAGATGTTGAAATAATGTTATATTTTTCAAATATAACATTATTTCAATGTTATATTAACGTTATATTGATGTTATAATGATGCTAGTTCGCGCAACTTTGTCGTTATATTGATGTTATACCTGTATTGTTAACAACGTCATTTTTAAATAATTTTTTTAAAAAGTTAGTAGTAAAAAATAATTTGTAGATATCTTTGGCTTGAAATAAGGACTATTGCTATAATATAGGTACAATATTTAAATAAATCTAATACATATCTCCCTCAAATCATAAACATATTCATATAAACTATACATACGCTCACTCTTTTTCATTCTTTTATTCACATTTTTTCTATTCTCTTTAGCAACCATGATGATGTTTTGTCTCTGATTTTCATTATAACTGTCTGCCAGGAAATCTTGCACTAGATAAATATTTCTTTTAGAGCAGTCATTTTGAATATTTGAAATAAAATCATTAAAAAACTTGAAGTTTGGATGAAAATCTAAAAACTTTACATTAAAAATCTAAAACAATATGTTTTGTATATTACGATTGAGTATGAAAAAAATATACAAACTATTTTTCCCAAATAATTCGTGCAAATAAGTGTTCTTATTAATGATTATATTATCTCTAATCACTGGTTTTTTTATTTCAAAATAAGAAATAACCTCGGGTTAGGGATAGTTCATAAGTTTCTGTACCATGAGAAATTTCTCTTCATTATTTACACCTAGATCTGTTAGTGACACAATAACATCATCTTCAGCCAGGTACCATGTATGTTTAAGAAGAAAATATTTCAGATTTTTGGTTATTATTTCGTTTTCTTCCTCTATGCTTTTGGCTACTTTAAAAGCTTTGATATCATTAGATGGTACCTGGATTATGATAGTCGACGTCAAAAACTAAGAAATGTAAAATATTGCTATAAAAGGTGCAATTTTATTGACATCTTCTATCTCCTCCACTGACATAAATTTCGTTTTTTTATGAGTTAGTTGAAGTATCAATAAATATATCCCACTTGCCAAATCTAGCTAGATGACAAGCAGGGGGTTAATAATGGTAGAGATTAGGTACTTCGTTACTTCCCGATAACATACCTACTTATAAGCTCAATTTCTTTAAACACTGGTGCACAATTATGTGCACCAGTGTTTAAAGCATTTGTGTTAGTATAAACAGCAAAAATGTTATTTTTAATTTCCAAATCTTATAGTACCTTTGTTCCTTGCAGTTTTATTATTATCCTTCTAACACTATTATTATAACCCTCAGGAGCCGTCACGCTTATTGCAACCTTTTCCATTTTAACAGTGATATTAGTTTTTTGATCCTATTCACTACACAATTTACCATCAAAGTGAAGCAAGAGTTTTTTTTTTATTGATTAAAGCATTTTTATAACTATTTCTAATTTCTTCCCCTTTGTTTTTGATGGCGTGAAATCTTTTTCTGTGGGTTCCTGATTTGACAAACAGTATCTTCCAAATTATGCTCTGCATGCTTTAGAATTAAGGAAAGGATAGCTGTATGACCTCTTACATCTGGATGAAATCTTGTAGCAACTTCACTTGTCGCTTTTATAAATCCATCCCCTGATTTTGACCGGTTCAGCTCACCAAACCCTTTTTTTCTTCTTGTTAACGGCACAGAGAAATTTTTTAATTCTTTACTAGATACACCAAAAAATGAATCATTAAATGAATTTGAGATCAGAATCAGAAACAATATAATTTTAAAATATATTTTTTATCCTTTATGAGCATTTCAAATTTTTTGTCTAACTCATTCCTACGTTCAATTCTCTTTAGGTAAATCATGTCAATACTCTCAGTTATACATAATTTTTTAGTCAACTTTTGGTGGGTTAAAAATCCAATGTCCTTTTTGATGGTACAGGTGATCTGTTGCAATCATTTTTGATTTTCATTATAATATTTTTGCAGCCTACTATAAAAAAACTTCAATTGAATTTTTTTGTGAAAAAATTGATTTGAAAATTTTTTATAGTAAGTTGCGAGAATCGAAAGATTTTCTTTTGAAGAGAAGTTCAATCTAATTTAAAACAACTTTAAAAAAGGTTGTCAACTTTAAAAAAGGTTGACAGTTAAAATTAAAAAAGAAAAAAAAAATCATCTATTGTAAACACATTGAGAAAAGGTTATATTTTAAGATCTATTTGCTTTCTCCATTTTTTGTTGAGCTTTATAATTTTATCTCTAATGGTTCACTTTTTCATTAAAAAAATTTTTTCAAAAAACCCGCTCTGCACCAGATATTTACTACTTCTTTGACAAGATAATCTTTAATACCTGTCTTACATTTTACACCAGAGAGTTGACATTTTAGCTGATACCCTCCTTTCGCTGAAGCAACTAATATTTGATTTTGTTGACTTATGTCTTAGATGCTTAGAGAAAATAATATGGCGATATCTTCTTACAATGTCACCATTTGTGGCAACTGATATTTGGGAAGCTCTAAAATGGGTCTGTTCAAAAACCACAATGATCTCGTTGGGTTTTTTACCACATTGTTAAATTTTTTTTTCGATATCTTCAAATTTTCTTTTTTTACAGCTTCTTTTTCTGTATTGTTCATTGTTTATTTCCATATTACTTTATAACTTTATATATATACATATATATATATTTTTTTCTTTTTAAATACTGCTCAGTACCCTGCTTTGAATATTTTTCGAAGTTTTGGCAAAAGGTCTGGTATCCAAGGTTAAGACACTACAGGAAGACATTTCAGCAGAGCATTGTAACAAATTTAAAGCTAATGCAAAATATGTGCGTGCAATAATAATGCATCAAGTCTTGAGAAACCGCGGGTATTTTTTGTTTAACGTTAAAAGTATAATTGCGGCTTCTTTTAACGGGATTGACGGGTACAAATTTACAACATCAACATCTTTTAGAACAATTAAAAACAGTTTATCATATAAAAACTTAACAAAACTTAACAATGAGATTCACGTAATGGAAAACTCAGGACCAATCGGACTTTCTTTCATAATTGTTCTCGTGGAATCTTTTCTACAATTTCATGAAAATAATGCAATTAAATTGGTTTTGGCAATAAATCCTGCACTTGATCTAAAATCGTTTTTAAGATACGATGACGATAGTCAAGCAAGATTTCCTAACAAGCAAAACAGTACCAAGATATTTTAAATCAACAACATTCTGCAATACAATACACATCTGAAGTTGAAAACGAGACAAAAACGCTTAATTTTCTTGATATAACCATTACGAATAACACACGAGGAAAATATGAGTACAAATATGAGTATATCGAAAAGAGGCAATCACTAGCATTTAAATTAAACCGCATTCAAATCACAATCCGAATATTTTAACAGCTATATTTAAAAGTTTTCTCCACAATTTACTCCATCTGTAGTAAATATCATTTGCAAAACAAAATAATTTTTTTAATTGACATGTTTATTGAAAATGGGTACAATGAAAAGCTATCGAGGAATATTACACACCAATTTTATCAAAAAAGACTAAAAAAAACACAATTCCATCAGAATGCAATAATCTACTTACTCTTGGCGTCCCCATCCCAAAGCTTTTCTGTTGTCTATTTAATTTTGTTGATTAAATACCAACTTTAAGATTTTTAAAGTAGGAATGCAGATAATTTTTGCTGTATTTTGAAATTTATGAAGAAAAGTATTGTTATAATCACAAATTTCTAATCCATATGATAGATTTGGTATAGCCAAAGACTTGAACAAATGCACTATAGTTACTGGTTGACAAAAAACGAATTCCAGGTTTCATAAGAGCTCTGGAGATTGATTGAATTTGAATAATTTTTTTGTTTACATTTGCTGATTGGGTTGTAGTTATATTTTGTCCATGGCCTTGATTTTCCGATAGGAATCCGAGGTGTTTCAGTTTATTATTGAGTTTCAGGAAAAAACCGTTGATTTGTATTATGTTTTTTGTAACTAAACTTTTACCGGAGATAATGAACTCGGTTTTTTCTGTGTTTAATTATATATAGAGGTTTTGACATTGCATTTGAACTTTATTAATCGACTCTTGTAGCCCAGAAAGAGTAGGACTTTGCAGGATTTTATCATCTGCATATGCAATATCACCAGTGTATAAACCCATTACTGTTGTTCCAACTTTACAATCGGAAACAATTTGACTTATTAATATACTTTCAGTGTAAATGTTGTATAAATGTGGCGATAAATTGGATCCTTGTCACACACCTTGAGAAAAGCGGAAATTATTTGATTTATGTCCAAGCTGTACCCGAGCAGTATAATGATTGTAGTGCGCGAACTACTGATAGCGGTAATTTTTTGTTGTAATAAAGTTTCTCAAACAGCAAATACCAGTTACAGCTATGGAAGGCCTTATTTGCGTCTAAACTACAGATTTATACTGGCAAGTTATTATTATTATAATGTTTTAATGTCTCACTCAATAGGAACTCTGCATGCAGGGTGAAGCTAGTTTGGTTGAAATCAAATTGATGAGAGTGGCTGTCTAATATTTCTGGGCATACTTGCATGATAATATATTCAAAGAGTTTTGTCAAGATAGGTGTAATAATAATACCGCAATAGTTGTCTGAAATATTAAGAGATTTTTTAAAGGATTTTACTATTGGAATAATTATGGAAGTTGATAAGTACTCCGGTACAGCTCCATTATTAAAGATACTGTTATAAAACTTTGAAAGCCATGTAATGAGGTTGTTGTTAGAAGAGTATTTAAAATGTTCTGCAGTAATTCCACAAGAGTCACGTGATCTATTAGACTTTAGCTTACGAATACAAGAATCAATGTCGGAAGTTGATAAGAGTATATTATTTAATTGTTAATGAAGTTCTTCACCCTATCACCCATCAATAGTTTTACATCAATTACACCCTAATTTTACATCAATTACAAAATCCTTTACATCAATAGTTTTCTTTTTGCTAGAACAAAACAATGTTTTCAAAATTTTTAATTGCACGAATATTCTAACTTAAATAACAGTCATAAGGTGAAATGATGATGATGTCGTCAGGTTATGTTGCTTACGATAAAATGATGATGCGTCTTGTCTTGAGAAAGCACGCGTGTTATTTGTTTTTTTTTTTTATTCATTAAACTTTAACAAGTTTTTATTTTACCTCACATTAACTATATTTTAATACTAATCTCCATTATTATTTAACAATTTTATTTTTTTCTATTTTTTACATTTTTTCTATTTCTTACAATTTACATGTACATTAATTTGTAATGTAACATAAATTTTAACTTAAAATAGTTTAATGAAATTATTTATTACACCCCTAGTCATAAAAACAGCCCTGGTCAATTATACAACCCATTTCATTTTAAATAATTTTTTTAACAACTATCTTATTAACTTGTCTTTAATTTAAATTTTCTTCAAACTATCCTATTAACTTATCTTTAGTTTTTTAGGTGTGGTTATTTTTTGTTTTATTTTTACAATTTTTTTTTGATTATAGATTAGTAACTGATCTTAACATAAATGTAATGATACAAAATAATTGTATGTTTACCTTTTAATGGTTGTGCAAGCTTGCTGATGAAAGCACGTCGGGGTGTAGTGATAAGGCAAACATTGTCATCTTTTAGCTCCGGTCATGTAGATTTTATTTATTTAACACGGCATAGTATTCTTTTTTTTAATGGCGAAATAAATAAATATCTATAATCAATAAAAATTTATTAGTTTGCATAAAAATTAGATATATTAATATGTGAATCAAATATGATGATATATCACTCTTTTGGTGTTGGAAATAATATCTTGCACTTGCAATCGCTTCGGCATATTATGATAGATATTTTGCATATGCCATATCTTCACTCAAATAATGATTTTATGGTATTTAAAACTGCATAGCTTCTTTAGTTTAAGCTGTACATCAAGGGTCCGGAGTTACTTGCCGTCCAGGGCTACCTGACTTTCCCCTATGTTGTTTTTTGATAAAAGGTTCTAACGATTAGATTATTATGATTTTCTATTGTCTTTTTTTGTATTTTAAGTTTTTAAGTCTACAAATTTACTTGGTGTAAAATTTTTTGGCTATGTAATACGATCAAAAAGAAAAAAAAAATCAATTTATATTAAGTTGGTTTGTGTAATATTTTTAAAAATATATATTTTTAAGCAATAAAATTAAATATCTTGTGGGGTGTTTTTCACAACTTCTTCCTCTGTACACTATTTTTTTTAAAGCTCGTCAAAAAAGTATATTTTGAAAATCAAAATAATGAAAATAATCAATTACAAAAAAGAGAAAAACAAATAATCATGTGCGGAAATAAGTAATGAAATATTTTTTATGATCTTAGCAATAAAAAAAGTCAAAACAACAATGTTCTTTATTAAAAATTATTCAAATTAAACAAATTCTTTATTAAAATTTTATATATTCTATATTAAAAATTATTACATATTTAAATTATTTTTAATAAATTTTTTGAGTTTCTGCAAATAATATCAAGAGTAGATAGACAATAGATAGTAAATAGACAAAAATATATAATTTTTTATGCTTTGTATACATGTTGAAAAATATTTTTATTTAAAAAATCAGTATTTCATCGAGAAATACTGATTTTTTAAATAAACCTTTTTGTCAAACGAACTTTAATCAATTTTGTTTTGCCTATTGGGCACCAAACCTTTGGAATAAAATTGTTTAGCCGAATTTTGGCTTATAATACTTCGAACTGCCCGTTACTTTTTGTGTTTTTAAAAGTAAATTAAAAACCCTAGTTTTTTCATTAGATGACGTATTATGTTATTATTTGGTTTGGTTTATTCATTCATGGTCAAAAATAATTTTTTTTTTTGACAAAGAACGGCACACCAGGCCTCTCTGTTATAAAAATATAGTTTTTCAATTTCAGCTTAAGTAGCAGAAAAAGTTCGTGTTTAAAATTGTTCAAGTTCTTTGCGTCCACCACATTTTGGGTTAAAGAATTCCATAATCTTATAATACGGTTAGTGAAGAAGTTGCTTCTTTCAGCGCAGTTTCGGACGAGTTGTGCTCTTAGTACTTTAGTGTGTTCACGAGGCCGAAAACTGTACTTTGAAGATTCCGTGTTAGGTTGAAGTTGAGGGACGTGAAAGTTAACTTTATCAAATTTGCTCATGATTTTATATTGTTCGATAAGGTCTCCTTTTTCTCGTCGTTCAGTTAGTGTTGTCAGGTTAAGGTTTAATAGTCTTTGAGTATATGAAAGGTGTTTAAGGGAGGCAATATGTTTTGTGGCTCGGTGTTGAACTTGCTCAAGTTTGGAAATGTCTTGAGTTAAAAACGAACTCTAGGTGTGGGCGAACGTACAAAATATACAGTGTGCGCCATAATGCAGAACTTCGCCCTCGAAAAGCCTTCTTGAGCCTGCCAACCATTCAGTTACCAGCTTATGCAGCCGCACAGACTTGTTTTTTAACTTTTAGATCGCTCATCATAAAAACGCCTGGGTCTCGTTTAGATGACGTGCATGATAGCTGGTGCAGTTATCCGTCCATGTTAATCATTGAATATATATTTTTTTGTTGCTGCGCCTGGTATACATGAATTTGCACTTTTCGACATTAAATTAAATGACATAAACCATGTGTGCGACCACTTCACTGCTTCGTTGATATCGGCTTGGAGTTTTATGATGTCATGGTTTGATTCTATAATTCTGATTATTTTACAGTCATCTGCATACATTTTAAAGTGGTGTTGTATTTTGTCTGGCAAATCTTTAATGTAGATAAGGAATAGGAGTGGTCCAAGAACAGATCCTTGTGGCACACCGCTAGAGACTGTTTTTCAATTAGATTTATTGTTACCAATAGTTACGCGTTGTAACCGGTCGGTTAGCCAGCTTTTAATCCATTCGTGCAAGTTGTCGGACACTCATATGACTTCAGCTTGTGCAGCAGACGACGGTGCGGAACTTTGTCGAAAGCTTTAGCAAAGTCTGTGAATATGATATCGGTCGGGTAACCTTTGCGGACAGCTTCAGTCACGATGTTGCAAGTTTCGAGTAAGTTTGTGGCGCAATCTTCTCCTTTTCAGAACCCGTGTTGAGCAGAGCTGATGAGTTTATTTTTGTTTAAGTGGTCAGTAATGTGTTTGTATAAAAAGCTTTCGATTACCTTGCAAGGGACAGAAGTGTGTGAAATAGGTCGATAGTTTGAGGGGTTCAACTTGCAGCCTTTTTTGAAAATAGGAGTAATTTCGGCTTTTTTCCATTAAGACGGTACTTCTACAGCTTTAAGCAATTCATAGAAGATAATGTTCAGTGGGATAGCAAAACCTGCAGCACAGTATTTCAGGACGCGTGGGTGAATACCGTTGAAGCCCATTGATTTGGATTTATTCAAGTCCAAAAGTTTTTCTTTGACGGATTTGTATGATGCGAGTGTGGTCAGTTAGTTTATGCTAGTGGAACGAGTGTTGAATGTTGGTAAAGACCTTAGCGTTTCGATTTCGAAAACTGATTGAAAATATTCGTTAAGAGTGTTGCAGATTACTTTAGGATCTGTTGTAGTTTGATTATTAGTTGTTTTAAGTCGACAGATGCGATCGTGTCTTTCTTGTTTTCTTTTGACGTACGAGTAGATTATTTTTCGGTCATATCTGCTATTAGTTACCAGTTCCATTTTGTAATCCAGAACGGCTGTTTTAACTAATTTTTTTACTGCTTTGCTTGCTTTTTTATGCTGTTCGCGTAGAGTTCGGCTGGCTGTGATAAATTTGCCCCAGAGTTTGCTTTTCAATTTGATAGCATTTGCAACATCTTTTATCACCCATATTTTGTGTTTGTTAGTATAAGGGGTGGTCGTTGATGGGATGTGTAATGAGGTTGTTTCGTTGAATTTGTTGATAAATAATTGAAATTTTCGGAAATGTTCAAGCCGTCGAAAGCCGAATGTTAATTGAATGTTTCGATATGCGTAGAGATTAAGTTGTAGTCGTTACTGAAATTGAAGTCGCCGTACGCAAGTAAGGTTAAGCAGCCAACTGAGTTGCATTTGTCAGAGGCAGTACTTATTGAGCTTATTATTTCATTGAGCGTTAAGTCGTTCAGGTCGTGAGGACGGTAGAGACAGCCTATTAAAATTGAATCGTCGTGAAATTTTAATTTGATCCAGACTTGCTCAATAGTGGTACGGTTGAGTTAGTCAATTTTGGTGAAAGAACAATCAAGGCTTTCCTTTGTGTAGATGGCTACTCCTCCTCCTCTTCCGATTTTATTTTTTTTAAACACTTGGTACCCAGCTATTTTTGTGTCGGAGTTGTCGGTGAACCAAGTTTCGGCAATCAAAATTATGTGTGGTTGAAGTAAAGTGTCTATTGAGGTAATTTTGGCTCTTAGTTCGTCAATTTTATGAGAAAAGGTTATTGGCACAGTAGATGAGTTGTTCTGGTTTCTTTGCTTTTGGTTGTGTTGATTGTTGTAATTTTGGTTTTTGGCTTATCGAAAAAGATTTTTGGCTTATTATAATCGCCGTTCGTTGTCTATTGTGGTTGTTTGATGTTGAGTTCGTCAGCCATTTATTATTTGTTGAGTTGGGTACAGGAGTGTATTGGGTATTGAAAGATGGTTTGCAGTTGAGTGCTAGGTCGTTTATTGGTGTGGTCAGTTGGAGATGTTGGTTAATTAGTAGCTATCTGGTTTTGTTAATTTCTTTGATCTTGTTGCCTCGTATTACGTACAATGTTGTTGATTTTGCAGGTAGTGATGCATTTTGTTTTTTGAATTCAGTGCGTAGTTGCCATGCTAAGTTCTTTTCGACTGCCGTTAGGTCAGGGTTGACTGAGAGTGTGGCATAATTAGCTCGATTTGCTGGAAATTGAAATAACAAGTTGGACAGTTTTAGTATATGGTTGCAGTTGCTTTCATTAGAAAGTGTGATGACTGAAGGGTCCCGTTTTGATTGGGTTGCCCGCAGAGTCGCGAAGTGTAAGGCGGAAAAAAGATACTTGTCTTTGTCAGCACCAATAAAGTCGAGTAACTTGTTAATTTTAGTTTCATCGTGTTGCTTTTGGTGGATGAAGTTAATTTGCTTATTCCATAGATGACGATATTCTTCGATCGGGTTACGCG
This sequence comes from Hydra vulgaris, assembly GCF_022113875.1. NCBI lineage: Eukaryota > Metazoa > Cnidaria > Hydrozoa > Anthoathecata > Hydridae > Hydra > Hydra vulgaris. The sequence continues at coordinate 48,848,738 of NC_061163.1, forward strand.
TTTTTTTTTATTCTTTGGCAATGGTACCTTTCATGCTGATTTGTTTTTGGTCTTTTTTGTGAGATTTAGAGTTCTTGCTAACAACCTGGTTCCACATGGTAGCTGTTGGTGTTGTACCTGCTTGTATGTTTGTGTTGTATCTGCTTGCATGTTGTATAAATGGTTTTCAAGTTTGTGATTGTTAAGTTCTGGGTGTTTATGATGGAGTTCATGTTTTCTAGTTCAGTTTTCTGGTTGTCTATCTGGCGTTCAGCGGCTACGACTCTTGCGGTGAGTAAGACTATTTGTTTTGTGAGCTCATCACAAAGGGCTGCTACCTGGGAGTTTACTGTTGTGTTGGCCATAGTGAGTTTACGATTTGTTTTATTTCTCTTAATACACAAGAACTTTTTGCGGGGACAATTTGTATTTTTTTAAGATATTTTGATGCTAATATTATTATTAATAATATGAATTAATAACTTTGCCTTATCTTATTTACATTTTTAAAAAGTTTATTTTTTATTATTTTGTTGATTTTATATTCTTTACTTAACTTATTATTACATTTTACCATCGTCAGAAACACGCAATGCGTTTAATATGTTTCGAAAATCGTTTTTCTCATTCAAATATTTTATTTAAAAACGTTAAAGCACTTAACGTTTACGAACTCAATGTCTATAATATTTTATGTTTTATGTTTCGTTGTAAAAGTGAACGACCATTGTCCAATTTCAAAGATCTTTTTACTTATAAAGCTATAAACAAATATGCTTTACGAAATAATAATTTATTAATTGAACCCTTTTGTCAAACAAAGTTTAATCAATTTTGCATAAACTATAGAGCACCGTATTTATGGAACACAATTGTTGTTCCAAATTTTGATTTGTCGATTTCGTTTTCCGTTTTTAAAACTAAATTAAAAAACTATATTCTTTCTACTGGCAATATATGTAAATATTTTTGAAATGTAAAATTCTTTTTTTTTACTTTGGATAATTTGTAAAATTATTTTCAGTTTTTGTTTCTTCTACATTGTTATTAGTTATTTGATCAATTATATTTTATTTTATTTTATATACACGTATTATATCTTTTATATGGTTTTGGCGACAAGATCATTTGGATCTTCTTTCAGATACCAAGTTTATATATTGTTATATTGTTATATTACGATTAATAATTGTAAACTGAAAAAAAAAAAAAAAAAAAAAAAAAAAAAAAAGTATACGTTTATATAAAGTATTGTTAAGTAGGTCCAAATGATCTCTCTTCGGATTATATAATATATACTTAGGAAACTTGTAGAAATTTAATACTGTTGTAACCTTTGTTCAGGGCCGCCGAGAAGGAGGGGCAAAAGGTGCATGCGTGTCCCGGGCGCCAAGATATTAGGGGCGCTAGAAGATGAAAGACTTTAAAAAATTATAATGAGATTTTAAAAGAAATTTGACAAAAGACATAAAAAATCATAATGAGATTTTAATAAAAAAAAAGTAAAAAAATTGTTTTTATGGATGAGGTTATGAAATTTACTTTGTGATGCGCATATTAACTTAATTTGTTTATATTACCATGGAGTTTAAGTTTTAAATAATTAATTTTATTAACAAATTATTAAAGAAAAAAGTTATTTAAAGCTAAAATATAACCATTAGAATTTGTCGCAGAGAACCGCTGTTGAAGAAATTAGAAGGTTGTTGAAAACCAATTTAAAAAAAGCGCCTTTACAATTTCTGACAAAACTTAGCATAAAATTTTTAAAAACGACTTGTTTAAAACCCCGACAAAAAGTTACCCAGAAAATTAGCTCTTTTTGAAAAAATTTGTTACAAACCGTCGAAATAGTATCAGCGTAGGATGTAATTGATTTACCTTCAGTAAACTCTTTTAAAAGTATTTTTATGACACAACTTTGGCTGCAGAAATGTCGTCAGCGTATAAAAGCCTGGTGTTGCTTTCTTTCATTAATACTAAACGTTTTATGTATAAGTTTCATTGTTTATTGTAATAAATAAATTAAAAAAACTAAGATCTTTATGTTTTCCCGACTGAAGATCTTGCTTAACAGACACCAGACAATCAGCTCAGATTGCTGCTATGAAACTAATTGTAAAACAATCACAGGAAATTGCTTTAGCTTCAACTAAAATATCGCCACATGATGAGTGGATGACTGGTCTTGGCAATAAAATCGAATTTTTTGTAAAGCGAATAGCAAAATCGCATTGAACCTGAATATGCAATTTTTTTATTGAGAGTTTCCCAAACATAAAATCGAAGTAAAAACCTTTAACGTTGCGCTTTTCTATTTTATTCAACAAATTTAAATAAAAAATGGAATTGTGAAAACTTTTTCGTGAAGATTCTCATTCATCTGGTTAAAAGACCAAGATCTTGTAAAATGTAAAGCTTGAAATATAATACAACTTTATAGAAGATATTTCGCATCTTAATAGTTTGAAGTAGTCTTTATTTTTTATACCACTATCTGTCGCAAAAGGTGAACGACCTTTAAGTAAATAAAAATTGGTTTAAAAAAAAAAGGTTGTTAGGGCCACTTTAAAACAAGAGATTTAAGAACGCCTATCGGATATACATTTTAAAAATGAGTTGGATACAACTCGGTCGTAAAATAACATAATAATAATAACAGATTTTGCTTGTAAAAAAGCATTAAAAAAAAAACACAGTTATTAACTTGTATAACTTGTAAAACTTACTTTAAATTTAAAATTATGCATGGTTGTAAGGGCGACTAATTGCTACTATGCCCCTGGCGTCATGAAAGCTCTCGGCGGCTCTACCTTTGTTAATGCTTGTTTAAACTTATTTAAGATTCTAATGGCAAGATCCTTTGATCTTCTTTCAGATACCTTGTTTTATTTTGTGAAAGTTTAATATTATTATCATTATTTTTTTGGCAATATATAGATAAGTTGGAGAATTTCGGGCAGCATCGAATTTCGTGCAAACAGCCTTTTGCATTAAAAAAATCACACTGACACTAATTTAATCAAAGAATTGTTTCACGTTTCATTTAGTACAACCTTTCTACATTAAGTTACTGCTAACCTCATGTCGGTAGTCCAAATATTTTTATTTATAAAGCTATAATAAGTTACGATACATCGGTTTTTCACGTAAAGTGAAAAAACGTAAATCTTTTTACACTTAACTGTACAAAAATGAACCACGACATTTCTTTGAAAGAAGTACTTATCGTTTACCCAATTTAACAAATATGTTTGGAAAGGTAAAAATAAAAATAATAATAATAAACAAATACTTTTTTGATGTAAAAAATTTCTTCACGAATTATCGAAAGCATCATATTTCGTGCATTATGCTCGAAATTTAATTTACACATTATTAAATTTGGTGCATTATTTTATTTTTACCTAACAATTATTTTGAATGCTTTTATGGTTTTGACTATCTTTAAAAGCATTTTTAAGGTTGCTAGTGACGTTTTTAAGACAAAACAAAATAAATTAAAGCAACAGCTACAAAATCATCCGCATGGCTGGATTTCTTTTAACTAAGCAATATTTGAATTCAAACTTCAACTTTTTAAAAATATAGTTTCATCATAGTAGAATATACAAGTTAAAATTTCTTAGTGAAGTTTGTTATCGTGACTATGGGCTCTAAGAAAAGACAGAAGTACCAAAAATATAACGAGGAAGCTGCTACGGCCGCTGTTGCTGATAATAGCCGCGGGCCCAACGTTATGTTCCAACAAATAATCCAACTCTAAGTCAGACATTTAATCACTAGCAAAATATTTTCAAAAAACTATATATGAGTTAAGTATTAACTTCTATCACTCACACTTATTTATTCACTTCTATCACGTTATTCTTCAAATCTTCATCCTTCTTCAAATCGCCAACTTACCTAATGTAATTCGCCAACTTACCTAACTATAATACAACCAACAAATGTAAAAAAAAAATAATAATAATAATAAAAAAAACATACACAGATATCTGCTTATTAAAACGTTACCATTAAGATTGTCAAAATCTGGGTTATTATGGTACTCTATCTGTTTGTTTACCTGAGAGGATCAAATCTTGCAATTAATTTTTGAATCATTTCGTGATGATAGATTTTCTTCAAATTGTTCATACATTTTTTTTTTTTTTTTTTTTTTTTTTGAATTTTTCATGCTATATTTTTCTATACGATGTTCTTATATTCAAAGATATTGTTCGCTTAGCATAGGAACAGCCACAAATAGTCATTAAGACTAATCCAAAGTAGCGTCCGTTATTGACCAACATTTTTGCGTACCGAAGTACTACTCAAGCGCTGAGTTGGCGGTGGCAGGATTTGAGCTCGTATCTTACAACAGTCCGGGTTTAGGCATTTTGTTCTACGCTCTTACCAACTAAGCTATCCAGCCACATCTTGCTTGATGACAATACAATATTCAATAATTAGTTTTGTAATAAGTCTATTAATTTAGTTAATTTTAATTAAGTTTATTTTTTATAAGGAAAAAAGAATAATAATTTTTAAACGAAGTGTATTGATTGTTTTCTTATGTAAACGCGCGTTTAGTTTATTTAGAAAAGACGTTGATTTTATAAACGTAATGGTTCGACACCCGCCTCTTCTTGAATTTTTTTTGTTTTTTTACACACGTATGCAGTCGAATGTTAATAAAATAAAATAGCAATATCAGAAAAAATTTAAGGTACAAACCTTAATTAAAAATCTATACAAATCAAAATAAAGAATAAATTTTGCACATGCGCTCTCCTCCGCGAATACTGGATTTTGACAACCTAGTTACCACTGACGTAAACTTTTACGTAACTAACGTAACGTAACAAATACGTCTGATTTGGATTGGCTAAAAAACAACCTAATTTGGTAAGAAAAACGGATTGCATTTCAAAGCCAATCAAATTAGAGATAAAAAAAAAACGATTGGCTACTAAAATATTACCAATTAAAATTGTGCTTTTTTAGGCTATGACGTAACTAATTTGACTTTTTTATAAAAGTGTTGCAACTTGAGAAATTAGTAGTTAATACCTAACTCCATCGCCTCTTGGTGAGTCGATTTCCTTCTCATCATGTCTTGGAAAGAGGCGTTGTCTCAAAATCGAATAAACCTTTTTTAAATGCTTACTTCGTATTATGAAGATGATCAAAGTTGGTTAACGTTTGATTTCTTTTTAAAACAGGCTTGAATTGTTAGATTCTTTAGCGGCCGTGCCATCACTTCTAAGAAGTGCAAGCGGTTGAGTCTAGCATAGAAAGCCACCAAAAATCATGCGCAAGTCGTTTGAGTTCCAAACGCTTTTGCTTGTATTTGGTGATTCTATCTGTTAATAGTTTAGCTGGATTTGTTGAAACATTATTATTTTTAAAACTACAATGAAAGTAAATCTGCTATACGGTTAGTAATTTAATTTGTTTATGTAGATAAATATGCAGAATATGTTAATGTAGTTATAGCATCACAATAAATTTAATTTTAAAACTTTGTAGTAAATTTTATTTTTATTCCTTCAAACAAATTTAGATTAGTTATTAGAGTTGAAAAAAATCTGTAAATAAATGTTTTAAAATAGAAGTTCCTAAATCTTTTCCTCGTTAATATTTGAATCATCGTTGAAGAAATATTCAATACCATTGTCATTTTTACCAATGCTTTTATTAACTCGTCGTCTCTGTTTGTTTATCTGTGAGCATCAAATCTTGCAATCAATTTTTGAGTCACTTCTTGATGATATATTTTCTTCAAATTTTGCATACATACTCTTACTTGATGACAATACAATATTCAATAATTAGTTTTGTAATAAGTCAATTAATTTAGTTCAGTTTATTTTTATATGAAAAAAAAGAATAATAATTTTTAAAAGAAGTATATTGATTGTTTTCTTATGCAAATGCGCGTTTAGCTTATTTTGATTTTGTAAACGTAATGCCTAAGGTTTGACGCCCGCCTTTTTTTGAATTTTTTTTTTGTTTTTTTACACACTTATGCAGTCAAATGTTAATAAAATAAAATAGTAATATCAGAAAAAATTTATTGCAAACTTTATGTTTTAATAATAAGTTATTGGGTTTTAAAAATTTTTTTTAATTTTACTTGTCTATATATATTTTTTCTATTTCTAACACATTCGGCAAGTTATTATACGCAAACGCATTAAAAAATTCAAGAGTTTAGATTTTTTTTTTTTAATACATGTTTATTTTACAACTACAAAGTGTTTACAAGTAACCAATCACATATTGGCGGTAAACCCTAACCTAGTGGCGGATTTAGTATAGGGTGATGGGGGTGCTTCCCCACGCCCCCTAGAACAATCGAACGGCGCCCCCTAAAAGATTTTTAAAAAAATTATAAATTTAAATTACCAATGAAAAACAAAATGAAAAGAATAAAAATAAGTACAAATGAAGAGAGAGGAATTATTTTAAAATATAGGTTTTAAAATATTTCCTTTAGAAACATTGGTATTAAACTCTGCAGAGGACAAGTATATAATGGTGCTTATATAATTTTTGGAATTAAAAATAGTCTTCAAACTCGAATAAAAGCTCTTTCACCAAATGCCATCTATGTTCATTATTGTGCTCATGTTTTGAATTTAGTGACCATTGAAGAAATGTCTGTAAACAGCTAGTAGTGATGTTTTTAGGCGCAGCTGAAAAATTGTATACTATTACGTCTAGATTGCCACGACTTCATATTCTCCAAAAGAAGCGTCTGTAAAAATCAAAAGTAGACACTCTGAAACGACTTTCTGATACAAGATGAGCAAGAAGGAAGCATGCAGTTGATACTGATGTTGAATCTTTTTCTGATATTCTTGCCACTCTAGAAGATATAAATCTAGGAAAATCAAAAGAACATTAACGAAATGTTAGAGCAGAAGCTATTAGACTATCAGTTTTAATAAAAAAAAACATTTGTTGTTCTAATGTTTTTTTTTCCAATGTTGTTAATTAATCTTTTTGTGTTATTCAACAATTTGCAACAAGAAGATATAGATGTTTTATTTGCGAAGCAGTTGATTGATGTTACAAAAAAAAAGTTTGTAGATATGAGAAACAATGAAACTTTTGATGTTCTACATTTAGCAGTCAAATTATTTATTAGTAAAAAGTGTGCTGGAACTAGATGTAGAAACTGAATTTAAAGAAAACTTGTCTTTCCTTAAATTCAGTTAACCTAACATTATGCCAAAAAGAAACGCATGACAGAAGAATTGTGGAGAAATGAAAGAGTTGATGATCCAGCTACACGCCTAAAATGTGTAACCTACTTCAATGTTTTGGATACAATTATAACCCAAGTAAATAAACGATTTATTGACTTTAGTAACAGAGTTACACATTTTGATTGCCTTCATCCGTCAAAATTATGTGAAAAAAATATATATTCATTTAAAAAATTTATTGTAACGTCAAATTGTCAAATTTGTTGTAATGACGTGAACACTGAAGAAGCAGTCGTAGAGTATGAGACTTTCAATGTATGTATGCATCAATTTTCCCATTACTGACAACTGACATGCAATTGAAACATGTAGTTCTTTATTGAGAAATAGATGACATCCGGTCTTCCTAATTTATCTATTCTTTACACTTTATTTTCATGGCTAAAACACTTATAAAGTTTTAACCATGAAAATAATTTCTTGGGTTTAAAATACCACACCCAAACCCTTTCCCCCCGAATTCATTGATTTTTCATTGACCCCCCATCGTCCCCTATTCATTGACAATTCATTTGCCCCCCCCCCCTGCGACATCAAACCTCAATCCGCCACTGCCCTAACCCTGATCCTAACCCATAAACATAAAGTTCAAAATATACGTAGTAAATAAAAACATAGCCCCAAGACGATTAAAATAAATATCAAACGGGGCCATCCATAAAAGACGTCACGCTGCACAGTGGGCTAATTTTCAAAAAAGCTGGCCAAAAGTCAAAAAAAAAAAATCACTATTTTGAATTTATTATTTTGAAACTACATAAACAAAGCCCTGTTGTATTTTATTGTATAAGAAAAAATTGTATAAATTTTAAAGTTACCTATATCTACGCAGTTAAACATCTGTTATTAAAAACACATAATTGGCGTTTTAAAAGCAAAAAAAAAATGTGGTTAAATAAGTATCGTTTACAAAAAAGTTATTTATCGTTACTAAAAAACTAACTATGGACGATACTATTCAAGGTATTTATATAATATTTTAGTAAAAAGTTTTATATTATTTCTCTAAATTTTATGCGAAAAGTGCAAAACAAAAAAGTACAGAATAAAGTTTATTTATTTTCTTTAACCTACTTTTGAAGCATTGAAAAAGTAGTGAACCCGCGAGATTCCGCTTAGTTATAATTTGGATATTGTTCATAAAAGTGTATTCTAAAGATTGGTTAAAAGAAAAGGCACCTATTTTTGCCTATTACTTCATTAACTTATATTGTGTAGTGCTAGTCGTGTTTTTTAGTAAACAAAATGGCGGTGTTTTGTTTTCTTTACAAAATCAGTCAAATTGTAAATAGATATAGTTATTATGTTTCTTGAGAAACTGATTTTTTTAAGTGCAATAAAACTACAATAAAATTAGTAGCACACATGAATGAGATTTTGACAAAGTTAGAGTGTAGGAGGGGGGGGGGGGATAAACCCCCTCGGTTACGACGTCTTTTTTACCTCAGCTACGACAAGTTTTGTATAGTTTTACTAAATTTTACAAAATCAGTTTCTCAAAAAACATAATAACTATATCTATATACAATCATATGATTAACAGTATATTTTACCTTTCTCTTATATATCGAATTTATATAAAATAATATATTATCGATTACTTTTTATTTTATTTTTAATTAGTTTAGTAAAGTTATAATGTTTTTATGATTTTTTCAATTATTATATTTTCAATTAATATCTAAGGTTCACAAAAAGATCATTTGCAAATTCCTCGAATTGAAATTTTTGAAATTTTAAAAACCGAGTTATCTTCAGATCTAGATGACCAGCTTGATATTTTGCAATCACAGTTGTGTCTAAGAAGAAAAATTTGTTTCCAATTTTTAACAGATGATAAAAAGAAACTAAAAAATGTATTGACAAAATTAAAAATAAAATGGAAAAGTAGTAACGGAACAAAAAAAAATATTTTTGAAGACACATGACACTTGGTTAAAAGTTAAACTCTGAAACTCATTCGTCTGTGATTGAGTTTATCAACAATATTTCAATAATAAATGATTCAGATGACAGTGGTGATTTATTTTAAAGTCATATAAATGAAACAATTATGATAAATGATGCAAATAAAAGTTTTTCTTGTTTTCCTTGAACAAATAAATAAGTAGAATAAATAATGAATTTTTCAATTTATTTTTCTTAACATTGCGGCATAATAATACGGTCATAATACATTATATATCAGTATTATATATAATGTTTATATATGTAATGTAAATAATACATTAGTCTATTGAACTTAAATGTCGAATTAGAACTAATTGGTTAAACACGAAGGCCCAAAGGCATTTCTAATGATTAATGTTTTTAAAACACCGCCATTTTGGATCTGCCATTATTGAATTTTGGTACACTTATGTAAAATTCAAAGTTGGGGATTCAAAAAAATGCTATACAGAAATTTTCCATTAATTATAATCATTTTTTGACTTTTGGCCGGGTTTTTTGAAATTCCGCCCACTGTGCGCTGTGGAAAATAGTTCTACGTAACCATCAATGATTTTTTGCTCAAATTTCAAATTAACTATTGAAATTATATTTTAATTTTTTTTAATAGTTCATCTTTGCTATAATGCAAAGTTGTTAACAAGGCTAAAAGTAGCAAGGCCAAGGTCAAGGTTACATGTTACAATGCCAAGGCCAAGACCAAGGCCCAGGCCAAGAGTTTTAAGGTCGAGGCCAAGGCCAGGAGTTTTAAGGCTAAGGCCGAGAATAAGAATTTCAAGGCCTACGCAAAAATTTTCAAGGCCTTAATTTTTGGCATTGAGGCCAAGACCAATTCTAAGGCCAACAGTTTCAAAGCCAAGATCAAGGCATGGGTCCAATATTTAAAGATGGTGATATCTCAAAGTTATCTAACTACAGGGGCGGTTTTAGGGTTAGTCTTGCTAGGCGCATTGACTAAAATCTTTTTTAATAAACTAAATAACGATCAGGCTAATGAAATTTGTTAAACATTTTTGAGATTTTTGAAATTAAATAAAATCTCTATTTTTTGATCTAAACGGCAATACCTCATAAACTGATAAGGATATGTGCACGCATTAGCCTGTTATTGTAGAACTTTTTTTTACTTTAAAAAATTTTAATTGCCTCTTACAGATCTGAATCAACTGGGTTTGAAAATTGGGTAAAAACTTCTCAAAAAACACAAGAAAACACAAATCTGCACCCTATATCACCAAAATTTTTGAAACTTGGCACAAATGTTTATAGACATATGTTAGGAAAGATTGTAATTTTTTTTCATAAAATTCATTACCGTTTATAAGTTACAGCAATTTGAAGTTTCCTTGATTTTGTCTAAAAACTGAGGGGGGAAAAGTGCCGAAAATCATTCCGTTTACTTTCACCTTAATATGGTGCTTGTAGTGATGCCACAATTCTGAAACTTTGTACCAAAAGAGTTTAAAACCTGTTAAATCAGAAAAATATAGTTTTTTATATGTCAAAACAAGGGAATGAAGCTTATTTAAGATCCATAAAATACACTTTATAACGCCGAGAAAAAAGGGCATTGACAATTATAGCTATAAAAAAAATCTGACTGATATAAAAAAAATTTAATTTCGATTTTCTTAAAAATAAGATCAACACCTACTTTTTAACCTTATATTTACTTGAGGAATTGTTGATGTTTGATATAGACACAAAATTTTTTAAATTAGACACTTAATATAACCCCAACTTTTACCAATCAATCAAATTAGAAACTAAAAATTTAGTGACTTTATTATCTTTTTCATTTTCATATGATATTTACAACAAAATTTAAACGTATATAAATTTTTTTTTTTAAATATTAAACTTTAGTGATTTTATATATGCTTTACATTCACATTATTTACAAGTTGGTTCATAAAACATAATATTTAAAAAAAGAATAGATAAGACATAATTGACTCATAAATATAAAAATCTCTACTTCCTTAGGAAAATAAGTCCTCTTTGGCTGAATAGTAGCAAAGTCCTGTTTTTGTTATCGGTACCTCAACTTTGCAAATAATGTGGACATCAGGAACCCAGCATTGGCTTTCCTTTGGTGGCCATTTAAACGACCGTGCAGGACCATTAGGACACAAATTTTACAAGCACATCTTTTTCTTCTAAATTAATATCTTCAATGACTCCTATCCACCACTTTTGCTCATAGGAAACACAGGCATAATCACCTGGTACTAGATTTACAGTTGTTATCTGGATATTTCTAAAGTCATGAATTAAAGCAAATTCTTCATCAACACTGCATAGCTTAGTGCCTACCTAAACAAAATAGTAAAATATGCAACTATTCCGTTTTACTTATCAAACATATTTTATCAAATGCATAGATAGCAAATGCAGAGGAAATAAAATAAAATATAAATATTTTTGATAATGATTCTGCAAAAATCTAATATCTATTTGAGTTTATCAATAAAAGTTATGCGTGTATTTTAAAATATGGTAAAAGGTATAATTAAAAATAATAATTTACCTTTTGATGGCCAAGTGGTACAAACTGATGGTAACTACGTGTTCCAGGTATTGTATTAGCAGTATCCAATCGTTCTTTAAGAGCGGTTCTCACCAAAATTAAATCTTCTGATAAAATATATATGAAATTTATGCCTTCAGTGTTTTCATTGCAATACTTATACATTGTTTGTGGAGATAAAATATGATCCCATATTTTATCTCCATATCTCTTTGCAAACTTGCTAGTGTTGCCAGACGTTTGACTGTACCACCTATCCCATCACAAGGTTGCTTACTGTGTCAAAAAACTTAGTTTTTTGACACAGTAAGCAACCTTGTGATGGGTTACTAGTTGCAAAAAAGTTCCATTTAGCAGTAAAACCAAAATCTTCATAATGGAAACAAAGATTTAACATATTTTTGCAAGTATTCAATATTTTTTATTTGAGGCAAATTTGTTTTTATATCATTGCAAACAACCTCAATAATTTTATAAACCATGTTCACATCATGGATCATATCATCCGAAATAATACAATAGGATTTGTGCTTGAGAATGCCTTCTTTTTTGAAATAAATAATCACTGGATGAAGTATACATTTGTCCTATGAAAGCTTTGCACTTCATCCTGAACTACAAATTTATAGTTTTCTGAAAAATCACCCAGAAATAAATGCTGTTACCTCATTCATAACTTCCTTTCTTGAACTCAGGTATAATGCTTGACTCTTTGCTAAATACGAATGTGGTACAAGTTTTTCCAGTTTTCTACATACTAGTTCAATGTATTCAAACACTGGCTCTTTATTATGTGTCAAGTTTGACCTATCTGTTGTTGTCCATTGATCAAATTCAATTTCATCATCTGATGACCTTTAGTATCACAATTTTTAGGTAAAAAAACGTTTTTTTATGAAAATATAAGAGAAAAGGTTCTTCATACGAAAATTGAGGGGGACCCCTAAGAAAAAGTAATATTTTAGTTTTTAAAAAAGTAAAAATGGTTAAAAACAAGTGAGGGCAGGGTAAGTGAGGGCGAGGTCAAACTACGTGAGGGCGAGGTCAATAATAGTGAGGGCGAGGTCAAAGTAAGTGAGGACGAGGTCAAAAATGTGAGAGCTTTATTTGGATTATAAATTGAATTACATAATAAACATATTACAAAAAAGAATTAAAATGTTTTTTTTGTTTTTTATTTTTTATACCTTTAGTTTTGGCTGCTTTGAGAAAATAATTTTCTTAAAACACTCAAAACTAAAGGGACATTAAAAATAAAAAAATACAAAATAATTTAAAAAAGTCGAATTATAAAAATTACATAATCATGTTATAAAATGAATTAATATTGTTTGCGTAACTTAAAACTTATTATTTGTATTATTTTTCTTTCTTTGCGAATTAGTTTTTTTTCCATATTTTTTTCCATATTTTTTTGCACTCATAATTAATTATCTAAAAATAAAATAATATTGTATTAGTTTTTTAAAATAAATGTATTATTTATAAATAATAATAATGAAAAAAACAATATATAATTTTAAAAAAACAAGTAAATATTTAAAAGAAATGAAACGTGTAAAAAGAATAAAAAAAAGAGCTTCTTATAAAAAACGTTATCGTAAAAAGAGAGGAGGCGGATTAGAAAGTTTAGTTACTGTGGATAATGCTAAAGCTTTAGGCACGTTTGCTGTTAAAAATGCTGATGCAATATCAAAATTGGGTAGTACTATTGTGAATTTTATAAAATTACGAAAAAAGGGAAGTTTAACAAATACATTAACAGTAAATAAATCTATTCAACAGCCAAGTATAAGTAATAAGTCTATTAATCGAGCTTTTTTAACTGAAAGTGAAAAACTATTATACGACAAAGGACAATTATAAGGTAAAATTATTTAATTTTTTAAAAAATATATTTTTACAACTAATTATCAAAATGAAATATTAAGTCGTCTTGGGCGTTCTCATCAAAATAAAATTTATCATCTGATTTTGAAACGTTAACTTCTAAAAAAAATTTAAAAAATAATAAAAAAATATACTTAATAAAAGAAAGAAATGAAATATATTTTGTTAAAAATATATACCTAATGGAGTGTCAGGGTAATTAAAACATTGATTATTTGTTTCGATAATGGGGGTGTAGATATTATTCACATGAGCTTGACAACATTATCAAAAATTATGAAATCGTTTGATTTAATGATTCAAACAGGTTTTTCTAAACGATGTAACAATGGCGAAATAAAAACAGAAAAACAAAAAAGTATTTTAATGGAAATTTTAATTGCAATTTATAATTTCCTATTAAATTATGCTGAAAATAGTATTGATGGTGACGGAGAAAAAAATCAATTTTTATAAATGGCTACCACAGGAAGTTTAGAATCGTACTGCAAAACACATTTTTCACGATTTAAAGGTGTTTTCCCTTTTGATCTTATTGATCAGTTATTTACTTATTTTTTTAAAAATGGAGAATTTTTTATTTACAACAGTGATTCGTCTAAACAAGAAGGTACACATTGGCGTATGATGATGCGATTAAATCAAAGCACGTTATTTTGTTTTGACAGTTTGGGTAAAAATAATTTTTTTACACAATTACCTCAATCGATACAAAATCAAAGTTCTCTTATTGAATACGCACAAGAAGTATCCATAACTAACGAAGTGAGTGCTGTTGCTTTAAATTTTAAAAAATTAAAATTAAAAGACAGTCAAGAAAAATGGTTTTTAATATTTTGTAAACGTTTTTGTGAAATAAATAATATCTTACAAGTAAACATTTTATTTAATACTAAAATATATCAAAGCGGAGAATCAACATTGTGTGGACCGTGGATCATTTATTTTTTACACTGTTTATTTAGTAAAAATGATTATTTATTTACTGAATATATTGATCCTCATATCATTAGTGCTGTTTTAAGTGAATATTTTAAAGATTTGCAATACAATACGCTATATAATAATTCCATTTATAATCTTTTACCTTTTTTTACTTTTGTTAAAAATGAACTGTGGTCATATTTAGACACTTTTGCTAAAAATTTATTTAAAGAAGATTTTCAATTATTTCAACACCAAAATCAACACGAAATTAACATGTTACATTTAACGCATGAAGACAAAGAAGAACACTATCCTCAAACTGATGTTTTAGCAAATAAAATCTTAAAAAATAATACAGTAATGGAATATCTAGACTCGCTTGATTTAGTACGCGTTAAAGAATCTAAAGATTATTTTTTAAGCGACGGAGAAATTACAAAAATAGGCGACTTGTTACTGGCAAACGATATTGAACAATTCAAATTAGAAGATCGCCATAGTTATTTTATTTATAATTATGAAAGATTTAAAAACATGGCACAAAATTATTATATACCTGAAAACGAACGCAACGAAACAAAAGAAATGGAAAAATTAATTTATAGTTATAATATTTAATTTGTAAAAAATGTTTTCCAAAATAAGTCTTCATTTAAAAAATATTGTTTTGACATTTCTGTCGCTCTACTATTACAATCATTTAAATCATAATAAAGTCTTTTTCTTATATATCGAATATGAATATTTTTTAAACAATGCAATGAGAAATTGAAATATTTATCAACTCTATCATAAGTAAAAGATATAAGTACATTTTTCATGTTTAATTTACTTCTAATCATTTCTAATCGATTGGATATATCACGTAAACATGTCCACATTACATCAAACCATATTAAATAAAAAAATGTTATAAACACATCTTTAACAGAATAAACCATTTTTACACTTAATAAAATATATATTTTTCTTAGTTTTTTTTCCATATACGTTAAACCTACATAATAATTCCATTGTTTATTATTTTTATATTTGCAATAACTCTTTTGACACGGTTTTAAAGACGAGCACACATATCCATTGCAAGTCAATGGTTTATAATTAAATTTAAATAAATCAATTTCTTCAGTGTCAAAAGGTTCTCTATAAAAACTACCCAAAAAATATTCGACATCATTAAATTTAATTTTTTGTATCCATTTACTTATCAAAACGCAATTATCAAATATGTCGGCGTTTATCAAATGTGATGGTGTTAATTCTAATAATAAATCTAAGAATGTTATATCATCTTCAAAATGTGATTTTAATATTTCTCTTAAAGCTGTCCAATCAGGAATTGTTTTCATGATTTTCCATTGTTCACTTAGTGAGACACTTTCAAAAATGTTATATTTATCAAAATAAGGATCGAATATTTTTCGTTCAGGCTTGCTAACTGATAATTTATAAACTTCATAATCGTTATCAAAAGGAACAAATAAATCTGGTGAAGCTTCAAAGTTTTTAATAGTTGTTGTATTATTGTATCTATATTTAGAAATAAATATATTTTCTCGTCCATTGTAACGTAATAAATATTGATCTCCACAAAAGATACAATCTTTATATACAAAAAACTGATAATGTTCATTTACTTCATTGCGAATACATTCTTGAAAGATTTCTAAATCCATTTTTTTCACTATAAAAAAAAGTATTTTTATAAAAACTTAAAAAATATTTAATTTCTTTTTTTTAAACATTTTAACATTTTTTTTAAGAAAAAAACGATCATTTTAATTTGAATTTTTTTTATTGTTATAACTTTCATTTAACAAATCTAGTAATAATATATATTTTTCATCATAATAAGTAATTATAAAGTTTTTTCTTTCTTCAAATGAATTAGAAATGGCTGTATTATTTTCGTTATAATATTTACGTCGATACTCTTGATAGTTTTCATCATAAGCAATGTTTAACATTTTTCTAAAATATTCATAAGGTACTTCACTCGCTCGAAAAAACGGTTCAATTAATCTTTCATAATAAGCATTTTCTAACCTGCCGATATATTCATCTTCGCAAATATTTTTACCAAATTGCCCAAACAATCTAAACTGTTCTTTTAATCGACAAACAATATCCTTCAAAATGTTATTTGTTAACTGATTCACAATTCTTACAGGAGCATTTCGCAAAAGATAAAACATAAAACCATATAAATGGCGTTGATAAAGTTCATGTAAAAATATTCTATGTTTATACATATAATACGGACTCAAAGTTTCTGTAGTTATTAAAAACCAAGTTATAGCTTTTAAATAAAAACAATAATACTCTTGATCCATATTATAATAAGTATAACCCAACTCTTGTGATATGTTGCATAAATATTGAAAAAGAAAATCAGTGCAATCAAATTCACAATCATAGCTCGTGTTATAGCGATCCATAAACCAATTAGTAAAATAATCCATTTGTTCTTTCATAGGTGTTTGTTCTTTTTCAAAAGACTGAATTGCTAAAAATAATTTATTACGTATAGAAATTTGTTTTTCTACTTTAATATAAAAATCCCCAATAATAAAGTATAACATATATAATATTTCATTCTTTTCAAATTCCCAATGAGATCGTTCCATCATCTTTTGAAAATCATAATTATTTTCACAGCTGTCAACTAAAGTTTTCCATTGAAGATATTTTGTCAATGTTACATTTTTATATAAACATTCTCGATAAACATATTTTATACATACACGAAAAAGATCAGCACAACAATCATTTACAATCAACAATTCAAAAAACGAACAAGTCGGAATTCGATATTGCCAATAAGTTTGCATAGCAAATAATAATGATAGAGAAGTAATTAAAATGAAAATGAAAATTTGGGATGAAAATGGGCAGTATGGGGCAGCGCAAAGAAAATCATTAGGGGTAATTATGGAAACTCATATTAAAAAAATGTCGTGGGAAGAAATGATGGATAAATATTATTGCAAAGAAGGAACGTTTAAAAGAGGGGCGCTTATTGAATGCGTTTTAAAAATTAAAAAAGGGGTACATGGTGACTTAAACGGAATATCTCCGCTTGTAACAAGAGAAACATTAAAATATGACGAATTGTCACCTTTTGAGATATTTGACAAACGACAAATGACTCAAAAGGGATATAAAATTAATTTGGGTAAAACACCAAAATTGGTTTATAAATATGGCGAGCATGAAACGGTAGAAACGCTCGATAGACTTAAATGGTTAATAGATACACAACACTTAGAAATTGTGTCAATAAAACGCGTGTTTGGGGTTATCATGTGTAATATGGCGCATACGTTTGTTTCTTATTTGACTGCAAAAAGACAAGAAGCAAACATAAAAGGAGATAAAGTAAGCGATTTATTTATTAAATTAATGATTAATGGACATTATGGGTGGTTAGCTAAAAATGTTTTAAATTATAAAAAGTATAAATATTATGTTAACGCGCAAACAGAAATGCGAGTTTGTTTTGATCGTTTAAAAAAAGCGAGTGAAACATTATTGCAACAATATTCAAAAGAAGAATTAAAATTATTTATACCTGCCCCATATCGAGAGTGGTTATTAGAGTCTTTACAAAAAGATATTTATTTAGATATTAATAATAAAATAATAACTACAGAAGAAAAAGGATATAATCTTATGCATAAAAGTAATATTATTCAACAAATATTACATTGCGATACTCGAACTGTAACAAGTTATCCTGAATTAAACGGAATAGAAATTTTATCAACAATATTTTCAGGTGAAATACTTGACTATCCGGTAGCAGGAGACATTCACAAAATATATATATTTATTATGAATTGTGTACTCTCATGGAAAGAATATCGTTTTCGATATTCAATCGACTCCGAAATGTTTGTTTGTTTAAGTAAATAACAACGTGATTTAATGTTAATCCTTGAACTTTATGAACAGTTAATCCGTATGCTAATACAAGTGGAAATCCTTTACATTCTGCCACATTTTCTTGTTTATTATTTAAAATTGTTTCTATAGACGGCATTAAATCAATAAACATTTTTTTATATTTGATAGTGATTAAATTATCTTCTAAATGAACAATGGTGGCAATATGTCCATTAACTAGATTTTTATCGGTTAAATTTTTTGTAATCATAACTCTTGCTCCAACTTTAAGTGTAACTTGTTTTGGTATTTGAAACGGCCAATCGTGAAGGGGGTAATTAAAACTAGTAACGGTGGCATTATACGTAATTAAATTGCCTGGTAATTCTTGTAGACGTTTTTGATTATAATTATTGGTTTCGTTGTTTGTAAAAAATACTCTTAAATATGATTTTTTAAAAGTGTCTTGTTCGTAAGAACGATTTAAAAAATATTTTAATGTAAACAGTGGAATATCCCCTTCTCGAATATTAAATAAATGTTGTTGATATTCAAAATCTTTGTCTTGTCTATAATTTTGTGTTAAATGTTTTGTTGTTATATTTGCATTTTTCCAAAGTTCGCTTTCAAATAATAATAATCCAAATTCGTTTTTAAAAACTGGAGGCAATTGAAAAAAGTCTCCAGTTAATAAAAGTCTACACCCTCCAAAATGGTCACCACTGTTTTTTGCAAATTTTAATAAGCCGTTTAAAAGTTCAAATGTTTCAACATTAAGCATGCTGACTTCGTCGATAATTAATAAATTAACCTCTTTTAAACGTTCTTTTATAATAGGATTTAAACTTTGTATTAAATGTGAAAGTTTGCGCTGATAAGTAGGTATACCAGCAAACGAATGTAATGTTGTTGCATTTTCATAATTTTGTGCAGCTATACCTGTTGTTGCAGTTATGTACACATTTAAGTTTTTAAAATATTTTGCTAGTTGTTTAACTGTAAAAGTTTTACCTGTTCCAGCTGGTCCTGTGAAAAACACGTTACCTTTTTTTAAAAGTTCGACAACTTCAACTTGATCTTTGTCCATTCTTTTATTTAATATTTATTTTTTAAAAATGTAAACACCCGTTTTTCTGATTTTATTTTTTATTAAAAAACGTTTATATACGTTTTAAGAAAATCAATATTGATTTTGTTTGAGTTGAAAAGATAATAAGAAAGCGAAACTTTTTTAATATTAAAAAACATTATGTATCCTTATAAGGGTACACAACAATAATTTTGATCTGTACCCTTATAAGGATATATAACAATAATTTTAATGTTTTTTGTTATGTAACCGTATAAGGATATATAGCAATAATTTTGTTATGAGTCCTTATAAGGATATAACAATAATATTTTGTTGTGTATCCTTATAAGGATACATAAAAATATAAAATTATAAAAAACAAAAGTTATACCCCAATATGGAAATAGAATTTACAAAATAATATGCCTTAATATGGTATTTCATTTTATAGAAAACGAGTATAAAAGGCAAAAATAATTTTAAAACAATATCAAAATCAAAATATCAAGAAAGAAAAAAAATAAAGATTTGAAAATATAAAGATTTTTTTTAAAAAAAGATGGAATTATTACATAGTCCAACTCGACTATGTAGTAATTGTAAGATGGATTTATTATAGTTTCAAAATTAATATGCACAGATGTATCCCTAGTAGCAATATAAGGTGCCATATCAAATTGATATACGCAATTTTGTATAATTTGATTATTTGTATAAACATCTGTATTTTGAACACCGTCAATAGTCATCCATATGTTTTTATCATAAGGTTTAAAATTTGTTATTTGTGTAGACATGTTGTTAATTTGAGCAACAGTACATAAATATTTTCTTTTTTTTCCTTTTGCATATTGATATAAAGTGTTCACATTATCAGGAGACATGGAATAAGAATATGGATTTTTTTCATAATCAAATCGAGTTTGGTCTCTTGCTAAAATAATTGTAAATCTTTTATTATCCATAATCGTAGTTGGTTCATAAATTGATAATTTTAAATTACGTATAGGTATACTGTCTTGCCAATTACTTATAATATTTCCGTCTTTATCTAGTTGATATAAATCCTTTCCTAATGTAGTTGTACTATATACGTGCAATTTATTTAATTGCAATTGATTTAAATATGATTTATTTGATAATTGATACCGTACATCGTCAGGATCTGAAGGTGTCTTTTTTCGTTGAGATATATTAATGACATATTGGTGGGACTATCATGTTTAGAAATACAACCGAATGGAATCCTGTTCAATTAGAAAAAATTCAAGTCAAAGATGATTCTTTGTTTGCTGTAAAAACACCTATATCATTTTTTAATGAAAGTGTAGATTCAAAACAAGCGCAAAAAATGATAGATTTGTTAGAACTTCCCTTAAAAAGATGGGCTAGACGTATTGCTCAGGGTTTTGCAACTGCTTCAGGCGATATTAAAACTTATTTTTTAACAGCTACAGATAAAATGCGAGAAAAAGTCGTTCAACAATTTGAAGCATTGTTTGAGAATTATGATTTAGATCAATATACAGAAGAAACAGGATGGTGTATAGTTTATTTAATAGCGCATATGTTTTTTATTAGAAAAGAACTTCCTTTTAAAATAGATTCAGAAGCTGTATATAGTCATCAAAATTTTATAAATCGTATAGAAAATAAAGATTTTTTAAATAAAGTGATAAACGAATTGGATTATTTTTTTACCACTGAAGATTTTCAAAGTAGAATGGAAACGACTTTGTTAATAAGTCCATTATTTAGTGGAAAAATAGATGCTACAAACTATTTTATTTCTTACTACATTGACGTTTTCACACTAAATGAAAATGTTGAAAAATTTGCAATTGAGTTTGAAGGATATATAAAATTTCCCAAGGAAGATTTTAAATATATTATAAAACCAATAACAGCAGGTCGTTTAACGCGTTTAGCAACTTCAACTCCAAAAAAAACATCCTGGTCGTTATTTACAGATTCTAGTTTAATGACTCCTATAAAACCTGAACTTTTACCTGAAGAAGAAGAAGAAATTACAAAAGAAGAAACAAAAGAAGAAACAAAACTTCCAGAAGAAACAAAAGAAATTATAAAAGAACCAGATATTGAAATTGACAAGGAAGAAACAAAACTATGAACGATTTAATTGAAAACGCCATTCAATCTATAAAAAGTAGTTTGTTTGGATTAGATTCTTTAACTAAAGTAAAAAAAGTATTACTAAAATTTCAAAATACAAGATTAAATGTATACGATGAACATTTAAAAACTCAATTAAAAAAATATCAAGATGATGATGAATCGTTTAAAAGTATGATTAAAAGATGGAGTTTAGAAAGTCCATTATTTACAATAGGTAGTACATTAAAAGAAAAAGTGCGAGAACCTTATAGTTTTCGTTGGACATTATGTAGTATAAACTTTTAATATAAATATGTATATGTTTTATATTTTTATATTATAATTTTATTTTTTTTATTAAAAGCAAAAAAATGAAATTTGAGTTAAAAGTAAAAGAAAAAGCATTTAAAAAATAATGTTATATTTACAAAACAGTTATAGACTAGCTATAACTTAGTAGAAAATATTTTAAGATATTGTATGACATTTGTAATGGTGGTTATGTATTATAAAAAATGTTATTGAAAATAAATGATATATTTTTAAAAAATCAAGTAGTTTATTTTTTTTATATAATTAAGAAATGCATATATAAATATGTATATGTTTTATATTTTTATATTATAATTTTATTTTTTTATTAAAAGCAAAAAAATGAAATTCGAGTTAAAAGTAAAAGAAAAAGCATTTAAAAATAATGTTATATTTACAAAACAGTTATGGACTAGTAGAAAATATTCGGACGAATCCTTCTTTGATGAATCTATTTTAAGATATTGCATGACTTGGGGTGAGATTGAGAAGTTTATTTTAAAAAGAACCAATTTATGTATTTTACGCGAGTTAGCAAAAAATGAAAATATGCCACTTGAGAAAAGATCATTTTTAATTACATTTGTAATGGTGGTTATGTATTATAAAGAAGAAGAAGGTAATAGTTTTCATTTAATTAAATCTATTTATCGAACACCTGTTCATTTTATAAAACCATTAGAAGTAGAAGTTAAATTAGAAGAAATTGTTCAATCTAATTTAGAAGGAGTTCGTCGTTCAAATCATAAAGAATCTGGATGGATCATACATAGTTTGTCTCAATTTGAATGTATGATTTTATCTAATGTTAATGTTAACAAATTTGTATTTTTAAGAGACGCTATTATTGGTGGTATTGGTATGAAATGGAAAAAAGCAAATCCAATACCTGCATTTAACATTTTTGAAAACGGTAAATAATGCAAATTAAAACTTTCAAATAATTTTGCTTTGCCTGGATCTCCAATGTGTGAATTTAAAAGCGTAAAAATATTATTTGCTTCTTGCATTACTATAGATTTATCGTCGATAGGTTTTAAATTATCATTAGTTATATTATTAATAATCATGTCTACATTTTCACCGGTATCAAAAGCAAAATCTTTCATAACTAAAAATAATCGCAATTGAGAAGGAGTCGGCGTTGTAAGACCTTTTTGAAACGCAAATTCTAGACGATATGTTTGATTTTGAGCTATACTGCTATACCCTTTTAATGCTTTTTCTAGTCCCATTTGAAGAGCTCTTGAATTAGTTAATCGAACATCTTTTAATACGCTTTCAATTTCGTTTACTCCAATACGTTGAAAATAAAGAGTATATTCATTAACAGGCATAGATTTAATATCATGTTTATAAGGCGTTGTTGGTTTACCATAAAGAGGATCTAATATTTTTCGTAAAGATTGACTATTGCCTAATTCTCTTTGTCTTTGATTATAATCATTTAAAGCTTTTAAATCATAATTTGCATTAAATTCTGCAAATTTATTTTCTTTAGCAATACGTGCAAATTGACTTATATCCTGAGGACCTAATGAAGAATACGTTTTCCACACTTCAGGTCCTAAATTATCAGTTAATTTTAAAGAAGCATCACTTGCTAAAAAAGTCATATAAGGCATTTCTTCTGTTAATGTTTTACGAAATTGCATTTCTGCATTCACTGCTATATCTTGTTGATCGTCCATCCATTGATCAGCACCATACTCACCAAAATCAGGTAGTAATTGTTTTAGATCATCTTCAGGATTTTTCATTTGATTTTGATTTTGATTCATTTGATCCAATGTGCTTTCAGCAAGTGAATCATAATTAGCTTTATAAAGCTCAAATCGATTTTTCTTTACGCGTTTAGCAATCTGATCATAAATACTATCTATATTAAAAACACGTTTTTTAAAAATAGACATTTTTTTTTACATATACGTTTTACAATAATAAGTTCTTAATTTAGCTACAATATTATCTGTCGGTGCTTTAAATAAATAAGCATATATAGGTGTTACATACAAATTTAACATTTCTATATACCGTCTAAAATCATTTGAATTAAAATAATTGTATAATTCATCAAAATTGTCCTGCACGGTATGTATTGTCTGCACAGTATGATCGATAATTCGTGTGATATTCAAAATCATTTTTACGATAAGAATCCACTAAATCCAAAAGTTTTACGAGCTGCTGTACGTTTTTTAAAACAGGAAAAAAGAAAAGAAAAAGAATTGAAAAAGAAAAACAATGTTTTGTTTCAGACATATTTTAAGATACACAAACAAAAGAAAACATTTGTTGATTTTTCATGGTTTCCAAATGGCTATTGTGTATATACTAGTTTTTTAGTTTCGTTATACCAATGTTTAAAACGTAAATTTACAGCTGGCGAGTTACAAGATTTAACATATGAAGAATGTTGGAATGCATGCGAAGCATATCATGATTGTCTTAATAGCATAAAAGAAAAATCATTTAACATAACATGGAATGATTTGCCTAGTTTATTAACTGAAATGTCTAATTTATTTTCTAATTTTAATATTGTTGTCTATAAATTATTACCAAAAGAAAAACGAGTACAAATAAATATTAATTCTAGAATAGAAAAAAAACAATCTAATTTTCAAACATGTTATAAAACATTAGTTAAGTTATATGAAAGTCAAAAAATAACAATAGATTCACAAAACAGCTATAGAGAATTTGCAAATAATGAAGAATATAAATTATATAATGAACGTTTAAAACGAGAAAGTACAATTCAATTATTAATTTATGTGATTAACACGACAATGATGACAAATATTTTTTTCGCAATAACAAACTAATGTTTCCATATTAACGTTCATATTGTTAATGCACACTCCAAAATAATATTCCGAGCAAATATCGCATTGGGTATGCTTTAATTCTGGCAAATTAATAAGGCAATAAAAATTGGTCGAAACTGTTTAGAAG
The DNA here is from genome assembly GCF_022113875.1 of Hydra vulgaris. NCBI lineage: Eukaryota > Metazoa > Cnidaria > Hydrozoa > Anthoathecata > Hydridae > Hydra > Hydra vulgaris. The sequence goes on from NC_061163.1 coordinate 48,873,615, forward strand.
ACCTTTTATATAGACAGTCAAATTTCGCAACTTATTATAAATATGCTTATGAATAATACATTTTTTATATAAACATTTTTTCAACCCATTATAAATTTGTTATTGACTTTTTTAAAAAATATATTCTTTTTTAAAATGTTTATGACTGTTTTTTTAGTAAATTAAAAATAATAAATAATGAAAAAATATTTTAATTCTTTTTTGTAATATGTTTATTATATAATAAAATTTATAATCCAAATAAAACCCCGACATTTATTTATAATAATAAAATTTATAATCCAAATAAAGCCCTCACATTTATTTTACGTTCTCACATTTACCCTCACTTATTTTACCCTCACTATTATTGACCTCGCCCTCACGTAGTTTGACCTCGCCCTCACTTACCCTGCCCTCACTTATTTTTAACCATTTTTACTTTTTTAAAAACTAAAATATTACTTTTTCTTAGGGGTCCCCCTCAATTTTCGTATGAAGAAACTTTTCTCTTATATTTTCATAAAAAAACGTTTTTTTACCTAAAAATTGTGATACTAAAGGTCATCAATCATCATCTTCAAATTCTCCAAGTATATCATAAAGTTTTTCAACCAATGCATTCATAGTTGCTGGGCATTTTTCACATTTCCTCATCATACAGTCTTTATTAGTTATATCACAGACAATATAAGGTAACAATTCTTTGTATGTCACACCAAGAGGATGTAAAAGCAGTTTCAAACTTTTTTTGATGTTGATGTAGACTCTGCAGTTTTGTTAGTTAACAATACCATCATGTTATTAAACAAGTTTGCTTTTTCCATATACTCATTATTAAAACTTGACTGTTCTTCAAAACTTTCTTCTGATATATCAAGGGAAATGGCTACCTTTTTTTTAATGGAGGTTGTTAATGCTGTCAATTTTCGTTTACCTTCTCTGATTTTACCTGACTTGTGTAATCCTTTGACATTAATTGGAGATACTCCGGCAGATGCAAAGTGTGTATCTACATTTTCTTTTTTATTTTAAATAGATCTTTCATTAACAATATCAAAATCTTCATCATTTTTATTTTCACTTATACTTTTTGATAAACATGTCATAACTTTACTTCGACAGATTGGACACAGTTTTTTTCCAGGTATAAGCTTTAAACCTATGGTTTCTGCTTCTAAAACAGTATGCATCGTAATCACACGTAGAGATGCTTAAAAAAAAAGTAATTACATTACTTAAATAACATTAATTATATATATTATGTAATTATATTACTATACAATTTGTTATATTAATAACTATGAAACATTAAACAAATCTTATTACCTTAGAAAAGTACACTTGAACACAAACAATATCATATCAATATGTATTTATAAAGAACATATTGCTTGAACAAATAGCTATTAGTTTAATAGACATATTTTAAATACCTAACTAACTACTAATTATTGTAAATTCTCCATTAACTACTTACAAAAAGTTGTGTAAAAGTAAAAGATAACTAAATATAATTTTATTTAGTTATGTAACTTAACATGGTAATGTTAATTAGACATATCATTTTATTACTTTTTTTATTGATGATAATAAATGTTTTATTACAATAAAACAATCAACAACAAAAGTTACATAATATTGTTAAATTAAATAAAATGATATTATGTAATGAAAATGACATTATTATTATGTAATGAAATTAAAAAGAAACAAATTAATAAAATGTTCAACTATGTTTTGTTATAACTTTGTAAATTTTTTACAAAGCTATTACAAAACAAAAATAATTGTATTTGTATTCAAAATATATTTCCAAATTAATTTTTTTTCGCAAAATATCTTTAGAAAAATTGAAAAACTAAAACATCAATAACTCCTTGATAAAACATAAGGCCAAATAAAAATTGGTTCGCAAAGTAGATATATAGTTAATATTTAAAATAACGAAAACCAAAACTTTTATTCATCAGTCAGATTTTTTCTAAAACTATCCTCGCAGTCGGAAAGTCACGTGGTTATACAAAATAAAAATAGCGCAAGTTGTTACCATCTTGAATGGGGGAAAACAAATGATTAGTTGAGTTAAAAGCAGGAGAATTTGTACGAAAAAGTGATTTAAAGAGTTTAAAAAAAAAAAAAGTCGGTTTACGAATACTTTGAAAAATTAAATTTTAACGTCGCAGAAAGGTATATAAATAAACTTGCAATCCTTGATGTCTATACAAGTTCCTTGCAAATACTTGGAAAGATGATCAAACTGAATGGCCATGAGTTGAATACCATGACGTTTATAAATATTTAATAAAAAGTCCTACAATATGTGTGTGTGTTTGTGTGTGTGTGTGTGTGTGTGTGTGTGTGTGTGTGTGTGTGTGTGTGTGTGTGTGTGTGTGTGTATCAAAAATCATCTAAAGACACAACAACTCTTGCGCATTTTAAAGACTTTTATGTTATGCCATTGTTTTTGTTTTAGAACGAAAGTTTATTTTCCCCCAACTAAAATGGTAGCTGTTCACGTCAAAAATTATGACGTATTTCCGACTGCGAGGATAGTTTTCAATGGCCTTTTTTATTGCTATTAACAAGTGTGTTTTGTGGATCTAAAAATAAACTATATTTTATTGTTTTGAGAGATATAAGTTTATGATTTTCAGATTCAGCAGGTTTTAAACTCCTTTGGTACCAAGTTTTAGCTTCGCAACATTACTACAAGTTTGTTAAAAGGGTAATGGTAAATTGACATATTTTTGGCTTTATCCCCCCTCTTTTTTCAGTCAAAAAATAACTAACTTCAAGTTGCTGTAAATCTTAAAGGGTTGAGAATTTTTTTAAAAATTTTCATTTTCAATTTATCTGTGTGGTAATAATAGTCTGGCAATAGATTTAAGAATACTGACATTAATTGATTTATATTTAAATGCCTCTTTTTACAGTAATCATCCATCGTTTGTAAGCTTGTGCTCGAAGTATACAAATGAGTTTTCAACAATTGATAATTTGTTAGCAGTGTCTGTATTCACACATTCTATAGACTCAGCAAAATTAAAAGATGACCTTGTTAAGGAAGAAACATTTCATGTGTGTATTACACATATAAAATGTTTCTTCCATACAAGAATTTGTATGAACCCAGATCATACAAGAATTTGTATAGTCTGGGTTTCTTTGTGTTCTTTCAACTGAGCGTTCTACAAGAGTTCAGTGTTACTATAGAACAATTGGTTCTATAGTAACACTGAACTCTTTTAAAAGCTCCTAAATTATAAAATTATGTTTAATCTTAATATTGAACCTCGTATTCTATGTTCATCATCAAATATTGTTAATTTGTTGTTTTGTTTTGAGGGAATAAACCCTCCATGCCCATATAAACATAATTATTACGTGCCCCTCGTTTTCATTCCAGATAAAAAATGTTTGAAATGTAAAATCTGTAAAAAAGTAAATTTTACCAATCAGCAATACGTTTGCAGAAAAATATAATATGAATGAGGTATATCTACCATTTCTATATCTATATCTACCATTAATAATAAAACTGTTTCATTTCTATATCTACCATTGATGATAAAACTGTTTCATTTCTTGTCAAACTCTTGTCAACAAAAAGTGTATATAAAATTTGATTGGAAATGTTTTTGTTCCTGATGAAACGTATTCTTTTCAAAAAACAAATGGGCAATCTTTCAAATTTTTATGGTTAAAACAATTTTCGTGGCTTAGATATTCACCTTCTGAAGATGGAACATTTTGTTTGTGTTGCATTGTGTTTGGATATAAATACCCTTCAATAGCTTCTAGATAAAAAAATTTGTATTTTCAGCCATTTAAATACTGGCCAGATGCTGTGAGCACCTTTAATAGACATTATCATGGGAAAAAAAGAAATATTATGAACATCACTCAGCAAAAATATTTATGAACATCATCACGCAGTACAAATTCTACATTATAATACCAGGACCATATTTTCTGCAGTTTTAAATACTATGAATGGAAATATTCAAAATATAGATATTTTAATAAAGAATATGAAAAAGAGATTGCTTTAAATTATGAGAAGTTGCGTCCAATTGTTGACTCAACCATTTTCTTAGGCTGACTTAATATAGATTTCAGAGGTCATTGTGATGGTCATTGGCAAATATTCTTTAGTGGGTGGAATAGGTAATTTTATTAACCTTTTAAACTACAGAATCAGAGGTGGGGATAAAGTTCTTAAACTTTATCTTAACAGCTGTGCAAAGAATGCATCTTATATTTCTAATTCGTCACAGAATGAATTAATAAGTTTTTACATTGTGAATTAAATACTGAATAAAGGTTTCTATATACACTGAATATACAAACCTTTATTTAGTATCTTTAAGATCTTCTACAAATAGAAAGTTTGTATAATTTAACAATTTTTAAATTAAAAAATATATTTATTTTATTTTTTATAGTTTTATTTATTTGAAAGGATTATTTATATTATTTTAGTTGTTATTTTATTTTTTTCGTGAAGTTTTATTACCTTTATAAATTTAAACATGTCTAATTTTTATTGTATTCTTTTTTTCTCTTTTAATCTTTATTTTTTTTTTAATAATCATGGTATTATTGTTATTGCAGTTACAAAGTTGTTATTCTATTTGCATGACACCTGTCTATACAAATCTTGCCTATTTAAATAATGATTTGTTATACTCCATACAGGTGCATTATTTATGAAACACAATAATGATGCCCAAAATATTTTCAATAACACAGTCAGTATTTTATTATTGTACATTTAATGGATCCTTGCTAGTTTTAATACTATATATATATATATATATATATATATATATATATATATATATATATATATATATATATATATATATATATATATATATATATATATATATATATATATATATATATATATATATATATATATATATATATATATATATATATATATATATATATATATGTATGTATGTATATTTGTATGTATATATATGTATAACTTTATTTTATTATCGCTATATCTTTAATTATATCTTCAAGTGCAAACCATTTTTTGATCGAATAATAACTTGAGAAAAGCAGAGAGCACTTTTCACTTGGTACTTTTTAAATTAAAAAAATACATTCCTAAAAAAAAATGTTTTAATAATATTTTATTATAAATTAATCATACTGTGTATTAAATTTGTAATTTAGTAATATGTAGCTATTATAGTAATGTGTTTTTACTTAGTTTGTTGTGTCTATTTTTTAAATATGTAACACCATTTGAGCCGCTTTTTTGAAGGGGAAACGTTAAATCCAATCCGTCAAAGTGCTGCTTGAACAGTTTTTAAAAATTCTAGACCCGATTACGGCATTTTCAATATGATATAAATGTTATCAAATTAATATTAAATGCAAATGTTATTAATAATAGCATGATTAATAATAAATATTAAATACAAATATTATTGAATGTTATAAAAAATCTCAGAGTTCTTTTATTTTAAAGTACAACTTTATTTCACTTTGAAGGATTGGGTTTAGTGTTTTCCTTTTTTAAGGCTTTCTAATAATCTTATTTATTAAACAAATGGGGTAGGTGCTTTTTTTTAAAACTACGTTTGTATTTCACCTTTTTCTCCCCCCCCCCCCGCCTAACTGTGGGGAGGGGGGCGGTGAAATCCGCAGCCGAATTTTTTGACTAACCTTTCTATCTAAAAAAATATAAACCCGCCCCTGAACTATAGGCTCATTTCAATATTCCCATGTTTTCTAAAATTCTTGAGCGAATAATGCGTAATAGGCTTTACAACTGTCTAACGACTCACAAAGTTCTAAATAATAATCAGTAAGAATTTAGAAAAAGACACTCGACAGAATATGCAGAAATTAAGTTAGTTAAAGAAATTATAAATGGCTTAAAAACAATCAGTATCTCTTGGAGTGTTTATTAACCTCTCAAAGACTCTCAATACCTCTCTAAAACCTCTCAAACCAGTATACTCTTTGAGTGTTATAGACCTCTCACCTTAGTAAGCTTGGAGTGCTATATGTTTAGCAATTAAATATTTATAACATTTTTTTATTCATTTTTAGATTAAAATATCGTATGCCGAATGCTCAATAACATACGGAGGGTCACACTTGTGGAATTCATTTCTCCTAAATAATAGTAAAACTGCAATTTCAATTCAAACTTTTAAAAATATCTTAAAAAAACTTTTTTTTGTATACTCTTATTAAATGTTACAATATAAAAGTTTACTTTTTGAAACAATGATAAAAAATAAAAGTTTATGATGAAATGAATTCTTTTGCAACAGTAAATTGCGGAACAATCACTTTCGGAAAAAAATTTATCTTGCAAGTAATTATAGATGTTAAAATGTGTCGAAAAAATATTATGTTGCTATATTTTTAAGATTTGTAACATCTGATGCAGCGGCGAATCTATGGATCATTAAATATATGCAAAATCAATTTACACCAAATTTTAGTCTTTATGTATAGAACTAAGTTAGGATCGTCTCCAAAAATATTTTAATCCTATTTTAGTGAAATCTGTCATAAATACACTACGAGATTCTTGAAAAACAACTTCGTTTTTCCAAAATATAGTTTGAAATTGAGATCATACTCAATTAAGTATCGTTGACCAAATCTATGAAAAAAATTGACTTATAAAAAGATCCTCTCTAGATCTATTATAAAAGGAATCTAAACTTCTTATTTATGGATTACAATATGCTTAAAATGTCTCTTTTAAATAAAGTTAAACCCAAGTATAAAGTTTAAGAGAAGTTTAAAAAAAAGTTTATCATCAAAATCCATATAACAAAATTTATTAATGATATTACCTCACTCTCTAAATGTAATCTTTTTTTTTTTGCTACTGAAGAAAATGTAAGCAAAACATAATATAATATCTTCTAGTTTATATATTTACGTCTTTACAATAAAATATTTGTAAATTACGATTTTATAAAAATGGTGTTTGCTGATAAGGCACAGTTGTCCAAAAAGGGGTCCTAACCTCTTCGGAAACGACCCTAAAAATCCCTTGGATGGGTGATTCTATAGGTAGTAGGGATCACTTTATAGAAAAAATTAAAATATTTTAATTACGTTTGCAGGAGAAAACTGCATTTTCTCCTGCAGATGTAATTAAAAGTTTCCGCCTAAATACACAAAAAACCGTTAATTTCAAAAAGTGTTTGCACACCCAAAAGATCAAAAAAAATACTTTTTTTGCCTTACAAAAAAAGTATTTTTTTACTGCAATAACAATAATACCATGATTATAAAAAAAAAAAAATAAAGATAAAAAGAGAAAAAAAGAATACAATAAAAATTAGACATGTTTAAATTTATAAAGTTAATAAAACTTCACGAAAAAAAAAAATTTTACAAATATCACAAACTAATATCCCTTAGATTCAAAATTATATTTTAATAAAGAATATTTGTATATAAATTCTAATACTAGTATATCAATATACAATATAGATATCAAATTTCTTTTGATTTTTTAATAGGATAAAAAATCAAAAGAAATTGATATTTTTTTTTTTTTTTTTTTTTTTTTTTTCTGTTTACATCTGCCGTAAAATAAATACTATATTTTACAAGAACAAAGAAAACAAGGCTTCTGAAAGAAGATCTATTGATCTTATCATCAGAACCTTTACAATTTTATCATACCATAAAACTGAAAATATAAATCCAAAAACGGCCGTAATAATAAATATATAATAATAAATTCATAATATTAATCACGTATCTGTAATAATAATTCTCACAAATTTGTTATAACAACCCATAATAATAAATTTTATAGATCTGATATAAATTAAAGAAAATAAATTTATTAATATAAATGTTATTATAAATCTCATAAATCAAGTTTATACTTTAAGCTAATAGTAACTTAAAATGTCATCCATAGCAAGAATGAATTTTTTTAATTCATTTTTAAAAACAGAAAAACGGATAAAAGGATCAAAATTAGGCAGAACTATTTTATTCCAAAGGTAAGGTGCTCTATAATTAATACAAAATTTATTAAAATTTGTTCTACAAAATGGTTCATTTAGCAAATCTTTATTTCTTAGTGAGTACTTATTAGTAAGTTTTAACGTAAAAAGGTCGTTAAAAACAGGTAGGGATAAATTATTTTTCCACATATAAGTAAAACATAAAACATTGAAAACATTAAGTTTGTAGGCATTAAGTATTTTCATTTCATCAAAGAAAGGCTTTGAATGTGTAGAGCGATCCACATAATTAATCACGCGAATCGCATGTTTCTGTTGGCGATATAGACGTTGTAGTTTACTTTTTTCGATACTACCCCATGCAATATTTGCGTAGTTTATATAGCTGTGTATGAATGAGTAATAGAGCTGCGTAAGGCTTTTTTTGCTTAAGTAAGGTCGGGCTTTATACAAAATGCCAATATTTTTAGATACCTTGGTGGTTACATGATTAATATGGTTTTTCCAAGTATTATTCTCATCAAGATAAACACCTAGGAATCTTATAACAGAATCTCTTTTTATTAGAGTTTCATCAATATAAATTTGAGGCATAATATCTGGTAAAGAACGTTTTTTTGAGAAGGAATGAAAAAGAATCCATTTAGTCTTGTTAGTATTTAACGTTAATTTATTACATTTAAACCATTTAGAAATGTTTATAAGTTCATTATTAGTTTTTAAGAAAAGTTTGTAAACATCAGTGTGGGATTGAAATAAGTTAGTGTCATCGGCATAAATAATACTCATCAGGTTAGAGGCTTTGTTTAGATCATTGACATATATAAGAAATAGCAGTGGTCCAAGAATAGAACCTTGTGGAACACCACAGGTTATATTTAAGGATCCACTTTGAACGTCATTATTACTATAGACTACTTGCTTACGATTTGTTAAATAGCTTTTAAACCACGCTAAAGTATTATTGTTTAAACCGTAATATTTCATTTTTTGTATTAAAATATTATGGTCAACCGTATCAAATGCTTTTGATAGATCTATAAAAATACCTAATGTATATTGAGCTTTTTCAAAGGATTTGGAGATGTTGCGTACAAATTGAATAATGGCATGCTCAGTTGAACTATCTTTTTTGAAGCCGAATTGATTATTGTATAGTAGGTTATTGTAATTAAGATAATTATTAACTCTGTTAAACATAAATCTTTCTAGGATTTTGGAGAATACAGATAGGATAGAGATGGGGCGGTAATTATTGATATTGGATCTGTGGCCTTCTTTGTGAATTGGAATAATTTTAGCAATTTTTAAGCGCTCAGGGAAAATTCCTTGTTGGATGGATGCTTTGTAGATTTTAAAAAGAATATTTTTAATTTGTTCATAGCAATCTATAACTATATTTCCGTGTATTTCATCAGGCCCAGTTGCTTTATTTTTTTTAAGGTTTTAAAAGCTTTTTCAAACTCTTCGAAGGATAATTCGAACGATAGTTCATCTGAGCAAATGCCTTTATCAAGAGGTGCTAAAAAATCATGAAAAGAAGTTTTGGTAACTGGAATTTTATCTGATAGGGTTGGACCAATTTCAACAAAATATTTATTAAACTCATTAGCTATAATTTGTGGATTGTATAAAATTTTGTTATCGATTTAAGGCATGTGCGGTAAAAAACTTGAGCATGTTTTTTGTTTCCCAATTATTTCTTTTAGTATTTGCCAAGTGCGTTTTAGGTTATTTTTTGTTTCATTAATCAAATTTGAATAGTAGTTTTTTTTTAAGCTTTTCCGGATTTTTTCAAATAAATTTTTATATTCTTTGTATTTTTTTTCGCTTGTAAGAGTTTTTGTTTTTAGGTATTTTATATATAACTTTTGCTTAGTTTTTGATGATTTTTTGAAACCTTTGGTAACCCAAGGATTATTTATGTTTTTAGTTTTTGATGTATGAGTAACATTAGGAAAGTTAGCATCGTAAACCGAAAAAAATGTTTTAAAGAAATTTTCAAAAAGATTATTAGCGTTATCATTAAAATTTAAATGTTTCCAATGCAGTAGCGATAGTTGGTTTTTAAACAATTCAATTTTTGATTGATTAAAAATACGTTTAGTTAAGATTTTGTTAGGTTTTTTTACATTTGCTTGGTTAGTGGGTATAGTCAGAAAAATAGGAAAGTGATCCGAGATATCTGTTTTTAAGATTCCTTTTTTTATATCATTATTAAAGATGTCTGTTGTAATGATATTGTCTAGTAAAGTTGCTGAGTATTTTGTCACTCTCGTCGGGCGATTTATTAATGGAAAAGCTCCAGCCTCAAAAATTGAATCATAAAAGTTTCTAACTTTGTTGTTATTATTATATATAAAACAATTCATATTAAAGTCTCCAATGAGAAAAATTTTTTTATTTTTATTATTTCCTTCTTAAAAAACGTTTTGTAGTAAAAACATGCTCAAGTTTTCGGCCACACCATCAGGTGGTCGATAACAGCAGCTTAGAAGTATTGTTCAATTATTATTTCAAAGGTTAAAAGTTCACCATCGCCGTTAGAAATACTAAGATCGTTTCTTAGACAATGCCTAATATTTTCATGAACGTAAATTAGAACTCCGCCACCGCGCTTATTAGTTTCCCTTTCAAGTGAGATTATTTCAAAATGAGGAAGATGAAAATTAGAGTCATCAATTAAATCGTTTGCAGTAGCCCAAGTTTCAGTTAAACAAATTATATTAAAAGTGTTTTTTGTTTCTTTAAGTAAATTTTGAATTTTTTCAAAATTGCAATTAAGGCTTAGAATATTAACGTGTAGAATTCTAATTTGATATAAGTTTTTATTGCAAATATTGTTAAATAGAAACCCTTCTACTTCCCACGGATAGTAATAAGCACATTCTTTGTTAATTTCATGAAAATAGTTAATGTCTTTGTTAATGTTTTCGCGCAATGAAAAAACATTATCGAAAAAAGTAAAAGTTTCAAAATCGTTTACTGATGCCATAATTAATAAAAGCAATTAAGTTTATGTAAAAATATAATAACAATTTAAAAGATGATATATTACTTTTTATTGGAATTCCAATCGCGAACAATAAGTTTTTCGTATAAAATATTAAAATAGCGTATATTAAAATTTAATAAAAGCGTATATTAAAATTTATAATTATTAAAAATTAATAAAAGCGTGTATTAAAATTTTATTCTTAAGCGTGGCAACATTTTAAACAACATTTTTTCAAAAAGATGTGCATATATTTTTAAATATATTTGCACTGAATTACAAAGTAGCTTAAACCAATACCAATTTGAGACTGTAGATCTGACAAAAAATAAGTCATTACGCACACACAAATATACTCTTACTGAGATTTTTATCCTGAGAGTTTTTAATCAACAACAATTTAATTTCATATGTGTTTGCTGTTAAGATCAATAACACAACTCAGAAGTTTGTCTCCATATTCAGATATGCATCGATTCAGTGGTTTGCTCACTGAAAACTCTCAGCCCAGTTTCATTTTTTTTCAGCAAATACCTTAATGTGATGAATAATTGCATAAGCTTTGGGAGTAACTGAAATTACAAGAGCTAAGTAAGAGTGCTTAAATTCTGAAATATTTTGAACAAATCCTGCTTCTATAATCGTTTCAAAACAAGCTTTTTTAACAGATTGAAGCTTTCTGAAGCAATCGATAAAAGGCACTGATTGTAATGCACAATGCTTTTGGGCAAGACTCTAAAGAATGTTAACATTCTTCAACAATTTGTTACTTTCATTTCCATTGAACTCCACCCATGATATGCTTGCATTTGGAGGTTCGGCCATACTTGTACTTGACATATTTCAAGGAGTTGCTTAAAAATATGGTTACAGTTTTCAAGAAAAAGATTTTCTATTGGAGGAGTAACATCAAGAATAACCTTAGATTAAATAACCCCTATAGGGGTTAATAATTGGAGGATGGACAGCATTTGCATAATTCTTAGCCGATTGAAGTTTTGCACCTGAAGAGAGGAATCCAGCATAGTTGTTGCACGAAGAACTTAATGTTCTTGATTGGCCAGAGTTTGTAAGGTTGTTAGACTTGACATCACATCAGCAACATGGGTGTATGCTAGAGTGAGACTGGATACCACATAAAATGTTGGCTATTTTCATGTCACACAAAATCATGTCACACAAAAGACACATCTTCAATTTGTATGTCACACAAAAGACACATCTTCAATTTGTACGAGGCCTAATATTGTTCTAAGATTTTCATATCTTTTAGTTATACCTTCTGCTGCAGCAACAATCAGCTGTCTTTTTACACCACCATCCTGGGCAGAAGAACTTGATTGGAGACATGATGATTTTTGAGTATAACTTTGCTTGGAATATGTGTCAATTACGCTGAGGGTAATTTTCAAAAACTAACCACCTCCATCAATTCCAAGTTTAATTAAATGATGTGATGTAAGTCCTTTTACTAAGAGAATATGGTTGATTAAAGCATTTAAGTTCTTGCAGTGAACAACTTTTCGAATTTGATTTTTCATTTCATTGTCCAGAATTACAACATATGACATCATAAAAAAATCTGCTAATTTTTTCCAGAGGTCGTCAAATTTTCGCTCGATGTTTTCCTCTACAGTTTTTTTTCCATTGAGTTATTTAGAGCTATACAAGCCTTTTTACACCAACATTGGAAAAATTTGTACTGTTTTGAATATGGACCAATGTTTCAGCAGTAAATAGTTGCTGCTTGTACTTCGATGAATGTCCTGGCAGAACTTTTAAAGATTTACCTCCACTTACTCGAATAAGCTCAACAGTACCTCCTGAAGAGACATCTTTTTTAGAGATTAAATTAGCTGCTATTTGTTTAACACACTTATGGTCCTCTACAACAAGTTTCTGTACCTTTTTTCCGCCTTGTACCTATAGTACAAAAGTGTGGATACCCTTTTGCAAGTACTGACAAACAAACACTGAAACTTTTTTTATGCTGGCTGTGATGATGAAGGTTTGGGACTGAAAGCTTTGATACGGTCAGTTTTAGCAACTAATTAAACAGTTTTTTCAACTTTTGTTTTTTAATCCAAGATTTTATTTGAGCTTTGATTTGGCCATTCTACTAATTATACACTGGCAAGCACTAGAATACCTTCTAGATGGCTTAATGATAATCGAATTGAAATTGTACTAGTCTGGTATCTGTCCAATAAAACTAACAGTATCAAGGCGTTGTAGTTTGCTTCTATATAAATTGCAAGTGTCAGTTGGAATTTTCTTATCATTAAAATTAACATTACACTTAAAAATATTCTTGACTCTTTCAATCAAAAAATCAGTTAATGCAATCACTTTTCTTTGTGCATATTAGGCAAAAACTTTAAATGCAATTTTCTCCTGCGGACGAAAGAATTAAAGAATTTTAATTTATAGTATAAGTTATATTTTTTTCACTAAAGTTGGAGACTTCGGTGTTTAGTTTTGAATTCATTTTTTATAAAATAAAATTAAAAAAAAAAAAAAAAATTTTAAGTATAAATAAATAAGAACTTGCAATATAAGTTTGTTTTGTTTTTTTATAATTTTTTTTTATCAGCACGAAAATAAACGTCCGATCGCTTCTGTGCCTTGATAAAAATTTTATGAATCTAGTAAAAATGGAAAAATAGCAGATTAGATATAGCAAACCGTAGCATCTGTTTGAATTTCCGTTTTAAGTTTTAAATTTACTATTGGCGCAAATGATTATATATAAAAGTATATCAACTTTGATTGAAAAAACTACACACTTCTGTGCAGAAGTCGAGCTAGAAAAAGTTAATTTCCACTAAAGGAAGAAAGCTCCACACTTTTCTTTAATAAAGACACCTCTTACTTATAAAAATGTATTTTTAATTCCTCAAAAAATATGAGGATCACTTATCAGTATAAATCTCAAATAAACTTACTGGTTTCCCATTTTAATAATGTATTGATATATATCACTTATATTGGTATTGTTTTGTACAGTTTAAATGATGAGGAAATTTTTTTCAATTATTTTTTTATCGTGATTAAAAAGAAAGAAAAGATTTTATCTAACATTTATTTATATATTAAATTATTACAAACAATTAAATTATGTTAAACAGTGTGCAAAGGGCGGAAAAAAGAATAAGGGGTTATATTCAGGGTACTACCTTCCCCCCTACCTAAGAAATGTCAAACACATTAATTTATACTGCAAAAACGATGGCTTGATCATGCACAAACTGGATAAAATGCAAAAATATAGAACTCCCCCTCCCCCTCCCCCCCCCTCCCCCCAAGAAATGTTAAACTTCAAAATATTATTGAAAATTTGTAAAAGAATTAAAAAAATACAAAAAATTGTTCAGCAGCTAACAATTTACTTTTTTTTTAAATTAAAACAAAAACTAAAACTAAATTAAAACTAAATTTATTTCATAGCATTACAAAAAAAATTGTTGCATTTAACGATATCGAAGAAAAAACGAAGAAAGTTTCGAAACATTTAAATATTATCATCATCGATTCATTTTATTATATAAGTAAATAACAATAAAAAACAGTAAAATTACTATCATTCTATTTTAGAAAACTTTTAAAACTGTTTTTTAAAAAAACTTACAAAAAAATATATATAGGTTTTGTTTGAATGGTACGTTTTTTTTTTTAATTTAATTTTAATTTGTAGTATAATTTATATACGTGATGCCGTTTTTGGTAGTTAAAATTTCAATAAAAAAGTATTTATTTTTCAACAATTGATATTGTAACACTTCAATTTATACTTCGCTTTTATACTCTTTAAGTTGTATTTAAATAAGATACGAAGAATTTTTTATTTTAAATAGTAACTGAATGAATTTCTTATGAATTAGTTTACCTAGAAAACAAAAGTGTGTTAATTACTATTTTAAATAAATAAATAACAAATAAATTTTATTATTTATAATGAAATTATTTTTATTAGCTACAATGACCAACAGGGTAAATAGGACAAGCTCTTTAGATGACTATTTTGTCAAAAGAAGTAAAATTCTACCAATGCAGGGCCATGCTGGTCCTATCGTTTTGCCTTTATCTTCCGGGTCATCTTCCGAACGATTAAATTGTGCATTTATTGGCGGGGCTGAAAATAATCAAATTACAATGAAACTCGATCCTTTTTCTCCAGAACCTGGACTTAGTATGGAAGCTGCTAACTTAATAAATAAAACTAACGCAACCATTACTAAAGAAGATTCAATACCCGCGACAAAAGATGATAGCTGTTTGCCTATAGACATTAGAGTATTTTTAACACGTCAAGTAACTGAAAAATATAAATACCGAATATTGAAATGCAATTATTTTCCTCGTCCAAATTATAAATATCCATATTCTGTGCATATAAAGTAGGGTAAGAATGTTAATTGGTTTTTATCCGAGAAACATATACAGAAGTTTCCATGGATAATGATTTCAGAATGCCTTTATGGAGTTTTTTGTAAGTATTGCTTTCTTTTTGCAAAAGTTGGGGGAATACACGGTCAAGTGCAAATACTCAAGCTAGTTACTTTAATTTTTAAAAGTTATTCAAAGCTTTCGGGTAAGGATGGAGACTTACAATTACATGATTGCAATGCGTATCACAAATTTGTTATATTGGCAGCATCAGATTTCATCAGAACATACGAATGTCCGTCTACAGATGTACGTAATTTAGTTAACGAAGGAAGACTTAAACAGGCAAAAGAAAATAGAAAACGATTAAAGCCTATAATTGAATCTATAATATTTCTTGGTCGACAGAGTATTGCTGCCCATCATCTGCGAGGTCATCGCGATGATGGGCAGATCTTTGAAAAAAATCAAAACTCTTTATTAATTAATGATGGCAATCTTCGGGAATTACTTCGCTTTCAAGTGAGCGCTGGGGACAATATTTTAAAAAACCATTTAAATAACTGTAATTCTAAAGCAACATACTCTTTTGAATTAAATGTTGCAATACCTAGAAATTTATTAAATAAAACAAAGACAGAGTTAACAGCATTGATAACTGGTGTACTGACTTTTATGAAAGGGCTGCCCAGTATAAATAGGGGAGATGGGGGCGCATTTATCGCCGTTGCAGTATTTTGAAAACTGCAAACAACCCGATCTAGATATAAAAACTTATTAATTACTAAACTAAACTAGAACAATCTGTCTTTAAGTAAAAATAATTGTTTTAATAAAAAACATTGATGAACATGATATATTTCAACATTACAACAACCCCTGCAAAAGATCAATGTACCCCATGCAATGGGGTACTATGATCTCCGATATGGGGCGCTTTGATCTTATATATATATCTACTATAGCATATTTGTATGGGCAATTGCTCACTTTTTTGCTAGCCTAAATTAAGTGAGCGTTTTTAGAAAACAATGAGGGAAAACGAAGAATAATGAATGAAAATGTTGCTGACCCATACCAAACCCTCAGTCGATGTAGCAGCACTCTACTGCGAGTCAGGCTATTTGTCAGTCGATGTAAGTACTGAAGCCCCCGGCAGCAGGTTTTTTGACGTTAGGTGAGTATGACATCATCATGCTCACCTAACTCAGCAGTATAAGATATATGAGTAACATTATTTACATGTTTAATACTGCTATACCTAAGTGCTACAAATGCATTAGTTGAAGGGTATTAGTGTATATTATACAATACATCTAAAAAAAAAAGTAAAATTTAAAACATAAATATATATATATATATATATATATATATATATATATATATATATATATATATATATATATATATATATATATATATATATATATATATATATATATATATATATATATATATATGTATATATATATATATATGTATATATGTATATATATATATATATATATATATATATATATATATATATATATATATATACATATATACATATCATTACAACCTAATACACACCAGTGTATAAAGTTTACATTAGAAGAATAACCACAATTCTATCTATAAAAATAAGCCCGTTATATACTACTAACATATATATGTGTTGAGTTTTACAAAACTTTAAGCTTATAAAGTCTATAAGAATACAGTATTTTAAGTTTACAAAGAAAATACAAGATTCATACAAGACTTTTATTAGAACTAAAGTTTACAAGATTTTTTTTTTATATTATCATCCTTTGTCAAAGTCAAGTCGTGATGCTGCTTTTACATTACATTGTTTTTTGTTCCTAAGCAAGTAGTTTTTAACTTTTCCCCTTTTTTTATTTTTTGCGATGAGTTTCTTTTGTTGGTTGATTTGTTTTAGGTTGTTTTCGTTTTCTTTTGTTTGTTTTCTTTTCTTCTGACAAACGAATTTCATTTCTGATTGGAGTATCAGTCAAAATCCTTGTTTTTAATTGCCTACTTTTAACACTTCTTTTTCTAGCAGATGCTTTCGGGTAAGGTTTCAAAATTTCAGGTGAGAGTAATGAAGCAATGCTTGGTGATACTTTGTTCGAAAAACTTGTTTCATGATGTACTACAGGCATTTCAGGCTCCATGCCATCAACATGTGCTACAGTCATTTCAGGTTCCACAAGAATTGTGTTTACTACATTTGGAGCAGCACGATCTGTAATTAATGATGGTAAATATTCATCATCTTTAAAAATTTCTGGATTAAATGGCTCAATGCCAGCTACTTGAAATCGTCTCTGTATATTAGATGGGGAGAAAGCTTTTTTATATGGTTCGCGAACTATTGAAACAATATTATAAATGGTCATAGGTTTTGGATTTGTGACCATCCAATTATCACACGCAGCAATGTAAAACCTTTTCAATGGTCCAAAAACAGTTCTATCCAATGGTTGCAATTTATGGGTACAATGGGGAAGAAAACTTAGCATTGTAATTCCATGTTGAATTGCAAGATACAAAGCTCTAAAAGAAATATGAGTTTTATGGCTGTCCAGAAGTAACAAAACTGGAGATTCATGAGAACAGTTTGAATACCTCACAAAATGTTTTATCCATTCTATAAAAATGTCTGAATTCATTCAACCAGAAGGATTTGCAAATCCCACGCATCCAGGAGGACCTTCCTTTATCATGTAATCATGAAATTTGACCCGAGGAAAAAGCAAATAGTGGAGGAATAGAGTTTCCAATTGCATTTGAAGCACAACATACAGTTACTAATGTTCCTCGTTCTGCAGATGTGATTCTTCCTACTTGTTTGCTTCCTTTACCTGCTAACACTTTTACTAGCTTTTGTACTGTTGTTAAACCAGTTTCATCAACATTATATATGCAATAAGGATCAAACTTATAATGATTTCTTACTGTTTTTAGATTTTGGAAAAATTCTCCAACAGTGTGTCGGTTAAAGGCAGTTGATCGAGCAAAGCTAGTTGCTTCAGGTGTTCGTAAAGACAACTCTGGTTGTCTTTTTATAAAACCTTGCAACCAATCAATCCCTGCAATTTTATTCTTGATCCATGATGAAGGGAAAATTTTATTATTTTTTACAGCAAACTCGTATGCCAATAATCGAGTTGAAAGCCCATAGTTCATTTTTGATGCAAGTAATAAATAACTTGATAAACTTTTTTCATCTTCTGCAGTAAAAGTTTAGTTATTGTTGTAATTAGGCTTAAAAGATTCATTTGGGTTGAGCTTCTTTTTATTACAATATCTTTTTAAGGTCATTCGATTTATGCTAAACTTGCGAGCTACAACATTCACTGGTCTGCCTTCTAAAACTTCATTAACAGCTGATTTCATTGTATCACATGATATAGCAACTCTGTCTATTTTTTTTTTCTATACCTAACCATTTAAAGATCTGAAAATTAAAAAAAAAGTAAAATAAAATGGTTGTTTAAAAAATATATTTTATATAATAATATTATGTTAACTAATTGTAAAACTTATGTAAAACTAAAAACTAATGTTATTAATATTAGTTTTTAACACTATTACATTTAAAAAAAAAAAAATTTAAAAGTTTATATAAAGATTTTTTATTCGTCATAAGTTTAAATGTATAAAATTTAAACAAAAAATTTAAGTCTTATAATATAAGTTATATGGGGCACTTTGATCCTCCGATCAATGAGCCCCGCATAGTCAACGATTAATGTGCCCCATTAGGTACAGTTGATACATTGATGCCAATAACTTCTACAAATACAGTAACCAACTCAAAAAAACAAATTTATTATAAAGTTAACACATATGAGTTTACAATAAATTGGTTGTAAAGTCATACGGAAATCTAGTTAAATATTTATTTGAATTTGTTTAAAACTTTCAAAAATCACTTTTTATGATGAAAAACAGTCTTTTCAATTTTCTTAACGCTGAAGTTGATCTTATCAAAAATTAGTACAATTAAGCAATGCGCCCCCATCTCCCCTACTGTTAATGAGAATGTCTAATTAATGAAAGTTTCTTCAGAATTTGAATTTTAGGAGCTAAAATGGAAAGGCGCAATCAAAAAGCAACAAGACCTACCTGAATGTGCACTGGAAGCATACAAACAATGTGATGGTAATGTCTTCCCTTTAATTAAATGTATTTTGCAACTGCTTTGCACCCTACCTACGTAATAATAGCATTTTAGAAAAACCCAATGATATATATTACGTAGATATCTAACTCGAGCCGCGGTTGTGAGGCAATTTCGGTCATATTGAATCCTGGCAAAAAACATAAAGGTAGGTACCACTGATCTCAAAATATAACTGGATAGCGTATACGGCAAGTTTTTTGAAGCCAGTTTTGGCCTCCCAAGATGGCGGCGTATTTTGTTGATTACAAATTTAGAAATATTTGTTACAAACTTTTATATTTTTTTAATATGAAAATAAATGTACAAGCTTTAAACAAGAATGAAATTTTCGGTTTTATATAGCTATTGTTTTAGAAAGAAACACAATAGTACATATTTCTCTTACCGATAAAACGAAAACAAAAAAAACGAATTTAGGTACCAAAAATCCTACATTTCTTATACTATCTGCTCCCTAATATTTTTTGCATATAGTACTTTTATGTATAACCACTTTAATGTATAACCACTAAACTTTTTTATGGTTAGTTTTGCTAAAAACTTTCATGAAAATTTCGTTGATGTTTTCACATTAAGTTGTTATCAAAGAAATGAAGTTTCTGCTTTTTTTGTTATTCAGGCACTTTTTTTCATGCATTTTCTTTGCACATGCCAAATTTCAGCAAAAAAATATTAGGGAGCAGATAGTATAAGAAATGTAAGACTTTTGGTACCTAAATTCGTTTTTTTTGTTTTCGTTTTATCGGTAAGAGAAATACGAGGGAGGATAGGGGGGTAGCGAATGGTAAACAAAAATTATTATTATTATTATTATTATTATATTTTCTTTGCTGTATAATTAAATTTACAATGAGAAAAAACCATTCATGTATAAAAATTGGCCGGAGCAAGAAGAAGACATAAACTGTCTTATCGCCAAGCCCCGTTTACATTAACGTAACAAAGTTACAAGTTAAAAACTAAAAGGTTAAAAATTGAAGTACAATACAATATTAGTTCGACAAATATAAGACACAAGTAATAAATCGAATAAATGTTATTTGTCTGTTCAAAATTAATAGTATATATATTTTTTATTTTAATAAGAAATAAACAAGATACGCAAGACAATAGTAAATGAGTAGTGATGACTTTTTCAGGTTTAATTATTTTAGGTGATTTTAGAAGAAATCTTTAAAATCGAAAGTTTTTTCTAATAGAAAACGTTTAGATTCTCTTTTGAATTGTTCTAAGGAGATGCCTCGAAGAATTTTATTTTTAATTATATTTTTTAAAAAACCTTTCCATATAAATGGTCCCCGGTATTGAATTTGAAATGAATTGAGTTTTAAATAAGATCTTGGAATAACAAAATTATCAGATGAAAATTTAGTGGGATATTTATGAGATATTTCGGTAAAGTAAGACTGAAATATATTAGGAGATAACGCATGTTTTGTTTTAAACGTAAATAGCATAACTTGGTGTATATTAAGTTTGTAAATATTAAGCACATTAAGTTTCTTTAAAAGAGATTCACCATCAACAGTTCTGTTAACGCCAAAAATAATCCTACAAGCATGTTTTTGTTTGCTATAAATTTTTTTGAGCTTCCCATAATTGGTACTTGCCCATGCAAGATTACAATAGGAAAGATAACTATGAATAAATGAGAAATATATAATTTTTAAAGATTCCGTATTAAGAAAAGGTTTAACTTTATATAGCATTGAAATATTTTTGGAGATTTTATTTTCAATAGATCTAATATGATATTTCCATGATATATTTTCATCTAATATCACTCCTAGAAAGTTAATAGTTGACTCTCTTTTAATAATATTTTTGTTCATAAAGAGATCAAGTAGTTTTAAAAAAAGGTTATCACCTTTACTAGGTTTGTGGAACAACATAAATTTAGTTTTCCCAACATTTAATGAAAGTTTATTATTCGTAATCCATTCATTTATTTTTAATAACTCTTCATTAAAAATTCTAAACAGATCTTTAATATTTCTGTTAGAGTAAAAAAGATTTGAGTCATCAGCAAACAAAATAACGTTTAGAATTTTGGATGCTAAAAACAAATCATTAATGAACAGTATGAATAATAAGGGCCCTAAGATTGATCCCTGGGGAACACCACAAGTTATGATATGTTTTTTTTCTTCATTTTCTGTATATAATATGTATTGTTTCCTGTTTGAAAGGTAACTTTTAAACCATTGTAAGTTATTGTTTAATACTCCATACATTTCTAGTTTTTTTATTAGAGTATCATGATTAACAGTGTCAAATGCTTTTGACAAATCAATAAAAACTCCTAATGTATAGCAATCATTATTGAACCCATTGGATACATAATTTATTAGATCGACTACTGCATGGTCCGTTGAATGATTTTTTTTAAACCCAAATTTTTTATTATACAGAATATTGTTCTCAGTTAAATAGTTGTTAAGTCTATCATACATAATTCGTTCTAACAATTTAGAGAAACATGGTAAGACAGAAATAGGTCTATAATTGGACATATTTGTATCATCGCCATTTTTAAAAATAGGTATAATCTTAGCAATTTTTAATTTCTCCGGTACAATACCGGATTTTAAAGAAAGATTAAAAATGTGAAACAGTGATGGTTCAATAATATCAAACACAGCTTTAACTACATTTACGCTAATTTTATCAATGCCCGCACATTTATTATTTTTTAGACAGTTGAAAGCATTGCGCATCTCACTTAAGTTTAAATTAGATTCTATCATAGATGTGTTGGGTGTATTTATATAAGATTCGAAGTTGTTTGAGTTGGTTTTTGGAATTTTATCAGCTAATTTTGGTCCAATATTAAGAAAAAATTTGTTGAGCTTGTTAATTATGACTTCTTTATTATAAATTATATCCCCGTCAACTAAAAGTTTTTCTGGCAATTTATTATTTTGACATTTATTTGTACCGATTATCTGCTTAATTACATTCCACGTCTTTTGTGTGTTTCCTTGTGTTTTTTCTAGCAATTTTGCATAATAATTTTTTTTAGATTGTTTCTTTATTTTTTCAAACAAGTTTTTATAATTTTTATATTTTGTTTCATTTTTATATGTTTTATGTTTTAAATATTTTTCATAAAGGTTTTGTTTCCTCTTTGATGATTTGAGTAAACCTTTGGTCATCCAAGGGTTTAAAAGTGATTTAGGATTTATAATTTTTTTTATAACTGGAAATGCCAAATCATAGTATTTACAAAACTGCGCCAAAAATAATTCATACGCATTATTAACATCTTGCGATTGTAATATAAGATCCCAATTAGTTTTTTCAGATAAAAGATTTCGAAAATATATTATGGAGTTTTTATTGATTTGTCGCATTGATATTGTTGATTTAGAGACAGAATGATTAAGGGTTATATTATCTGTAGTTAAGAATATTGGGTAATGATCTGTTATGTCAGTTTTAATTATACCCGATTCTAAAGGGCAATTATGAAAATTATTAGTAAATATGTTATCTAGTAAGGTCGACGAAGTCTTAGTTATTCTCGTCGACTTATTTAAAGTGGGAATGATATCGTATTGTATAAGTGTATCTAAAAAGCATTGAACATTTAGATTTGAAGCATGATTTAACAAGTTTAAATTATAATCACCAGTTAAGTACACGTGTTTCTTTGTAATGTTAATTTTGCTTAAAAATGTTTTTAGATAGGTATGAAACTTTTTTAAATTACCAGATGGCTTTCTATAAATAGAACTAATAATTATATTTTTGGTCGCTTTATTATTTATTTTAATGCATAACGACTCACAATCTGTTTCGTTAACGCTGAGGTCGTTACGCAATTCAAAGTTAATAGATTTGTGAACAAAGATACTTAAACCACCACCGACAACGTGGTTTTGACGCGGTTGGTGGACTGACATGTAATTACTTAGCTCATAATTATAGTTTTTTTCATTGCTTTTCAACCACGTTTCCGTGAGAGTAATTATTTGAAAATCATGATTTAGATCATGCAATAATAATTTTAGATTATCAAAACTTTTATTGATACTTCGAATGTTTAAATTTAAAATTGAAAAACTATTTATTTTATTTTTTTGACACAAAAAATGAGTAGCTTCACGGATTGAATAATACTCGCTTTCAAAGTTTTTTTTATTGAAATAGTCATCATCACTCTCAGTATTCAAATTTAATAAAAGATTATCATCCATTTTTAAAAAAGTAGAATATAATAACAATCTAAATCATATATATAAAAAAAAGGAAAAATAAAAGGTACCGTTAAGCTAGAAGAAACATAAAATATTTACTTTTCTTTTGGAGACCATTCTCGTACAATCAACTTGTCGTATGATATAAACGCGAATTTCCCACCTTCTCGAGCTTTTTTCATTTCCATCCGTAATTCTTTTTTTATTTGTACCGTCTCCGCACAATAATCCTCATTTATATATATGTTTTTGCCTTTTAATTTTGAAGAATTTTTTAGGATTCTTTTTTTATCTTTATAATTTAGTAATTTTAGTACTATAGATCTTACTTTTTTGCCGTCTCTGATTCCAGTTCTGTGAGCCCTTTCTATTTTAATTTCTTTCAGTCCAAGTGATTCTTCAAATAGCTTTAACACTTTTTCTTCACTATTGCTCCAACTTTCATTATCATTTTCTTTTAAACCGTCGATTCTCAGGTTATTCCTTCTCGATCTATCTTCAATTTCTCTTAGGGTTAGGGTTAGGGTTAAATATTATTACTACATTGTAATATTTTAATTTTTAATATTAGATTATTTTAATAACTAAAAATGGTAAAAGTCATGATAAAGAAGACTTCAAAAAGTAAGTTAATTTGTTTTTCATGATAATAATAACTTTTTTAAAAAACAAAACAATAATGATAAGTTTAAAAACCTTAATCTTTGTTTACATCATGTAAGCAAAGATTATTATTTTTTTTAGAATAATATTCTAATTTTATTGATATTTTAGAATAATATTATTATTGATATTTTAGAATATTATTGTTATTGATATTTTTACAAGAATAAGCTTATTATTAACAAGCTTATTCTTATAAAAATATCAAGATACTTTTACAATAATAAGTTTATTCTTATAAAAGTATCTTGTTAGTGTTTTTCTAATATACAGTAATATAATTTTAAAATACAGTAATATAATTTATGTTTTTTATTATTTTTTTAATTGCTTTTTTTTGTTAGAAAAGTTGTTGTACGTAAAGCAGAACTGATTTGATAAATGTTATTTTTATTGACTGATTACAATTTCAAGATTTTTTTGATTATATAACTTTTTTGTTATCTTTAGGCCAATTTGCACAGACTACAGCTGGTAAGTTATTATAGCATAACTTTTATTAACCATTAAAGAAATATTAATAAATATAATTATTTCTTAATAATTTAATTTTTACTTGTCTTGTATGGATTTCCCATTTGCTGCAATATTAATTTTTCAATTTTAGTATCTGTCTCATGTGCTACACCTGGTAAGTTACACAACTCTTGATTTTTAATGTGCAAACTTTACAATATGTTTAACTTTATTTCCTTAGTCAGCTGATGCAACTAATAATTTAAAAAACTAATAAATTTAAAAAACTAATAAATTTAAAAAACTAATAAATTTAATATGTGTATGCATTTTTCATTATTTGCAAAATTGATTTTTTGTTACATTTTTGTAATTTTAGTATCTACCTCTTGTGCTACACCTGGTAAGTTAAACAACTATTAGTTTTTAATGGTTTTTTAGTTTTTTTTAGTTTTTAATGGTTCTTTAGTTCCTTAGTCATCTGCTGCAACTAGAAATTTGAAAAACTATTACATTTAATATGTGTGTGCATTTCTCGTTATTTGCAATATTGATTTTTTGTTACAACTTTATAATTTTAGTATCTACCTCTTGTTCTAAGTTAAACAACTCTTTTTAATGCGCACAAAGTTCTCATTGATTGTAGTATTAATTTTTATAAGATATATGTTTTTTCATTAGGTTGGTCGGTTAAATATGATCATTTAAATGAGAAAATGTATACTCGTGCAACTGAATACAAACTCGAGAAAACTCGAGAAAATGAATACTCGTGCAAATGTATACTCGTGCAATCTGGTAAAACAATTCTGTATTTTGCTTTCTCTTTTTTAATAATTGCATGTGAAAATGTTGAAAATATCATTTCTATGTGTTTTCTTTTTTACATTGGTTGAGGGGAAGGGGGAAAACCATCCCTCTCCTCAAATTGTACATCACTAATGCATGTTCTATAGTAAAAAAATATTGCTTTATGTAATACAACAATATTTTCAATACTAATGTATGTTGTATAGTTATAAAAGATTATTTTTCCTTTTTAACAATATATTTGATTATTGAAATAAAGATGACGTTATTTTTTGTCAGATGAGAGGTGGGTGGGGGGAGGTGGTGCAATATACGTCCTTCTTTTAAAGTCAGTGTGTACATAAATAACATATGTTGAATAGTAATAAAAGATTATTTTTACTTGTTAACAATAAATTTAATTACTGTAATAAAGATTTAATTATTTTTATTTTTTGTTATGCATCAGGGGGAAGAGGGAGGGGCGGTGCGACATACGCTCTTCCCTAAAGTTAGTGTGTACATCACTAATGTATGTCGTATAGTAAAAAAATATATTTTTACTTTTTAACAAAATATTTAATTCTGTAATAAAGATTAAATTATTTATTAGAATGTATGATTATTGTATTAGGGTGTTATAACATCATAACCACATCTACGACCAACTCTAAGATCACCTTTTTTTGTTTAACAGTGTTCTGGAATTACGTTATGGCAATATTTTATGTATAAAATGTAACAATTACATTAAAAAGTGCTTATTTCTGACAAAAACTTGTATTTTCTTATGGGTTAGATGGTGTTTCATTACCTCCTCTGGCTCCCGAGATACATCTAGGCATCAATATGAACTTGTAGCCCTTAGTGTACCTATCTTTTGATACCAAGATATAGTTATAACAATTTAAGTAAAAAAAATAGTTATTTTGATCGCAGTTTCTTCAACAATTCCATATATCTTAAATTTGGTACTAAAAATGTCATAACTTTTTTCAAAATTGTTCGTTTTTAATAATTTTTTCACCTTTAAAATACTGTATTGAAGGCCTTTCTAATGATATGTAACATTCTACTATATGATCAATTTAAAAATTTCAGTGCGCGTACCTAATAAAGGAGGTTTATAATTTTTTTATTTCACTTTTGTTACATAAGAAATGCTTATATCTTGTTCTGCTTATGGTTGTACATACCGATTTGTTAAAGGTATTGGAATATCCTTTCATAAATTCCCTTTAAAAAATAACGATCTTTGTCAAAAATGGGTTGTGACAACAAAAGGAGCTTCATTTATTCCAACAAAATATAGTTATATATGTAATGTCCACTTTCATAAAGAAGATTATAATTATGAAAATGCAAAAAAACCTCGTTTAAAGTCTAATGTTATACCGTCTATCTTTAATTTTCCGGAGAAAATGGATTGTAAAAAGGCCATCGAAAGAAAACATATTTCTATTAACGTAACTGACATTCGAGACACTCAATAAAATAAAAAAAATCTCTTTCTTTCAAAGAAAGAGATTTTTGCAAAGAATCTTTGCAATCTTCTGCTAACAATCATATTTTTACTAGTGTAAATCCTATTGATAATTTAAATCATAAAGTCGATTCTCCATCCAAAGTCAAACTTAAGCGAAAAGTTAAAACTCTTAAACAGAAGCTAAGAAGCAAAGAATTAAAAATAAATACAATGACAGAAATTATTAAAAAAACTTGAGAATGACAAGCTTTTATCAGCTGATGCAGCTCAACTTGTTGATAATAACTTTTCTAGACTTGTTTGTGACATTTAAATCTGAACTAATGAATAAATGCAAAGATCCTCGAGGTTACAGATATTCAGAAGAAGTGAAGAACTTGCTTTAACGCTTCATTTTTATTCACCTCGTGCATATACTTTTGTTAGATCATTGTTTGCTTTGCCTTGTATTGGTTCTCTAGCAAATTGGTCATCGTCTATTGATTGTTCACCTGGTTTTTTTAAGGATGTTTTTTCTTTCTTAAAACAAAAAGGATCAGAATATGTTACCTATAAAGATTGTGCATTGATCTTTGATGCTATGCATATAAAATTAGGTCTTGTCTATAATCCAAGTAATGGTAACTATGAAGGCTTTTCAGATTATGAAAACAATATATCTGCTTTTGATCCAGATAGCATTGCTACTGAGGCTCTTGTATTTATGCTTGTTGGACTTGGAAATGTCCTATTGGTTATGTTTTGTGTGAAAAGATTTCAACAACAAACTTAAGTTGTCTTTTAACTAAAGCAGTTAATTTGTGTATTCAACATGGTATTGATGTCCACAGCATAACTTGCGATGGAGCTTTAGTCAATTTTAGTGCAATGAAAAGTCTTGGTTGTTCATTTGAAAAAGTTGAAAATATTAAAACTTATTTTAATATCAAGTCTTATGATAACAATATATATTTTATTTCTGATCCTTGTCATATGCTAAAACTTGCACAAAATGCTTTGTGTGAACTTGGTGTATTTATTGATAGTCAAAATAGGTTTGTAAAGTAGGAGCACATTACAGTGAAACACTTGTATAAAGAACAACAATATTTTAATTTCTATAAGTTTTTCTACTCGAAAATAAACAAAGTAAATAATCAAAACACAACATGCTCTGCAGCCATAATAAAAACAGAATATACTATAATATAAACAAGGTTTTTCATGTATCTTCTTCTATAAGTTGTAATGGTCGACGAATTACTCTTGAGGATCTACGTGTGTCTTTTCCGGGTGTTATTAATAACAATGGATTGATCGGAAAAGCATCATTGACAAGCTTTTCAGCTAGTGGAGGTTGATAAAGGGAAGGCTGATTAGAAAAGTTTTCAGGATTGGTATTGGTAAGTCCATATTTCTCAGGTGTTAATGGTTTATAGGGGTAAGTAGGTTTATTAAAAGCATTCTCTGGTGAAGGTTCAATATTATTAAAGGCATTCTCTGGTGAAGGTTCAATATGGTTTGTTTGATCAATGATCGGAGCAGAACTTGTTGGAGCTAAGTGTCTTAGGGAAACTGTGGTTTCTCTTCCATCTGGTTACTTTATGTGAGCATATTAAGGATTAGCATCTATGAGTTGCACTTCGTCTACCAGTGGTTCATACTTATTATTACGTAAATGTCTTTTCATTAGTATTGGTCCAGGATGACTTAACCATGAAGGTAAAGTGCATTCAGAGGCTGTTTTACGAAGGTGCTTAAACATTCTTTCATGAGGTGTCTCCATTGTTTTAGTATTTACTAAGGATCTTATAGAATGGAGAACGTCTGGCAATACTTTTTCCCAAGCTTTGATGGGTAAATTGTGTTGTCTAGTAGCAATCTCAATAGACTTCATTATGGTTTCATTATACTTTTCGGCTTGTCCATTCCCTTGTAGATTATATGCTGTAGTATGACTTGTCACAACACCTTTCTCTAGTAAGTATTGTTTTAATTCTTTACTGATGAAGGCTGAACCTCTATCAGAATGGATGTAACTTGGCAAACCAAAAATCGAGAATACTTGTGAGAAACACTTAATTACAGTCTGAGCTGAAATATCAGGGCACAGGATTGCAAAAGGAAAACGAGAATTCTCATTAATTATGTTAAAAAAATACTTGTTATTAGTTTCCAAAGGAAAAGGTCTTTTAAAATCTAAGTTCAAACGTTCCAGTGGTTGTGTCGCCTTTATCAAATTAGATTTTAGTGGTTTGTAGCATCTAGGCTTACATTCACAACATAGTTTGCACTGATTAGTTATTCGTTTAACATCATCAATTGAGAAAGGTAAATTACGGTTTTTAATAAAAGCATAAAACCTAGTTACTCCAGGATGACAGAGTGATTGATGAAGCTGAATTAAGTTGTTAGTGTTTATTGCTGAGCAATGTATTCTAGAAAATGTGTCAGCTGGAATATTTAGTTTCCCTTCCCTGTAAACAATGTCATAATTATAGCACGATAGTTCAATTTTCCATCGATAAATTTTATCATTTTTAATCTTTGGTTTATGTTGCTTTTTGAAGATATAGGATACAGGTTGCTGATCGGCAATAAGTTTAAAATGGCGTCCAGTAAGGTAGTGTTTCAAATGCCTGACTGCTTCTATTATTGCGCAAGCTTCTTTTTCAATAGAGGGATGTTTGAGTTCAGATTTTTGAAGTAATCTTGAAAAAAAGCTACAGGGCGGCCATTTTGATTAAGAACTGCAGCTATAGCAATGTCAGATGCGTCCGTTTCTACTTCAAATGGAACATTTTCGTCCACATAATCTGTCACAGCATTTGCAATGTCTTGTTTAAGTTGATTGAAATCATTTACACACTGATGATCTAATGGGTACTTGGTGTTTTTGGTAAGAGAAGCTATCTTATCGGAAAAGTTTGGAATCCATTTAGAGTAGTATGAGAATAGTCCGATGATACGCTTTATGGATTTAGCATCATAAGGAGGAGGCATTTCTTTTATAGGTTGAAGACGACTGAGATCTGGTTTGAGCTTTCCTTCTTCTATAAGATAACTAAGAATGCAAATTTTATCTTAGAAAAAGCTACATTTATCATGATTATAAGTAAGATTTATATTTTTAGCTTGAGAAATTTTTCCAGATTAAGATCATGCTCCTCTTGGGTTTTACCACATATTGTCACATTATCTAGATAAGCATAAGTATCTAAAAGTCCTTCTTTTTCTATAAATTCGTTTATGGTACGTTGAAAACAAGCAACCCCATTTTCAATTCCAAAAGGCATTCGCTTAAATTGGAACAACCTCCCATTTGCTTCAAAAGCTGTAAATTTTCTATCATTTTTGGTAATTGGAATTTGATGGTAGGCTGATTTCAAATCAACTGTACTAAATATTTTGTATTGAGCAATTTTGTTTACTAGATTATCAATCCTTGGTAATGGGTAAGCGTCTAGTTGAGTATACTTATTTATTGTTTGACTGTAGTCAATAACTAATCTTTTCTTAGAGCGTTCTCCTTTAGTTACAACTACCTGAGCTCTCCAGGGAGAATTTGAATGTTCGATAATGTCCTCTTTAAGCATACGTTGTACTTCCATTTCAATGAATAATTGGTCTTCTTTGCTATATCGACGAGATTTTGAAGCTATTGGTTTACAGTTAGGCGATAAATTGCCAAATAAACTAGGGGGAGATACATTCAACTTCGACAAACTACAAATTAATAGTGGGGGTCTTTTTCCTTCAAACTTAAGGGTTACAGCTTCGTGTTGTTTTTGAAAATCGAGACCCAGAATAACATCTATGCATAACTCATTTAAGATGTTAAGTTTTACTAGTTTATAATGCTCATTTTTTATTGAAATATTGACAAAAACTACTCCACAAACTGTACTAGATAAAGATGATGAAGCCATAGATACCTGTTTTTGGTTTTGTCTATGAACTGTTAGGTTTAGTTTTTGTACCAATCGAGGGTGAATAAAACTATCAGTGCTACCACTGTCAATGAGAGCATTTATGAATGAACCATTAACCAACATGCCAATTGTTGATTTAGTCAAAGGTGAAATGGAAGCAGAAATGTTCTTTAAATTAGTTTTATGTTAAGGGTAGTCTAGTCAAGTGAGTGAAGGATTGTATGAGTTTAAAGGTTGGTCAACAAGATTCATCCCTGCTGTTGTAAGTTTAGAAGATTTACATAACTTGGCAAAATGACCAACTTTCTCACATTTAAAACAAATCGACTCTCTAGCTAGACAGACAGCTTTAGCATGTCTTTGATTCCCACAGTTCCAGCAATTTGAAACAAAATTTGAGTTAAATTGCTTTGGCTTTTTTGTTATTGCAGCTACTGTTGTATCTGATGTATTATACTGGAGGTAATTTTTAGCATTTTTCTGCGCTGGTTCCAAGGTTCTAGCTTTTGAAAATATTTTATCCAGACTTATTGTACTGTTTTCTAGAAGTCGCTGTCTGACAACCTGTGAATTTATCCCTGTTATAAATGCATCTCTAATATATTCATCGCGATATTCAATAGCAGACACCTGTTTAAAGTTACATTCTTTTGCTAAAACTTTAGGAGCGTGTAAATAATCATCAAAACTTTCTCCTGGCTGTTGCTTACGAGTTGCCAAGAGGTGTCGTGCATAAACCTCATTTGATGGTTTGATGTACACAGATTGTAAAGCTTGTATTGCTGCTTCATAATTTGGACATTTGCTTATTATTTCATAAACATCGGGCACAACGAAATTAGTTAGGATTTTTAACTTATTGAGTTCTTGAGGGAGTTCATCAAGATAATATTCAAATGTTCTGAGCCAATGTTTAAATAATTTTGTTGCCGAAGGTGAGTTTGGTAATGTATCCAAGCGAGAAGGTCTTAGAGCTCTATCCATACTTTATTTTGATAAGAGTAGAAAATTGAAACACTTGTATAAAGAACAACAATATTTTAATTCTTATAAGTTTTTCTACTCTAAAATAAACAAAGTAAATAATCAAAACACAACATACAGCTCTGCAAAATTTGCAAGAGGAGCTTGGCTTAAAGTTTGCTAATAAACTTGGCAATAGCCATATTAATTTTCAGAGACATAAAGTTAATGTAAAAATAGCTGCACAAACACTTAGTAATTCTGTAGCAGATGTCATTGAATTTTTAATGCTATCTGGCCGTCCTTCTTTTCACGATGCTCAAGGCACATTAGATTTTATAAGAACAATAAATCAGCTTTTTGATTTACTTAATTCAAGAAGTCCATTTCATTATCTTGCTAACTTAACAGATAAATATGGGACTAAAATTCTTAAACATAGAAGAAAAACATTTGTTGTTGGTTTTATTACCTCTGCAATAAGTATCAGAGGACTTGTCATTTTATTTGCTATCAAGATTGGAAAGTTCGTTAAAATATGTGTTGACCTACAAAATGTCTCAAGATCACCTAGAACTGCTGTTTGCTTGTAAAAATGGTTTTAATAATAATCCAAATGTTATCCAATTAAAGTCAAGCTTAAAGAAAATTCTTTTACGAAACTTTTTGATAGGTTCACAACATGCAAATTGCCTTTTGAAAAAATTCAGCTGGATCAATATTTTCATTGAAGTAGAGCAAAACACGATCACCGATCATAGGAACAGAAATTAAAGAGGATTAAATATACCGTCTATTAGTGTCATTAAAATTATTAAAAAGAGTGAGAAAATATTTAGAGCTTTTGTTATAGGCATAAATTCAAAAATGTTAACCATTTCTTCTCGAAAAAACTTAAAGTCCTTAATGGTTTATAAAATTAATGAAGAGCTTGCATGTGAAAAACTGTTTCCTGAACTGAATGAGCATGATATAGATCATGAATTTTTAACTGAAGATATGCACTTCTCTCAACTCTTAAAAAAGATAATTAATAAGTAACGGGTCACAACTAAAGTTTTGCCCAACTTTTAAAACAAGATATCTCAGTCATTTAACAATTTTTTTTAAAACGGTTTTTTGCATTTTATAAACAACAATTTTAAGTGTTAGAAAAAATGTCTTTTAAAGTTTTTCGATGCCATTCCTTCTGACAAAATTGAGTCTTTTGTGTACCGAGTTGAAGGTGCGGTGTATAAGGTCTTTGTCCAAATTACGAAGGCAAAGACTGACTCTAGCTTTGAGTTGAGTGATAGTTTTAGCCTGCCAGTCTTTCTCATACACTTTCTGCTTCAAAAATCCCCAAAAATCCTCAATTGGCCTGACTTTCGGGACGTTTGCTGGGTTGTCTTGTTTTTGTACAAAATTGACTTTTTTGTCTCTGAGGTCGGCGTGGACTGAGTTTGCATAGTGGGAGCTAGCTAAATCGGGCCAGAATACGTATTTACCATCCCTATAGTATTTGTTAATAAAAGGAATCAAATTCTTTCGTATACACTCGTCACGGTAAATATATTGATTGATTGCCAGGCCAGACTTGAAAAATTTGACACTACTCATTCCTCGAGGTGAAACTGCCACCCAAACAAGTAGTTTTGACTCGTATTTTGCCTTCATTTTGTTCTTCAAATCAGTAGGAGTCTTTTGAATATCATCTGAGTAAAATCGGTCATTCCCAGCCAAAGTTGTGTTGGAAAGAGTGAAGTACGATTCATCATCCAAAATAAAATCGACATCACGAAATTTGAGGAAAAGTCGTCCAAACTTTGGCCTTGCTAACTTGACTTGTAAAGCTGTCATCTTTGGTTTGACGGTGCGTTTTAGACATCTGATATTTGTTCTTTGCAATAGCATCTTTGAAACGTATTGCTGAGTCGTTTTTAGCTTGCTAGCTACTCTTTTCTGTGAGCAGCCCTTCCGATGATTGAAGAAATTTTTCATCTTACGTATGTTGTTTGCAGTCGCTATAGTGGTCGGAGGACCGCTTCCTTTTTTCCTAGTTAGTACTTTATTTTGTTCCAGCATGCTAAGCCAATGATTTAAAGTCCTTTTTGGAGCTCCCATGCTGATAAATTTATCAAAAATATGTTTTCGCCCCAGTCCATGTTTTTTTTGATAGTATTTATACAAAATGGAATTTAGATCTTCATAAATTATAGCGTGATATTTTTTGAACTACAAATCATACGAACTATTTAAAAATATATTTGAATAGAGAATGCTTTTGAGTATATTCTGTTAAAATTTTAAAAATATACACAAAGCAGATCTTTATTGACATTATCCCAAAGTTTGGGCAAAATTTTAGTTGTGACCCGAATCTTTCGATTCGTTTACTATGTTATGGGAAACATTTTACTAATGACATTCTCAATAAAAACAATGTTGGTTTACGCCAGCAGTTTAATAAAATGATTTTATTTTTAATTTAAAAAGGAAGTGTATCCTCGCAGTCGGAAAGTCACGTGGTTATACAAAATAACAATAGCGCAAGTTGTTACCATCTTGAATGAAGAAAAACAAATGATTAGTTGAGTTAAAAGCAGGAGAATTTGTACGAAAAAGTGATTTAAAGAGTTTTTTAAAAAAAAAGTCGGTTTACGAATACTTTGAAAAATTAAATTTTAACGCCGCAGAAAGGTATATAAATAAACTTGCAATCCTTGATGTCTATACAAGTTCCTTGCAAATACTTGGAAAGATGATCAAACTGAATGGCCATGAGTTGAATACCATGACGTTTATAAATATTTAATAAAAAGTCCTACAATTTTTTTTTTTTTTTTGAGGCTATAGATAATTACGAAGAAAAAAAACCTATTCCTTTTTCAAGCTTTGGAGATAATATTGTTTTTTTAAATATATACAATATGTTGATAAAAAAATTTTTTATTATAAAAAAAAATAAAGTTTATGTTTAAACATTGATAATATATTAAATATTCTATATA
Organism: Hydra vulgaris; assembly: GCF_022113875.1. Taxonomy (NCBI): domain Eukaryota; kingdom Metazoa; phylum Cnidaria; class Hydrozoa; order Anthoathecata; family Hydridae; genus Hydra; species Hydra vulgaris. Next base: position 48,908,582 of record NC_061163.1, read on the forward strand.
TTTTATTTAATATATATATATATATATATATATATATATATATATATATATATATATATATATATATATATATATATATATATATATATATATATATATATATATATATATATATATATATATATATATATATATATATATAATAAATGTTGGTAATATTAATGTAATTATAAAGTACCTACATAATCTAATCCATTTCTAGTTTCTTTAAAGCATATAATATATTAAAGGTTTTTTCCATAGCAGTTAACTAGTTTTTATAACAATAACTTTAAAGTAACATCAACTACTTTTAGTTTACTATTGTAAAAACAACGTTCAGATGAAATAATTAACGTCAGCTTCTAAAAAAATACAACAATAATTATGCCAACAAGATTATATTGTATCGTTTTTAATAAATAAAGCTTAACACGCCTATAATTTTAAGTTCATAGAATAAAAAAATTATACAAGCACTTTGTCGCATTGGCGGAAGCCATATTAAATGCAAAACATTTTTCCAAAAAAAAAATGCCTCACGCTTCCTTACGGAATTTTTACGAAGAGTTAGACATCTAGTATTAAAATATCATTGGGAAAACCTTTTTGCGATAATGAACGCCTTTTCTCTGGAATGAAATAGTACGGCCTAATTTTATTTTTTTATCTAAATTTGATCTATTCCTTTTTCAAACAATCTATAAAAAGAAACATTTAAAAAAAAAATATATTCTTGATTTTTTTTATTTTTTCAAAAATATTTTCAGCTGCTATCCCAGCCGGCAAATAACGTTGAAATAACGTTGAAATATCGTTGAAACCTAACGTTGAATTAACGTTGATTTAACGTTACAACGTTGATACAACGTTTAAAATGATAGTGTTTAACGCTGATTTATCAACGTTAAACGACTGTAAAACACTTTTTCACCATCAAAACGTGCTATGTACGTCAAAATGTATATATGTATGTAAACGTGCTATGTGCGTCAAAATATGATCACCATTAAAACGTACTATGCATGTACATTAGTGTTGCTGTACATTATCAAGGTATATTATGGAAATTAAATCTATTCATAGTCTATACTTAGACTATTTAGAAACTTTTCAGTTTAGTTTAGTTAAAATAGCTAGGATTAAAGAAAGAGATAAAACTTGTTTTATTCAAAAATACATATTCAAATATTACATATATTTACATGTAATTGAATAAAATCTACACAAATTTCTTCTCTTTTCCACCACCTTTTTGAAATAAAGCGTAATTTAAAAAGTCAAACAATGTTCCATTAACCGAGGGTTCTTTTGGTCCATTGAATACAATAGAAAAGCTGTAAATAAAAAAAATATATTAAAAAAAAACAAAAAGGGAAGATTTAAAAAATAAATAATGAATGGAAAAGTGTTACAACTTATGAAGGTATATCTTTTTCAACGCCATATAGATTAGTGTTTTTAAAACATATTTTTCCACCTTTGCCTTTCATATCCATGGAGGCCATATAACTTTTCGAAAATACTCTGAATTTTAAAAAAATAATATAACTCTTAGTTGGTTATTAATGACTTTTTCAAATATTTAATTTAAATAAAACAACATTTTTAATATATTAAAAATAAATTAATAATCAAAATATAAAACATTTCTAGCATTGAAAAATAATTTTCGGGGTGGCCACATAAAATTTTTATAAGAAATTTTATGTGGCCATTTATTAATGGTTTAACGTCCATGTTTATACACTTATTGGGCTTGGACAGGGATCAAATGCATGCATTTTCTAAAGCAATTTTTTACAATTCCATGCACTTTAAGGCGTTAACCAGTTTTGCAGACCGAGAATGGGTATTTTGAACATTATACATCCATCAAAAATTTAAAAAGTAAGAATTAATGAGGAGCTTTGATCAAATTTTTACCTCTTTAGAGGATAATAGTAGATTTTAGAAGTAGTTTTAAAAAAAGAGGACTTTAGAGGATTTTAGAGGAGCTGCAGATACCCTGATTATAAATGAGGTAATTCCACCAATCAACTGTAATTGATTTATCTGTAGAGAATTTAGTTTTTATTTGTATAAACTTAAGTCAATTCTTCTCTGCATTTTAGTGCAGTCAATGCTTTGGTACCTGGAAGACGACAAACAGTTTTATCACTAATCCAATTAGATGGAATTACTTCTTTTTGAAAATCTTCATTCCAAACAGCTCCTTTCCGCATATTTGATTTTGAAAAAATTACATGAACTAATATAAAATGAAGAAACCATAATATAAGTGTACTAACAGGCCTAATTAAACTAGCTAAATTTGAACATTTTATAACCATGATACTTGCTAAACAATAATATTAGTAGACATTATAAGCAAAGATAAGATTATCTTTATTTTATAAATTTATTATATTTTAAACTCATTTTTATTAATTTATTTATTACTCTATTATTCAGCAGAGTTCTGAATATATTATGTTCAAATAACTTAAGGCTCAATAACAAAGACAAATAATGAAAGAATACTAGGTTGCTAAAACATAAACATCTACATAAGATAATTATGGAATATTGAAAAAAATAGAAACACAAAAAAACAAAAATACTCATTATTAATATAAAATATAATAGTATAATATAAGGTATATTATAATATATGACACAATAATATCTACTTTTAATTAAAATATAAAAACAACAAAAATTAAAAGAGAAAATATTTCGATAAATAGTAAATTATCATTTAAACAATTTTCAAGACCAAAAAATAACTTATTTTTTTACTTATCTTCATCTAATAAACATTACTTATTTTTTACTCATCTTTATCTAATAAACATTAATATTAATACCAATTTTAAACATTATTAGAATTTTTTTTATTAAAAAATAAAAATATTACATCAGTTACTTTTTGGGCTTTTCTTATTTTACTTAAAACATCAACTCAATTCTAGGCTTTTTTCATAACTGAGTTTTAATTTGTAATGTTGAATTAACACTGAAAAAAAAAACATATTAGCAGACAAAAAGAAAATATTTCTTTATTGAAATATATGTAAATATTTCAATAAAGAAATTTTAGATTGATTTTTATAAATATAAATTTATATCAATCAATCTAAATTTTTTTCTTTTCCGCCACCTTTTCGAAATAAAGTGCATTCTTAGAAGTTAGACAAAATGCCATCAATTAAAGTTTCAGTCGCTCCATCATATTTAATAGAAGCTGTTAATAAAAAAGAATTAAAAAAAAATTAAAAAACACAAGGAGAAATTTTTGAATATATAAAAAATGAGAATAAAAAAGTTTTACATATCTTATAAAGGTATACCTTTCACTACACCATATAAATTAGTGCTCTTAAAGCATATTTCCACCTTTCCCCTTCATATTCATGGAGGTCACAAAATTGTTGGAAAATATTCTAAATTTTAATAGATAAGAGAACTGATATTAATTATGCGAGAACTAATATTATTTTTTTTTTTTAATTTAAATTGAACTCATTATCAAACAATTTTTTTGCTAAATAATTTAATCCTTAAAATTCCTGAATAATTAAAAATTATTTTGATTACCTCAGCATTTTAAAGATAATTCCATCAATTGCAATTGATTCACCTAAAAAAAACAACAAGTAAAGCTAATATTATTGTTTGAAATTTTAATTATCTTTATACAAATACTCATCATATTTTTAAAGTGATTGATAAAAATGGATTTAATTAAAATCACTTCATTTGTATTAAAAAATTAATATTAAAGCCTTAATCATACATTATACAAGAGTATTTTGTAATACAATCTAAATAATTGTTGCGATATGTAATTTTTTTATCCGAAATTTAGCTTCTGTAAACTTTAGAAATTTTTTAAAGAAATTATTGATGAATTTTGAGCTACGGGTACTAATGTTTTTATATTGCTGTAATGTTTGTATTCATTCTCTGTTAGTTTCTGTAAGTCAAAATTTTAAGGTGATTCCATAATAAATTCTGTTATATCTAAAATTTAGTGTTAGTCTGATTAATTTACTTTCTAAAATCTGTTTTGCATTGCCTGTCTTATAACATCTTTACATGGAACAAAAACCATGTGGTTTAAAAGTGAGCTAGAAGCTTTTAACAATGAAGAAAATATTGCATTCGCTAATCCTAAAAATATATTAAACCTGTCAGCAAAATCAGCTGTCAATTATCCAAGTATTAGCATCATTAAAAATTCATCTTTGCTGCATTACATTTATTTTGGTCCAAGTAGTTAAGGATTTTTTTAAATTTCAAAAAACAGAAGTAAATGTTTTTTTTAATACCACTTTATCTCTTTTGATTAATGGTGATACTGCACTAACTGATGAAACACATTGACAGATGTAAGGCCAGTATAAAAGTCGCAAGATCTATTATTTTTAAAATAAATGTTTGTATACAAGTAAATTGCAATAACACGATTTGTTTGGATTATGTTTATATACAAATTTGTCTGTTTTCATAGTAATAACTGATGTGGTTGAAGTTAATTTTTCATATAAATCTTTATTTTTTTATTTCGTGCTGAAGTTCTTTTTTAAAGTTATCAATTTCCTTTTTTAATTCTTGATGCTCTATTAAAAAACAACGCTTAGCATTAAATTCAACATAATTTAATGGATCATTTTTTGAAAAAGTTGTATTATATTTACATTTAATAATATCAAAGCCATTGTGCGGAAAAAAAAATCGAAGGTTTGGAAAATTTAAAGAGGAAGATATTTTAAAAAGAATTCGTGAAGTTATTATTTAAAGAAAAGAAATTATAACTTAATAACAGCAGAAAAGTACAAGACTTTCACACAAATACCACATTACGTACGCTACAGAGAAAACATCTAAAAAGGGATATTATAACTCATAAATAAAGGCTGGCAGTGATTTTTTAATCATAAATAATAATATTTTGTTGTAAAAATAATAATTCGTAGAGAAATGGAAAACCTCACTAAACATATAGTTCTTTTATTTGAGCTAGGGTGTCAGTTTAGCTCATATGTTTAGTTTCAGTCTTCCGTTCTCTACTTGACATATTATATTATTAATACAAAAGAGTTGACAGAAAATGTCCGTAGTGTTTCTGCGGACATGATAATTATATTTTAAATTAATAATAATCCTGATTTTTCTGATTATTACCCTGATCACTACCATTGGGTCAGTTTTCATGTTACTGAACATGTGGTGGCATCTGCTGTTCCATATCTCGCTCATGATGGTTTGAGTGAGTGTCAACAGCAGTTGCGAGGTAGGATTTTTTTCCGATAAATTCGCGGTTCCGATTGAGAAAATCGAATTTATCGGCGAAAAAACCGTTTGGGACGTCAAGGAGTTATATACATGTTTAAAATATTCCCAAATTTCAACGGAAGGAGGACAGTAGGCAAAGATGTGAAGGTTGTCCTCGATTTTACCACAAGTTTTACATTTGTTGTTTTGGACAATCTGTTGCCTTGTGCTTTTGGCTAGCAAGGCCGCAGAAGGTAGGCTGTTGTGCAAAAATCGAAAGAGGATGTTTTGAGTCGGTCCGCATGCGTGGGAGGTAAAATTCTTTTTCCAAATTTGGGTCCACGGCATTGTTGTTTTTGTTGAACCGTTCCAGAAAAGTTCTGCTGGTACAACTGTCTTTTTATTTTTTGCCACTTCTAAGTAAAAATTTTTTGTTGATTTTAGGGGGATGTTAAAAAGGGACCCGTTTTTGCCTAAAACTTCAATAGTTGTTTTGTAGTACTGAGACATTTTGTTGTCCCTTTTTTTGGTCTTTTGCCACAGATTTTCGAAAATGGCACTGTGCAACCGTTCTATTACCCATTCGGGAACGGGCAAAACGTTTGCCAGAAACCACACTTTTGACAATGCTAACGTATTTATCAACATAGTCTTTCCCCTAAGTGACAAAGTACGTAGTCCCAGAAACTTGAGTTTTTTCTCTATTTTGTTTAGAGTTACTAGCCAGTTGAAGTTGGTAGTATTACTCAGTCTGGTGTAAAACGTAACACCTAAAATTTTGAAACCGATGTTATTAGTCCACTCTATGTTGTCCAATTCCGGGTACATTTTGGGATCAAAGCCCCCAAAAGCAAGACCCTTGGTTTTTGAGGCATTGATCACTGAACCACTTGCTTTTTCAAAAAGTTTTACTGCTTCAAAAAAGAAACGGACTGATTTTACGTCCCTGGCAAAAAAGTTAGAATCGTCTGCGTACTGCTGTAGTTTAAGCGGTTTCGATGTTCCTGGTAGAGGGAATCCCTCAATTCTGCTGTTCGCTCTGACCACCAAAGCAAGAGCTTCGGCGACAAAGACATACAACAAAAGTGAGAGGGGGTCTCCTTGTCTAACTCCCCTTTCGGTTGGAAAAGTGGCTGACAAGAATCCGCAATTCAGAACAGATGCCAAAATTTTTAAATACAGGGTGTTAATAAAAGATATAAAATTTTCTCCGAGGTTGAATTTTTGGAGAATCTGCAGCAGGAACGCGCGATCGACTTTGTCAAACGCCTTTTCTTGATCTATTGACAAAATGAAACTAGGTAGATTTTTAATTTCGGCGTAATCTATTAGATCACGGACTAGGTGTAAATTTGAGAATATTGTTCTACCTGGAATTCCGCAAGTTTGATTTGGTTCTATAATTTTCCCCATTACTTTTGCAAGTCTTAGGGCCAGCGCTTTTGTGATTATTTTGTAATCAACGCCGATTAAGGATATGGGCCTCCAATTTTTACATTCGGTGAGATCTCCTTGCTTGGGAATTAGTGAAATTATTGATCTTTTCATAGAGTGGCTGGTGTTTTTTTCTACGAAAAGTATTTCGTAAGCAAGTTCTTCAAAATCTTTTTCTAAATTGTGCCAAAAAGTTTTATAAAATTCAGCTGGAAGTCCGTCATAGCCCGGGGATTTTCCGTTTTCAAATTTAAAAAGGGCTTCTTTTAACTCCGCGCCGGTTAGGCGGGTGTTTAATAATTGGTTTTCATCATCACTCAAATGTTTAGTGATGTGTGACAAGACATAGTTTTGGCTGTCTTTACATAAATTCGTTTTGGTGTAGATGTTTTTGTAATAAGAAACAAGGGAGTTTAAAATCTCACCAGGTTCACTCATCAATGTTCCGTCGTTCTTGCGAACTTTGGTAATTGACTTGTTCCTCTGTTGAGTTTTTTCCAAACTGTACAAAAATTTTGAAAGTTTTTCTCCTTCTTCAACTAGTTTTTGCTTCGTGCGAATAAACGCTCCTGGGAAATGGAGCAAGAAAAGAGCATCGCGTTTTTCTTTGATGCTATCTAAATTCGGGTTGGCGTTTTGTCGCTCCCGCTGGATTTCGTTTTCAATCCATTTGATCTGTTTTTTGTTTTTCGCACTTTCCTGAATAGATATATGTTGTAATTCTACCCTAACAAAAAGTTTGCAGTCGTCCCACCATTTTAAAATTGAATTGTAGGACCGTTTTTTAGTTTGCCAATCTTTAATTAAGAGTTCAATTTTTTGCCTATACACTTCTATTTCTAAAAGAGAACAGTTTAATTTCCAGTATCCTGGTCCTCTCCTGGTTTTACTAAAATTGACGGTTGTTGTTACGAACTCGTGGTCGGAGAAGGGGTTGGTGAGAATTTTTGTATATGTTGTTTTTTTTCCGATTTCTTCAGGGCAGTAGATTCGGTCGAGTCTACATTTTGCCTTCTGATTTCGCCATGTGAATTCTCTTTTGTTCGGGAATTTTAAACGAAAAACATCAACCAGGTTATACTTACCTTGGAATACCCCGAGTTCGTCCACGCCGTAGGTGTGATATTTAGCGTTGTTGGTGCCTTCTGTGTCAAGAGGCAGGCTTTCGACCATGTTGAAGTCTCCGCCCAACAGGACGGGTAGTCCTGTGTCCTGCGAGGAATCAACAAGGTCGCCAAAAAAATGGCGCCTTTCCCTCGGCACATTAGGAGCATAAATATTCATCACCTGCATTTCGTGTTCGTCAAATTTTATTATGACATTTAATATTCTTCCGTTAGTGTCCCTTTTTAGTTCGCTTAAAGAAATGTTGGATTTCGAGAGAACCGCCACCCCGCAACTGTTATGACTTGGACCAGAGTTCCAAATGGACTCGCCAGTCCATTCGTCTCCCCACTGTTGAACAGTGGAAGGTCCAGAGTGTGTTTCTTGTAGGAGGATGAGATCGAAGGAGGATTTTTTTAGAAACCCAAAAAAATTTTCGCGTTTTTCTTGGTCGTTTAGACCGTTTATGTTGCACGTTAAAACATTAACAGTCATGATGGAGAGAATCAGTTTTCCTAATTTGAAAACTCGTGTTACTTAAACATAAATATGATAATTTTACAACCTGATATAAAAAACACGCACATATAAAGCCTAAACTTAAAGCACGAGTTTTCGGTTTAACTGACGTATTACGAACAGATGGACGCACTGGACCATAACATTTTACACAAAAGCGCGAACTACAACAATACAGATTACGACAGCTTACGCGCGGTTTTAAAAATAGAACATGCATTTTAATAGAATAGAACGTGAAAGAATCGAAAAAGCAAAAAATCAAAGTTTTAGAAAAAAAACAAAGTTTTAAAAGAAAAAAATGGTTTTTAGAAAAGAAAGGAGAAAAAAAGTAAAAAGGAAATAATATGAAACCTTACGATTTTTCTCCAGCACTTTTTATGAGATCATATTTTTCGTAGTCGAAAATTAAATCGTTGTTTTGTTCTTCAGCATTTCAGAAGAACACGTTCCTTCCATTTCAACGTTGTTCATTACCTGTGTTTGATTTGGAGTGACTTGTTTTGATGGTGTTTCGCCTTCTCGCAAGTCGTTTTGGCTCTTTCTTTTGGGTTTCGTTGATTCTTTTGTATCGCAGACGATTTGAGCAACTACTTCATTTTGAGTTTTTTGAACTGCTTTCTTGGATTTCAAAACCTCTAATTCTTCAGGCTCAGTTTGTTTAGGTGAAGATTGAGTGGATGGTTCTTCGTCGGTTTCCTTCACACTTTCCACTACCTCTGAATTTTTTCCTTGGGATGTATCAGCATCAGTAGGTTTTTCAGTTGTTTTTAGTCGACTTTCCGGTTGTCCGTTGTGTTTGTATCGTAATGTTAAACCGTCGACATTTTCAAAACGTGGAAGTGGGTTGGCATATGGGTTTGTCCAGTTTTTGATTATAATGATGACATTCCCTGTAAAAATTTCTTCACCGTGGACTTTTACGCTTTGACAGTAAAAGGAATCAAATTGTCCACGTCCTAGGGCTAGATGATTGCCAAGTTTAGTAATGGCATCTTTGCATCCACTTCGAAGAATTCCTATCGGGATGTTTTGTACCAGAACATGTATTTTTCTTACAAACTTTTGTTGAAAGGTTAAAACGCAGTTTTTAAAAATAATTTCAGATTTCAAAAATAAAGGAATCAATGTGCCGTCGTGGACAGCAAACTCGAAATATTTATGTGCATAATGACGCGCGACTCCCCAGACATTTGTTAACAGATCTTTTTGAGCTAAGGCAGCTAGAAATTCATTTATGCTAATATTCAAATCACCATAACGACAAACTAAAACATAGCTGTTCTCTTCAACCGGTTTAGAATTAAAGATTCCAAGTTTCGGCTTTGGATTACCATTCTGACTCGGCGAAGCAAGAACACCAGCATAACTCTTGGACATATTCAACTTTTCTTCGCTTCAATAATCGCTTAATATTGATGCCTACCTTATTACACAGGGACTAAAAAGTTTCAGTGTGTGTTTTTTTCCGTAATTTTTCAGTATTTACATATATATTTCAGTAATTACATTTTTTTTCCATTATAAATCTCTATAACTTTAACCGTTGAAATAATGTTTACGTTTTTAATTCCATTTCTGCGCGCGCATAAATTTTATATCGTATTTTTGTCAACAATGATTGAAACAATGACGTTGAAATAACGTTAAATAATCAACTTTTAAACAGTAACGTTGATTTAACGTTGTGACATAGTTGAACAACGTTGAAACAACGCTTCAACCGAATTTCAACGTTGAAACAACGTAATAATGCCGGCTGGGATCCCACTAAGCTACGGTTATCGCAAGCGCTTTCATTTTGACAACAATTGCCTCGTTTGATTTTAACCTCGAACTTTTTTAACAACCGCGTTGCTCACCTATGAAACACACTACCAAACTAATTTGTCAGTGTTCATAGTGTCAAATGCATTAAAGAAAAATTAGATTTTTTTTTTTTTCAGTTTACAATTATTAATCGTAATATAACAATATAACAATATATAAACTTGGTATCTGAAAGAAGATCCAAATGATCTTGCAGCCAGAACCATATAAAATATATCATACGTGTATATATAATAAAATAAAAATACAATTGATCAAATAACTATTAACAATGTAGAAGAAACAAAAACTGAAAATAATTTTAAAAATTATCAAGAGTGAAAAAAAGAATTTTACATTTCAAAAACATTTATATATATTGCCAGTAGAAAGAATATAGTTTTTTAATTTAGTTTTAAAAACGGAAAACGAAATCCAAATTTGGAACAACAATTTTGTTCCATAAATACGGTGCTCTATAGTTTATGCAAAATTGATTAAACTTTGTTTGACAAAAGGGTTCAATTAATAAATTATTATTTCGTAAAGCATATTTGTTTATAGCTTTATAAGAATATAGAATTCCAATACTTTAAGCCAATTTAGTAGAAATATAGTCGATATGATACTTCCATGTAATATTTTCATCAATGTAAATGCCTAAAAATCTTGTGACCGACTTCTTTTTTATTTCAATTTTATCAATAAAAAGTTTAGGCAATTTATTTGGTAAAAAACGCTTTTTAGCAAGAGAGTGGAAAAAGATCCACTTTGTTTTGTCAATGTTTAAAGTTAACTTGTTGCACTTAAACCAGTTGGAGATCTGATTGAGTTCTTTATTCATATTTGAAAAAAGCTCATAAATGCTACTGAAATAAATTAGTATCGTCCGCAAAAATTATACTCATAAGGTTAGAAGCTTTATTTAAATCATTTGTATAAACTAAAAACAAAAGTGGGCCTAGAATAGAACCCTGTGGAACACCACATTTTATGTCAATTAATTTTTCATTTTGAAAATAATCTCCATAGAAAACAAATTGTTTTCTATTTTCCAAGTAACTTTGATACCATTTTATTAATTTGCCATTAATTCCGTAAAATTTGAGTTTTTAAAGTAGAATTTTGTGATCGACCGTGTCGAATGCTTTTGATAGGTCAATGAAAATACCTAATGTATATTGTGATCTACCAAATGAATTGGAGATTTCACAAATGAACTGTGTAATGGCTTGTTCAGTTAAACAATTTTTTTTAAAACCGAATTGATTTTTATATAGAAGTTTATTTAGATTAAGGTAATTATATGTTCTATTGTATATAATTCTTTCTAAAATTTGTGAGAAAGTTGAAAAAACTGAGATAGGTATTTGATTTTTTTCCGTTTTTGACTATAGGAGTTACTTTACCTATTTTTAATTGGTCGGGGAATACACCTTGCTGTATAGATGTCCTAAATACTTTATAAAGAATACATTTTAAGTTTTCAAAGCAATCTATGACTATGTTGCCATTTATTTCGTCCACACCCGTAGCTTTGTTTCTTTTGAGAGATTTGTAAGCTCTCTCAAACTCATCAAAAGATAAGTCAGAATGTAAATTATCTATAAAAAGCGAATTATTTATAGGCTCTAGGAAATCACTAAAAATTTTTTCTGTAATAGGGATCTTGTTTGCCAATTTGGTTCTTATATCAATGAAATATTTATCAAACTCGTTTGCAATTTCGTTTGGTTCATATATATTTGTTTTATTTATTTTAATCACTTTAGGAAGGGAGTTTGAATTTGTTTTTTTTGTCCTGCTATTTCTTTCAACGTATTTTTTGAGTCGTTTTTAAATTTACTAATTAAATTTGAATAATAATTTTTTTTTATTTTTTAAGAACTTTTTCAAATAAATGTTGGTAATTTTTATATTTTTGTTGGTTTCATTTGATTTTGTGATTAAATATTTTATATATAGTTTCTGTTTGATTTTAGAGGATTTTCTCAGTCCTTTGGACTATTTAAGGTTTTTATTTTTGTTATTTTTTCACAAAGTGGAAAGTTTGCATCGTATATTGAGAAGAACGTATCAAAGAATTTATTATATATTGTATTTGCGTCTTCATTAAAGTTAATGTTTCCAATGCAGAAGTGATAATTGATATCGGAAGGATCTTATATTGCTCTCATTGAAGACACGTTTTTTTATTTATTTTGTCTTATTAGAGGATACAGTATGGATTGTTAGGAGAATGGGGAAATGATCGGATATGTGGGTTTTTATAATTCTTTTTTTTAATTTTCTATTATAAATATCTGTTGCAAAAATTTTATCAATCAACGTAGTTGAAGTTTTGGTTATTCTAGTAGGGCGATTAATTAAAGGAAGAGCTCCTGCCATAAGTATTTCATCATAAAAACTTTTTGTTTTTTTATCTTTATTATAAATTAAACAGTTCATGTTGAAATCTCCAATTATAAAAGTAATTTTGTTTTCTTTGCTACCTTTGTGAATGATATTTTGCTGTAAAAAGAAACTAAGATTTTCAGACGCACCATCAGGTGGTTTATAACAGCAGCTTAATAGCTTACTATTTTTTTTATTGTTTCAAATTTCAATAGTTACGATTTCTTTATTACCGTCAGAAACGCACATATCATTCCTAACGTTATGTGCAATGTGTTCCTTAACGTAAATCAGAATTCCTCCACCGCGTTAATTTGTTTGTCTTTCTAATAAAATTGTTTCAAAACCTGGAAGATGGAAAATAGAATTATTTTTAAAATCATTCGAAAAAATCCATGTTACTGTTAAGCAAATTATGTTAAAAATATTTTCAGTTTCATCTAAAAAATCGCAAAACTTTTTAAAATTTTTATTTAGACTTCTAATATTAATGTGAAGGATTCTGATTTTTTGATTTTCAGTGCCATTTTTATTAAGAAATTCTTTTAACTCGTTGGGATAAAAATAAGAACAACATGTGTTTACATTATTAAAAAAGTTGACATCTGGATCTGAATTAAAATTTGATTTTAAGTATTAATCATGAAAATTAAAAGGAATGGATTCGTAGTCATCCATTTTTGTTTTTAAATTTAATTGTAGAATATTAAAAGAATTCCTTTATAATTATAGGTCGCGCGTAATTAATTTATTGTAAACTACTTTAGCAAACTTACCTTTCGCTCTCAATTCTTTCGCTTCTTTGAAAAGCTTTCTTCGTAAATCCATTGTAGAATCGCTAAAGTCTTCGTTAACGTACAACCGTTCGTTTCGTAGTTTCATCGTCGTATATTTGTTTAACACTAGGGCTTTGTCTTCGTAGTTTTGAAATCGAACAATTATTGATCTGTTTTTTCCGTTTTCTTTTCCAACTCGATGGGCTCTATCTATTAAAATTTTTTCTTGTATATTAAGCTTTGTATTGAGGAAGTCTTTGATTTTTTGCTCACTTTCTTCTCAAGTTTCATTAGCTTTATCTTTAATCCCAATGAATCTCAAGTTGTTTCTACGGCTTCTGTCTTCTAGTTCTGCTATTTTCTCTTTTATGTTATTAGTTCCATTTTCAATATTACTTTCATCTGGTGATTTTTTAGACTCTGTTTTTTTTAATTCTATAAGTTCAATTATTATTTTATCATAGCTTTCACTTATAAATTCGACAGCTTTCTGTACCTCAAATAATTCTTTTTTTAACGTAAAGTTTTCATCTTTTAAGTTATTAAATTTAATTTCCATTTTTTCTATCCGATCATTAAAAATTTTTATCATAGTATTCTCGTGATTTTTAAGGATTTCTTTAAGTTTTGCTGGTGTAAAGTTTTTCGCCATTATTATAAGTTTTTTAATAAGCTCTTAAAACACGTCCGTTCGCGGTGAAAATTGCGGATTAGCAATCAACATAATTACTACAGTGCATCATCCTCCATCATCATACACAAGCTAGTCCGGCTAACTTTCGATGGGCGTACAGAACACGCCCATATCGTATAATTTTGTTTAACTTTTTTTTGTGTGATGATTTTAAAAGATTGTCATCCAAGAGCTATACACAATTTTTTAACTTGTAAGTGTGTTTGATTTTTAACTTGTAAGTGTGTTTGATTTTTAACTTGTAAGTGTGTTTGATTTAAAAAAAAGCTATTTTGTATCATTTTGTAATAATTGAAATAAAAAAAAAAAAACATATCCATTACATACATCATTGTATCATTGTATTCCTATAATATTTTTCAATATCGATGTTTAGAAAATTTTGTATCACTTATGCAAATAAGTTATGGTGTTAAGTGGCCGGAGCCCCGGCTAAAAATGAGACTTTATTCAAACCCGGCTCCGGGTAAACTATAAGATTTAACAGCGGTTGATAACCGGGACTAGAAAAAATTTATAATACTTTATATATTATAATTTTATGCTTACAGTTATTATTTATTAAATACTGGCATATATTTATATATTTTCAAACACTAATTTACTTCCAGCAAGATTGCAGGCAACCACTATTAAGTTATGAGTTACTTTAAAATAGAGCCACTTTAGATGATAGGTTTTCATAAAGATTGATATTGTAGATGAGAAACAATACAGGAGCAAAGATTTAAGGGTACCACAAGATACCTAGTGGTACACTTAAAGTCACTTGAAATAAAAAAGAGTGTAGGCCTTCAAGAATAACTTTATTACTGCAATTAGTAAGAAATAATTTAATAATCTCAAAACTTTTATATAAAGAAACTAATAACAGAGTGAAAACTAATCGTAGGATAGTTAGAGAGGTCAAAGTGTTATCTAGAGTTTTGAAAAATAGGAATCTCTTATTTAGCAGTTTTTAAAATTTAAATATTATTAAAGAATATATAAGATTAAATGTTAGATTTACTTTAGTTAATAACACTGTTAAAGGCTAACCAAAAGTCTCTAGAACCTAACATCTGATAAGATACAAGATTTAGTAAACTGAGAATAACAGAGATTTACATCAGACAAGACTTTATTTATACATTAGCTTATTGCAATAATAAAAAAACATTTGTTCTTAGGGGAGATGCTCTTGTAAAAAAAAAAGAAATAAATGATTAATAAAGCAACTGCTCAAGATGTTGAAAAAAATATGAAGTAGATGAGGTTTGACTTATATGATAAAATATGAAAATGAGGTTTGACTTATATGATAAAATATGAAAATGAGGTTTGACTTAAAGAGTAGGAGTAAAAGCTTCCAAACTTTTAGTCCGTAAGGAATAAAAGCTTCTGAGATACGCTTTATGCATACATATTATGAATATAAACATATATGTTTGCTATTTATTGAGATGCTGGCAAGAAATCTCTTTTCATATTTATATAAGCTTTAACATTTATATGATGTAGTATTTGCCGAAAGAGAAGAAGAGGATGATGATGATGATGATGATGATGATGATGATGATGATGACGGTAATGATGATCATGATGATGATGGTAATGATGATTATGATGATCATACAGCCCCGGTCACAAACCTGGCTATATTTTATCAAATCTGGCCTCTGCCCCGGGTCATTTTTTAGGTATAGATATATAATTTATACTAATTAAAGTATATCATTAATTGTAATTATGCCTTATGTATACAATTAAGGAGATTTTGTTTAAAAAGCTATCACTATTCAAAGTTTAAAAAATCTGGAAAATGGTTAAATTTTTATGTTTAAAGTTTGTATAATAATTATAAAAAACATGTATTGACAATATATGTTTCATTAATAACAATATATGTTTCGCGAGGAACTTGCGTTGGCTTGTTAATCACAAGTAAAGAACTAAACTAAGAATGAGTATTTTTAAAACTACACCTTTTTGCGTTGGCCAAAAAAAAAAAGGGTTGGCCAAATTTCATTTTAATTTGGCATTTTTTCAATTCGATTTATCATTGTTCACTTTATTTTAGCATTTTTTATTTTAATTTGGCACTTTTCACTTTAATTTGGCATTTTTTCATTTTGTTGTCAATTTTCATTTTAATTTGACACACCAAAATACACGTATTGTCGCAAAATTATATTAAAAAAATGTTAAAACAATAATCCAAAAAATTAAAAAAACTCAGCAGAAATCAAACTAACGCAAAAGTTATTTTTTAGACTCTGTTTTTTTTAATTCTATAAGTTCAATTATTATTTTATCATAGCTTTCACTTATAAATTCGACAGCTTTCTGTACCTCAAATAATTCTTTTTTTAACGTAAAGTTTTCATCTTTTAAGTTATTAAATTTAATTTCCATTTTTTCTATCCGATCATTAAAAATTTTTATCATAGTATTCTCGTGATTTTTAAGGATTTCTTTAAGTTTTGCTGGTGTAAAGTTTTTCGCCATTATTATAAGTTTTTTAATAAGCTCTTAAAACACGTCCGTTCGCGGTGAAAATTGCGGATTAGCAATCAACATAATTACTACAGTGCATCATCCTCCATCATCATACACAAGCTAGTCCGGCTAACTTTCGATGGGCGTACAGAACACGCCCATATCGTATAATTTTGTTTAACTTTTTTTTGTGTGATGATTTTAAAAGATTGTCATCCAAGAGCTATACACAATTTTTTAACTTGTAAGTGTGTTTGATTTTTAACTTGTAAGTGTGTTTGATTTTTAACTTGTAAGTGTGTTTGATTTAAAAAAAAGCTATTTTGTATCATTTTGTAATAATTGAAATAAAAAAAAAAAAACATATCCATTACATACATCATTGTATCATTGTATTCCTATAATATTTTTCAATATCGATGTTTAGAAAATTTTGTATCACTTATGCAAATAAGTTATGGTGTTAAGTGGCCGGAGCCCCGGCTAAAAATGAGACTTTATTCAAACCCGGCTCCGGGTAAACTATAAGATTTAACAGCGGTTGATAACCGGGACTAGAAAAAATTTATAATACTTTATATATTATAATTTTATGCTTACAGTTATTATTTATTAAATACTGGCATATATTTATATATTTTCAAACACTAATTTACTTCCAGCAAGATTGCAGGCAACCACTATTAAGTTATGAGTTACTTTAAAATAGAGCCACTTTAGATGATAGGTTTTCATAAAGATTGATATTGTAGATGAGAAACAATACAGGAGCAAAGATTTAAGGGTACCACAAGATACCTAGTGGTACACTTAAAGTCACTTGAAATAAAAAAGAGTGTAGGCCTTCAAGAATAACTTTATTACTGCAATTAGTAAGAAATAATTTAATAATCTCAAAACTTTTATATAAAGAAACTAATAACAGAGTGAAAACTAATCGTAGGATAGTTAGAGAGGTCAAAGTGTTATCTAGAGTTTTGAAAAATAGGAATCTCTTATTTAGCAGTTTTTAAAATTTAAATATTATTAAAGAATATATAAGATTAAATGTTAGATTTACTTTAGTTAATAACACTGTTAAAGGCTAACCAAAAGTCTCTAGAACCTAACATCTGATAAGATACAAGATTTAGTAAACTGAGAATAACAGAGATTTACATCAGACAAGACTTTATTTATACATTAGCTTATTGCAATAATAAAAAAACATTTGTTCTTAGGGGAGATGCTCTTGTAAAAAAAAAAGAAATAAATGATTAATAAAGCAACTGCTCAAGATGTTGAAAAAAATATGAAGTAGATGAGGTTTGACTTATATGATAAAATATGAAAATGAGGTTTGACTTATATGATAAAATATGAAAATGAGGTTTGACTTAAAGAGTAGGAGTAAAAGCTTCCAAACTTTTAGTCCGTAAGGAATAAAAGCTTCTGAGATACGCTTTATGCATACATATTATGAATATAAACATATATGTTTGCTATTTATTGAGATGCTGGCAAGAAATCTCTTTTCATATTTATATAAGCTTTAACATTTATATGATGTAGTATTTGCCGAAAGAGAAGAAGAGGATGATGATGATGATGATGATGATGATGATGATGATGATGATGATGATGACGGTAATGATGATCATGATGATGATGGTAATGATGATTATGATGATCATACAGCCCCGGTCACAAACCTGGCTATATTTTATCAAATCTGGCCTCTGCCCCGGGTCATTTTTTAGGTATAGATATATAATTTATACTAATTAAAGTATATCATTAATTGTAATTATGCCTTATGTATACAATTAAGGAGATTTTGTTTAAAAAGCTATCACTATTCAAAGTTTAAAAAATCTGGAAAATGGTTAAATTTTTATGTTTAAAGTTTGTATAATAATTATAAAAAACATGTATTGACAATATATGTTTCATTAATAACAATATATGTTTCGCGAGGAACTTGCGTTGGCTTGTTAATCACAAGTAAAGAACTAAACTAAGAATGAGTATTTTTAAAACTACACCTTTTTGCGTTGGCCAAAAAAAAAAAGGGTTGGCCAAATTTCATTTTAATTTGGCATTTTTTCAATTCGATTTATCATTGTTCACTTTATTTTAGCATTTTTTATTTTAATTTGGCACTTTTCACTTTAATTTGGCATTTTTTCATTTTGTTGTCAATTTTCATTTTAATTTGACACACCAAAATACACGTATTGTCGCAAAATTATATTAAAAAAATGTTAAAACAATAATCCAAAAAATTAAAAAAACTCAGCAGAAATCAAACTAACGCAAAAGTTAAAAAACGAGCTCCTGTTATGTTATTTAAACAGAGCCTGAAAAATCACTTTACTTATTTACTATATTTATATCGTAGTATATCTTGCAACTTATTTATATCTATTTTATTTTCATTTAAGATTTAAAAACTAACTTTAATGGAAAAAAAAAAAAAAAAAAAATTAAAAACGCTTATAAAAAAGCGATTATATTTGAGGTAAAAGGAAAAACGAAAAGTTTAAAATTTTGATTATATTTTTATCGAAAACGTGACGCCCCAACGACAATAAGCTAAGATTTTTTATTTGTCGTATTTTTTAAAGTAAATAAAGCTTTGTTAATTGTCTGCAATTTTTTATTTAAAAAAATAAATTTTTAATAAGAATGTGTTTTGCTTTCAAAATGACGTTAGTAAAACGGTAACTTGATCGATTTCGTTCTAATAAAAACAGTTTACGTATTTGTGGCTTCGCAAGAATAAAAAGAAATAGTTTTGTACACAATTTTTTTTGTTGAATTGCTCGAATATTCCTTGAAATAATATGAACACACCCGTTTTTGAGGGATCTAGTACAGAAAACTCAACAAATGAGGAAACAATTTGCCATATAACTTCTGAAAGCAGAGATGAAATCGAAACGCTTTTTAGAGTATACTGTACAAAGATAAACGAAAAAGACGAAGAGCAAAAAACTAGAGAGGATCAAAATTTATTAAAAGAACTAAAAATAAAACTTGAAGAATTTTCTACTTCCGAGAGTAAAAACAATGAATATTCTCGTCAATTAAAAGACTTGATACAACTCGTTACTAAATTAGAAATAGAAAATGACAAAAGATTCGTTGAAATAATCGCATTAAGGCAAACCTTAGCAAAAAAAGAGGAAAGTTTACAAACTTTAAGCCAGAGTTCTAAACAAAAGACCAGTTGCTTGGAAGCAATTAATAGTAATCTAACAGAAATTATAAAACAAAAAGACCAAAAAATCACAGAAACTAACGCTTTGAACGAGAAGCTAGACGTTTTAAACAAGAAACTGAAAACTGAAATAAAAGAAAAAATTACAGAAACTAACCTTTTAAACGAGAAGTTAAACGCATTAAACGAGAAGCTAAACACTCAAATAAACGAAAAAAATCTTGAAATCAGAAAAAATGAAAATGAAAACCTAATAAAAACAGAAGAAATAAATTTACAAAAAAAAGAAAATGTAGAAATAGAGAAAACGAAAATAACAACAGAAAAAAATTTAACGCAAAAAACAACATCAAATGACAGCTTTAAAAAAGAAACTCTTCATTCTTCAAAAAATGGAATTCTTTCAAAACAAAATATTAATAAAAAACCGGATCTTCCTAAAAAAGAATCAACAAAACCTGTAATAAGCACTAATCCAATTAGCAAACCAGCTGCAAGTGGTAAATCAGCAACAAGCGTTAACACAAGCACTAAACTAAATAATAAATCAGCAACAAGTACTAACACAACCAACCAATCATTAACGAATCTTAACACAAACAGTAAATCAACAGTTGTCAACTTAAACAAAAAATCAGTAACAGACGCAAATAATAAGTCAAGTAGAAAATCGATCCCTGAATTAACATTAAAACCAAAACCAAAAACAATTGACGAATTGACAGCAGAACTGGACTCAGAAAAAAAAAAGGTTGTTGAAGTTGAATCCAGAATGCGCCAGGAAAAAGATGAACATACAAGCGAAATAAATTTGCTTAAATCAAAAATTGAAAAACAAGATATAACTTTATTAGAATTAAATAATAACTTAAGTGAACTTATAACCGTACACGATAAACTTCAAGCGGAACATTCTAATAACTTGAAGAGTTTTGAAACAATGTTCGAAAGTGAAAAATTGTTGCACGCTCAGCTTCAAGAGACCATTTGTGAGCGGAATAGAGAAATAGAAAACTTAACAAAGAAGTATCAAAAAGAAATTGGAGAACTAACAGCCGAATTGAATTCAATTAAATCTGAACTCATTGAAAACAAATTAAAATTAGATATTATCGAATCAAAGTTAGTTTTTAAGGAAGAGCAAATACGCGTACTTGAAGAAGAAGTTGAAAAACTTCACAAGGAAGATAAAGAACCCGAAGATATCATGTGTAAAAGCGAAATTATTATTAACACCGAAGTGACAAACGTAGAAGTAAAAGACATCGAATGCAAAAAAAATTTAAAAACCGAAGTGACGGAAATAGAATGCAAAAAAAACGCTGATGAGTCTTTGGAAGAAAAGAGCAAAGAAAAAATTAACACTAGCGAGTCATTAGAAGTAGAAAGCCATTCATTAAATAACTTAGAGGAACATATAACGCCTGTCAAAGAAAATTCTATGGTAATTAAAAATTGCGAAATAGAAACAAACAATAATAGTTCGCAAAATGAAGATTTTCTTTGGAAAGAGATCATGTATGAAAATACTATATCAAAGCTTAAGAAAGAACTCGTTGATGTTAGTATGCGATTAAAACATCAGGAATCAAAGTTGGAAAACGCCCAAGTTCAGCTCGATTGTCAAATGCAAATAACGGAGTTTGTTAGACGTTCATTATTAGTAGAACTAGAAAAAAAAACGACTAATAAAGAAACAACGCAAATTCTTCTTTATCTCTCGGAAAAGCTTAACAGACTAATCCAAGATAAAAAAAACTCAACAACATCTGTTGCAGAAACATATATTTCAACACACGACTCAATCAATTTACGTTGTTATGAATATTCTTGTGACAATAAGCAGAGCAGTATTAACGAACAAGATAACTTAAAAGACAGTCAATACTATAAAAAAAAACATATAGAAAATTTGCAACGTAAAGTAAACTTTAAAATAAGAAGCTGGATGCAAAATAAACTTAGCCAAAGTTTACACTCGGAAAGTTTTTGCCATGCAGGCGAGAGCGCGCTTTCACCTCCATTATCTAATCAAATAAGACAGGAGGACTCTAGATTTTCAAAAGTTTTAGAAACCCGAGATAGTTTCCAAGATTCTGGATATATGGAAAACAACGAAACTGTAGAAAACCTTATTCAGCAAGTTCAGAACCAAACATTACTGTTAAAAAATGAAGGGGTTTCAATACCGAACCAATGGTTCCAAGAAGTAAGAAAATGGGAGGAAAAAACGTTGGGAGAAGTTAATCGCCTAAAATTTTCAGAGCAGGAAGAACAGAATATAAAAAGCGAAAAAAACTTTAAGTCCATAGTTTATAGACCTAGTAACGCAGATGTATCGTCTATTATCAATAAGGTAAACCAAGAGTTCGCTCGCTCACAAAGAATGTGGTCATCCGATTAAAAATATACATTGTATAAAAATTTTTTATCACAACAATAAATAAGTTGTATATATTTAGGTGTTTCTAATCAGATAATAAGTTCCTTTAGGTGTTTCTAAGCAGATAGTACGTTACTTTAAGTATTCTTAAGCAGATAATAAGTTCCTTTAGGTATTCCTTAGCAGATAGTACGTTTCTTTGAGTATTCTTAAGCATATAATAAGTTTCTTTAGGTGTTTCTAAGCAGATAATAAGTTCTAATCGTATAATGTCACTTTCTACATATTTAAAACAGTTGAACAAATATCAACAACTTCACAGATTATGCCCAATACTCGAGGAATCCAACCATTTTAAACTTCCATATTATCGATTGTCAAAGAAACACTTTCTACAAGACATTTTGCATTTGGGCGTTCTTTATAATTTTCATTCGTACAGCAAACAAAAATTGCTAAAAAATATAAAAGGAATTTTTAACATTAAAATATAAAGTAAAATCTTAAAGTCCTGAGATCATACTTTGAATATATGATCGTTTGTCAGATTTTTTATTAAGTTTTGTGTATATCTCGTCAAGTCGTGTGTATAATTTTAAGCGTACGAGCCAGGCAATGAAATACAACTTAATAATAAACTTCAAATTTACAATGACTTGTTTTTACTTGATTATTTGTAAAAAAATTTTTTTAGTATATGAAAGATTCAATAAAGTATATATATAAGTATACCTATAACAGATTCATATGATTTATCATAAACATGATCTGGCAAGGGTGGTCTTGTTCCCAGAGCATCGTAATACGCTTGATAAGTCAATGAAGAATTAGAAGTATCAGAAAAACTTCCATCCAAATCAGCTGAATTTTAAAGATTATTTTATACAACATAAAACAAAATACAAAGAAACTAAAATATGAAAAAAGTTACCTAACTCAGTCATAAGGGCCACATGAGGTACGTCAAGAGCAAGCATTTCCCATATTACTAATCCATATGCAAATATATCTGCTTTGTCTGTAATAATGGAGTCTTCAATAACTTCACGACTTATCCATGGTTCCGAACCTACATATGAAGCATTCTCGTTTGTCGGACCACTTAAATCATCTTTAAGAAAAATCGAAACACCAAAATCACAAAGCTTAACTTGACTAAAATTGTCTTTAACAAGCACGTTTCCACTTTTTAAGTCTCCATGGAGCAGTTTTTTAATATTATGGAGGTAATCTAAAGCCTTCGCAAGTGAATACGAAACTTTTAATATTTGCGTTGATGTAAACATATCATCGTCTTGCTGTTTGTTCATTATTATGTTATCTAATCCTTTCCCACAATCTTCCATTGACAGATACATGTCACCTTAAAATAAGAAAAAGTAACGGTTTAATTAATATATATATTTATATGTTATTAAAACACAAATCAATTTTTGCAAGATTTGATGCTCACAGATAAACAAACAGAGACGACGAGTTAATAAAAGCATTGGTAAAAAAGTTTTTTTTTATTAGAATTTTTACACATTAAGAGCTAAAAAGAATATATATATATATATATATATATATATATATATATATAATATATATATATATATATATATATATAATTTTTGAAATATACAAAAGTTTGAAAAACCTTGACTAGTCTGACAAAAGTTTTTAAAAGCAACAATATTTGGATGGTTTAGTGAGCGTAAAATTTCTGCTTCATTTGTAAGTCTTTCTTTAATAGATTTTCGTGCATGGCCATGTTTAGCTTTTTTCAAAGCCCAAGGGGAAGCAATATCACCTGATGGATCAATACGCTTGTATCTAAACAAATTTTTGTATTTAATTTTTGTAAATAAATAAAAAAAAAACAAGACCACGTAAAGTTTTCCCACAAACTCTGAAAATAATTTTTGTAAGAGTAGATGTAGAAATGATTTAACAATTCAAAGTAATTAAACTAGTTGATTAAAATAAAATAGGAAGCAAAACCTGTACAGGATAAGAAAGATAGTCTTGCCAAGTTTTTATTGAATAAAAGCAATATAGAAGTTAGTTGTGTAAAGATTTTATGAATAGCATGGAATGAAGTAACGATTTCTAGTTTTTACTTTTCGAATATTATCCAAGAAAAAATAATTCTGATTGTTAGAACCAAATTTTATGATCCCTTGATTATTGATTTAAAACTAATATTTCAAACTTTATGTATTGGTAAGCTTGATTGAGATGATAAGTTAACAATTGAAATTCAAGAAATATGGTTGCTAACAAAACTGAAAGGTAATGTTTGACAATTCTTATTCAGCTGTTTTTTATGTTCAAATAAAAACCATTTTGAATTTTAAAATGACAATTATATGGCAGATTATATAAAATTTCTCATAAATTTTTCATAAATTCATAAAAATAAACACTCTTACTGACTGTATTCACACCAGCAGTAATATCTTTACATTCTTAAAATTTTTTAAATATCTGCTCTTAATCCCTAAATGTGTTTTATATATTGAAATAACACTGTTCCATAGATTATCCAGGTCTTATTTTGAAAATCCGGAAAATTTCAAGGTAAAATATCCGAAATATATTTTCCCTTATTTTCCTCTTAATTTTTCTTAAAGCTGAGGTTTCTAAATTTTTTTCCAAACCTTTTATAGTTTTTGTACAAGTGATGAGTGAAAAAGTGTATGTGTGGAAAACGTTTAGGATATCCAGAAAAACTAAAAGTTGATAAAAATATCTGGAAAAAGATAATTCCTGCACTATTCTTATAATAAAATTTATTTTTAAGGGTCAAAATGTCAGACAAGTTCAAATATTATCAAAAAAAAAAAAAGTTCTTTAAAAGTAAGTTATGTTGGGTCTCAAAAGTAAGTAAAATTAAGTAAGTAAATAAAAATAAATAAAACTTATAAAAAATAATTAAGATTATATAAAATTTTTAAAAACAATCATATTTTAAAAACAAATTTCAAAAACAATCATATTTTATATAAACTTTTTATAATATATTTCATAGATTTCATGACAAGAAATTTTAAAAAACCATAAACTTTTTATTTTATTTTATATTAAAAAGCCATAGTTTTTATGCTATAAAATATAGTACAATTATTACAATTAAAATTTAATAAACATTTATATATAAAACATCAAATTATTATTGTTGACATTTTGTCATAACTTCACTTCTTTTAAGGTCCTACATTACTATTGAGAGAATTTTTTGTTGCTAATTTTAGACCAGATCGATCAACATTGGCATTAAACAAAAGGTTTATGACCATGCTCTTAAAGATTTTATAGCTTAAAAATAATTTTTAAATTAAATTTTGATGAGGCATATTCTTGAATTACTAATAGTAATAAAATTCAAAACGTCACAGTGTGACATCATGGCCTGATGCTTTTGGGTATTTATATACCAGGTTAATGGGTTACTTTTAATAAATTTAAACTCAGTATAAATATATTATAGAAATAATAAGTCAATTTTCATTCTCATTAAAAAATAATTCATATATAGTTGTCTTAGAACACATCCATGTTATATCATTGTAAAATTTATATACGTTTCAAAGTATTTTGGTGATTTTCACTTAAATGGAGTCACATTTTATTTGTTCCATTATTTGATGTGCAGTAAATACACCTGGTTGATGTGCAGTAAATACACCTGGTTGATGTGCAGTAAATAATCTTATTTTTAAATGTGATTTAAAAGTAACAAATGTAAATGCATCAGTTATTGGTACTTTAGATTTTGCACTTTAACATTGTTAGATATTATTTATGAACAAATACAACAATAGATTTCTTTGAATGGCTTAAATCATCTAAAACAAGACAACTGATGAACTTGGTAGCAAAATGCAGCAGTAAACACAGTAACTTGCTTCTTTTACCAATTTGTTGACTGCACTTCATCTTGCCACATAGTTGAAAAATTTACAGCAAAATCCACTTGAAGAACGGATCACTCTAAAATTGGGTATTATGACCATATAACTTGGACTGTTTCTATTCAAAGGAACAAAGGTATAGATTTTGAAAAAGTAAAGATCATCAACTCTTCCTTTTTTATCAACTTTATTAATCTACTCTTTTTCATTATCTTCCAGAACTTTATACAATTGGTACCAAGTACTGCACTTATTTTTGTCAACTTTATTTAAAACATAAAAATCATGAAACTTTGCATCATCTTTGCAGGTTGTACATGTTTAAATGAAAAATTTCATTTGCACTATCAGAAACATTTCTAAGAGAAAAATTCATATGAATACAATTGAAAACTTTAATGTTTCAAGGATTATGTTAAAGTGTTATTTACAAAAGCAAGCATTTCTCGGTATTAAACCAGACAAAAGTACATGTGGTTGATGTACACATACAAACTTTAATTTTCCAACTGATTCTTCAGGATAATCTTCTTTAAAAAGAGATTTCCTAGATAATTCATAGACAAATAATGCTTTTTAAAAATGTCTTACTTGTTTTTCGATTTCTCCACAATGGCTTCTTATTTTTCTGGAGCTTGATGGGACATATCACCACATTAGTAAAAATCATAAATTGTGCAGTTAAGGTATCTAATGTTGTTACTGCCTGTTTTTTTTTCTCTACAATATTAGCTTTTCTTCTGGGTGATGGTAGGGTTGACTCTGTTTTTTATATTCAGCATAAGTAAGTGGCATATTAAACCTAAAAAGAATTGAAATAAAGGGATTTTTATATATTTTTTTAGTTCTAATAAGTTTTTATGATAGGAGTAGACTAAAATTATAAACTTTCTGAATGAGAAAAGTTTCAGCTTTCTACTGATATATAGTATGATGCATGATTTTAATGATAAGTTTCACAAAGTTACAGCTTTCTACTGATATATAGTATGATGCATGATTTTAATGATAAGTTTCACAAAGTTACAGCTTTCTACTGATATATAGTATGATGCATATTGGTTTGATTTAATTATTTAATTTTTTGTGAGAAGAACGTGTAATTACTGATATCTTATAACTCTTAAGAACAATCCCAAATATTCAAGAGAATTACGAAAACATTTTTTTCTCCATTTTCCTAATTTGGTGGTTGCTTGCAGCCTTGTTCGAAGTGTATTTGTTTAAAAAATAAAACAAAAGTAAAAAAAAAAAATTATAATAAATAAAAAAACATGTTAAAAATAAAAAGAACCCAGCTTCTTTTAAAAAAAAAATACTAACCTATAAACAGTTACAAAAGTGCCACAACCAAGTTTTTTCATAAAAGGAGAAGGTGGAATTACAAGAGGAGTATTCCCAAAAGTTTTCGACGAAGTACTTTTTAAAGCTGAAATGGTTTTATTAGCTACAGGTGTCATAAACTGAGATTGAATTTCAGACATTTTAAACTAAAAAAAACATTAACTTTGCATTTGCTTCAAATAATTTACTAAAATTGTAGAACATTGCTTCAAAGAACTGTTCAAAAGTTGAACACTGCTTTAAAGAACTTGTGAACTGAATGCACTTTGCCTTTCCATAGGCTAGCTAAAAATGTGTTAAAAATCTAGTCTTACATATTATCTACTATTAACAAGAAAAGACAAAATAACATTTAAAGTTAAATTATTTACATATGTAAATTAAGCAGAAGAAAAAACTAACCAGTTTTAACAAGAAATCACACACCATCAGTCTTAACAGTGCTACCTCATAGAATGTTATTTAACAAACAGTGCTACCTTGTAGAATTTTAATGTTATTCGTCATTAAAGTAATGTTATTCATCATTAAAGTAATGTTATTTATCATTAAAGTAATGTTATTCATCATTAAAGTAACATTATTTGTCATTAATGTAATGTTATTTTTCGCTAAAGAAATGTTATTTGTCATTAATGTAAAGTAATGTTATTCATCATTAAAGTAATGTTATTCATCATTAATGTAATGTTATTTGTAATTAAAGTAATGTTATTTGTCATTAAAGTAATGTTATTCATCATTAAAGTAATGTTATTTGTAATTAAAGTAATGTTATTTGTCATTAAAATAATGTTATTCATCATCAAAGTAATGTTATTTGTAATTAAAGTAATGTTATTTGTCATTAAAATAATGTTATTCATCATTAAAGTAATGTTATTTGTCATTAATGTAATGTTATTTATCATTAAAATAATGTTATTTGTCATTAATGTAATTTTATTTATCATTAAAATAATGTTATTTGTCATTAATGTAATGTTATTTGTCATTAAAGTAATGTTATTCAACATTAATGTAATGTTATTTGTCATTAAAGTAATGTTATTCAACATTAATGTAATGTTATTTGTCATTAAAGTAATGTCATTTGTCATTAAGTAATATTATTTGTCATTAAGTAATATTATTTGTCATTAATGTAATGTTATTCATCATTAATGTAATGTTATTTGTCATTAATGAAATGTTATTTGTCATTAAAGTAATGTCATTTTTCGTAAAAGAAATGTTATTTGTCATTAATGTAAAGTAATGTCATTCATCTTTAAAGTAATGTTATTCATCATTAATGTAATGTTATTTGTCATTAAGTAATGTTATTCAACATTAATGTAATGTTATTCGTCATTAAAGTAATGTCATTTGTCATTAAGTAATGTTATTTGTCATTAATGTAATGTTATTCATCATTAATGTAATGTAATTTGTCATTAATGTAATTTTATTTGTCATTAAAGTAATGTTATTTGTCATTAATGTAATGTTATTTGTCGTTAAAGAAATGTTATTCATCATTAAAGAAATGTTATTCGTTATTAATGTAATGTTATTGTAATTCCCTGTCCAAAATAGGTTGTTACAACAAAATTATATTTTTTATAATTTTCACTAAGTTCCATAAGTTTGATAAATGGAAATTCAAAAAATTGAAAAACATTTTAAAATTGTGCAATTATTTGTAAAAAAATTTTTAAACTAAATAAAGGTTCAAAAAACTTTATAACATTAAAATTAAAGACAGAATAGTATTAACAAATAAAAAAATTATTTTTAACATGAATTACAAATAATAAAAACAATTAAGTCAAAATTAAAAAAAAATAAAAATAGAAATGATAAAAAATTAGTATGTAATAAGTAATAAGTAAATAATTAACTGTTTTTATGACATGTTTTTTTTTTTCTTGATGCTTAGCTTTATTTACTGTTGCTATTTTTAACATTTTTTGTAGGTCTTGAAACAATGGCAAATTTAAACTATAATTAATTAAAAACAGTAACTATTTAATAAAATATTATAAGCAATGTTTTCGAAATAATATATAAACTAAATGCGTAAACATTGAAGTTCTAGCTTGTAAGATTTAAATTTATGCTAATCTATCTTAATTATCAAATGTTTTCAGGTTTTAACTGGCATTATAGCTGTCAAAACAGTCACTTATAAGTGAAAATAAATTTGCATCAAAAAAATTTTTTTTTTACAATA
The DNA here is from genome assembly GCF_022113875.1 of Hydra vulgaris. Lineage (NCBI taxonomy): Eukaryota > Metazoa > Cnidaria > Hydrozoa > Anthoathecata > Hydridae > Hydra > Hydra vulgaris. Next base: position 48,938,068 of record NC_061163.1, read on the forward strand.
ATATAACAAACAATTCATTCTACTTTTTCACTCATGTTTCTAAAGCTATTTTAAATTTTATAATTCTAAGAACTAAAATAGTTCTAATAATAAATATATTTACATACATAATACATAAACTATTATTTACTAAAATACACATAGTTCTAAATAGAATAATAATTGTTTAAACTCTGTTTATACATCAGTATTAACATAAAGTTATTTTAACAAAAAATATATTAGACTCCAGTCTACTTTTAAACTCTTATCGACTCTATTGATCTTGATCAGTCAATTTATTAAAAAATTAAATAAGACATTAAGAAGAAAGTCATAATAAAAAAGACTTTGGTCATAAAAGTCATAAAATTTCCTTAAAACAGTCAATCTTGAACCTTTAGGTGACAATTTACAGCTCACAATAGTTGGTGAACTTTTAGGTGACAATTTGCAGCTTACAATAGTTGGTGAACTTTTAGGTGACAATTTGCAGCTCACAATAGTTGATGAACTTTTAGGTGACAATTTGCAGCTTACAATAGTTGGTGAACTTTTAGGTGACAATTTGCAGCTTACAATAGTTGATGAACTTAAACCCAAACAAAACTCATTTGTTTGCATTATTGTTGATATTCTTAAATGACACCACTTGGTACTGAGTCCTTTACTTTACATCTTTTCAGAAAATTTTTCACTACTAACCTCTCATAAAAATTATAATCCATGGAAACCATTGCAAAGTTTGCTAAGGTTACATTTGTTGTGCTTGTCATTTTCTTTCTAGATCTACTCTCTAAATCTAAAAACCTCCTATACGCCATTGAATTAAATATTGTTGTTATGTAATATTTGAGCTTGTTTTTTTAAAGAAGATCTTTTACTTTATGATAGCCAAAGGGGTACATTTACATTGTATATGTGCTATAGTAAAATTGTTTAGAAAAAAAAAAAAAAATGTAAACTTTTTTAACTTGCACTTGCCCAGATTTAAAAATCAATACGCTTGACTATTTAAATTATATAAAAAAATTAGTTACTAATACGCTTGACTATTTAAATTATATATAAAAAAAAAATTACTAATACGCTTGACTATTTAAATTATATATAAAAAAAAATTACTAATACGCTTGACTATTTAAATTATATAAAAAAAAAAAATTACTAATACGCTTGACTATTTAAATTATATAAAAAAATAAATTACTAATACGCTTGACTATTTAAATTATATATAAAAAAAAATTACTAATACGCTTGACTATTTAAATTATATAAAAAAATAAATTACTAATACGCTTGACTATTTAAATTATATAAAAAAATAAATTACTAATACGCTTGACTATTTAAATTATATAAAAAAAAAATTACAAATACATTTTCTTGTAAGGTCTAAGATAAAAGACATTTTTTTGAGGGAGAAAAAACAAAGAGGAATAGAAAATCAGCAATTTTTTATATATGCATTTCTTTGCTGTATATTTATCAAAATAAATAATGGTTCTTAAAACTACAAAAAAAGTTTTTATTTATCGCCTAAATTTTTTTTATATTGTAACTATCATTTCACTATCACCTATGTCATTTTCTCATGTTTCGACAAATTAAAAAAAATTTAATAAGTAATGAATTTAGTAAATAAATATGAAAATAATAAATAATTAATAACATTTTGTTAAATTTTGTGACATATTTTAACTAAGACCCTCATAATTTTAAAACTTTTTTATAACTGTTTTGTGACATATTTTAACTAAGACCCTCATAATTTTAAAACTTATTTATAACTGTTATGATAACTATGTTGAAAGAACTGTCCACTAAGATCAAATACAGATTTGGGCAGAAATAAAAAAAATAAAAACTATGTTCTGATAGATTCAAGATATAGGCAATATGTCATGTAAAAAAGATAGTATAAATTATACATTTCAGCCATTAAGTTAACCCCCCCCCCAATGACTTCGGTGATTGTGAAATGATTATGACAATATAACAGACAATATAGCTTAGTAAGATCAATAAAAAAATTGTTAAGCTGAAAAACATTAAATCCTAAATTAATGTTTTATGTTTAATTTTATGTTTTTGTTTAAATTTATGTTTTATCATTAAGTTTAAAATCAAACAAAACATAACAATGTAACATTATACAGAACAACTTGTGTTTAAATTTGTAAACAAAAAATGGCCTCTTAGTGTATTTATAGGTTTTATAAATAATTGATGAAAAAATGATAAGTGTAATACCTTATATCTATGAGAATGAAAAGAGCTATGAGTGTACCCTATATTTATGACAATAGTAAAAGTAGTTCATTTTAGAACAAAGAAAAAATAAATGTTTAATAAAATTCAAATAAAAATTTTTAAAAATCATGACCCAAAAACACAATAAAATATCATGACTCAAGTACTAAAAAAATTACAAGTAAAAAATATAATCTAATTCTAAATTATCTCAAGATAATCTTAAATACCATTTAAGTAAAATTAGGAAAAGGACAAGAAAATCAAAATAAAAGTATATGGTTATTACTTCTTTAAAAACTCATAAATAACAATACCATAAACTGTTTATTAGAAAATTTATTTCAAGAAATATGAACTTTCTAACTTTTTCTTCCATTCTTTTAACACGTTTCCATTCATTCAACACCTTAAGTCCAGTTGAATTGTTCAACAAAAGTATATCTATTATCAGACCAGGGGAGGAGATCAGGCCGGAGGATTGTATGGTTTAACAAGGAAGTTTGAAAAATCTTTAATTTGAACATATCCACGAACTTCTCTTGGTAATAAGGGTAGTCTAATTACATGAAAATCTTCATATAAATCTTTAATCTAAAAACAGAAAAAATTTATCAACCCATTTACTCTGTACAATAATACTGAACTAATTGAATGATTCTTTAAATATACGAATTTATAACAGACAATAGATCTGTTTCAAAATAAATTACAACCACATCTTTTTGTGATTCATTTTGTAAATGTCTCTTCTTTTTTTTTTTTTTTTTTTCATAACTTGAAATTTTTATTTTAGAATTATATTGAATAAATGTTTTCTAATTCTAAATTGAAAGAAAAAAAAGCACACAAATAGAATTTTATAAAAAAAAACTAAAGTTTTGATTGAGCACTTAAGATTTGATGAATAAAAAACAATTTTTTTAAAAAATAAATCAACTTCCAAATTCAAGTTTAAGCCACAGTTGGATTATGCATAGATCTTATTTTAAAAATCTGGAAAATTGTTTGGGTAAAAAATGCTGAAAAAATCTGGAATATTTTTTCCCTTATTTTCCTCCTAATTTTGCTTTTAGCTAATTTGTTTCAAATTTTTTTTTCCAATTTTTTTTTAATTTTTGTATGAGTGGTGAGTGAAAAGGTTTAAAAAACAAACATATTACAAAAATATATTCCTAAACTTGTATGTATAGAAAACGTTTTGGATATCCCGAAAAACTAAAAGTTTTAAAATCCAGAAAAAGATAATCCCTGATTATGGAGTAAACAAAATATTATATAAAAAAGTAGTTTTAACAAGCAAACATATAACAGAAATAAACAGTCTATATCTGTTATTTTTCTAAAATACCTGTTCAAAATATTTATTTTGGATATTTGACCTAGCAACACAAAGATCACACCTTGTACCTAAAAATTATTCACAATATATAATAGAGAATGAAAAGATAACTCATTTTTAATAACAAATTAACAAAATGGCATTAAATAAAATATTAGTATGTGCAATATGTTATGCCATATCATATTAGCATGTCTAACATATTACGCTATCATGTCATACAAACATGATATGATTTAAGAACTAAGTGGATATACTACTGGAAAAAACTACAGGATCAAGTTACTGCAATGCATTTATAGACAACATAACAATAAGTAGTATACATTGTGCGAAAGTAATACAGTAACATTGGAATAAGCAGTAACATGATACTTTTTTTTTATGTTAATTAACCTCCCCAAGGCTGAGAAGGCCACTACAGTCGAGGAAGCTACTATAATTGTGATTGCAATCTTCTCTTAACTAGAAGTGTTTGATTTTGCTTTTTTAAAAAAATTAAAATTTCCAACATTCTGGCAAGTGGAAATGGATCAAATTTAATCTATTTTCAATTTCCGAAAAGTAAAAAGTACTTAAAAATTGATCACATTCTTTATATTTTTACATGACATTAAATTTATAGTATTACTATTAATTAAATTTGACTTTACTTCCCTACACTTTCCGATCACATCCCATTGGAAAGTTAAAAAAATATATGTATTCTTTTTTTTTTTAATTTTCTTTATTTAATAAGATTTCTTTTTAACAAATAGTTGATTATATCATAGTTGATAGAACTTATTCCTAATCGAGAAATAAAATATTTAGACAAAATGGTCTCATTGTTTAAAAATATTGTAATCATGTGATAAAAGTAATTGCAAAAAAATTTTTCTGATTGAAGCATAGTCAATAGAAGTTATCCGTTAGATGTTCTTAGATAACTTTTATTGACTGTTGTTTAACTAAGATTTCACTATTTTATACTATTACTCGAAGAAATTATAAAAAGTGAGATCGCAGTTTGTTTGGTGTCTCAAGTATATTTCTTTTGAATTTGATTTAAAAAGAGAAAATAGAAAAAAAAAAAAAAAAAAAAAAAAAAGCGTGAATTTTTAAAATACCAGCATTTACCATAATTAAATTCTATTTAATCATACAACTAAAAAAAAATTTATCAATGGTACTAAATATATTAATTTTTTTTAATTAACAAGCCATTGTTAGCTTTAAGTGCGCAAATAATTTAGTTATAAGTAGATATCATTGCGTAATATCTTTGTCCTATCTTTGCGTAACGGCTTTGTGTAATCAAGACAGCTTATTTAACAAATAGTAGCTCATAATTTTACATTAAAACTTTTTTTTCTTTGAAAACTGGGACAGGTCTTAATAAGCTTCGGGTGATCGGAAATTGATAAAATAGATAAGAACTAAATAAATTTATAGAATTAAAATAAGAATTAAATATATAATTATAGAACTTAATAAGAATTAAATAAATTGGAAATAGACGGAATTCAATCTATTTCCATTTCCCAGAAAGTTGAAAACTCATTAAAACTTAACTTTTTTTTGTCACAAATTGTATAATTGAAACAATTTATTTTTCATTATAAAAACATGGATTCATTAAAAAAATTTTTTTCATTTAAAAAATTTCTACTTTCTTGGAAGGAAAGTGAAATCAATCACTCCTACTCTTAACTCTAAAACTATGAACCTTGACGGCCGCTGCACGGAGAAACAAGTTTTACTTACATTAATACTATCTTATTTTAAAATATTGATCATTAAAAATAATTAATCAATAAAAATGATTAATATTATTAAAAAATGACTTTGTAAATAATTGTAATTGCATAATGCAAGTATTAGCAATTAATATTTATAATTATACTTTGGTTGTAAACATAATCACATGTGTTTAAAGCATTTTCATTATAGAGGCTTTTGCTTGAATATTTCAAGTTTTTATTAAATAACAAATTAAGATGAAAAATATATAATTTTTTGTTCAATTTTTTAAATTTGCAAAAATGTTGTAAACAACATTACAACACTAATTTTTACAACATTACAATTATTTACAACTTTTTTTAATGATATTAATCATTTTTATTGATTAATCATTATTATTTTAAAATAAGATTTTAAATTTTGTTTAAATTTGCATTTGTGTTAACATAAGTACCATGTTACTGCTTATTCAATTGTTACTGTATCATTTTTGCACAATGTATACTGCTTATTCAAATGTTACTGTGTTGGTTTTCACGCAATACCTACTGCTTATTTAAATGTTACCGTTTTGCTTTCACTGAAATTTCAGTAATTTGTTACCGTTTTGCTTTCACTGAAATTTCAGTAATTTGTTTCTGATATATATCCCAGTTTTTTTATTTATAAATGCATTGCAGTAACTTGATCCAGCAGTTTTTTTTCCAGTAGTATATTCAAATTTACAGTAAAGTTTTCCAACTTCCACTAAAAATAAAACAAATGTAACATATGTATAATAAAGTAAAAAAGTGTTACCAGATGATGTTCTTGGGAAAACAAGTTGATTGACAATTATTGTAGATATATCAATATTCATTCGAGTTAGTTCTTGAACAAGTCTTTCTGTTTCATAAAGTGATAGAAACTCTGAAATGCACACACAAACAAATGTTGTATGGTCCTGAAAGAAAAGTTGCATTTTCCTGAAAATTTTTAATGTATAAATTATGTTTTTATTATCAAACATTTTATCATTAGTATAAAACCACCTGTATAAAATATGTCTATATATAGTTATATACTAAACTATTTTATAAAATAGTAGATATATGTCTCAACTATTGCTTTTTAATGTATTTTTAATATGGAATCTAAAAGATAAAAATTAAAATTAGTAAAAAAGTTTTTTTACTAATTTTTTCATAAACACTTTTCTGCTTTTTCACCATATTTTTAAATCTTTTAACAACTTTTACTTGAAGTTTTTTTTAACAGTTGAAAAAAACTAACGAAAATTTTTATTGTGATAAAATAATTTTTTAAAACATTGTGAAAATAATTTGTTTATTTTAATTTAATATTATTTATTAATTTTTATAAGCTTCAATTTTAATTAAGTTATTCTAATTACTTTTTAAATCTCAATGTTTTTGGTAATTTTTAAATCTTAATGTTTTTCTGTCCCTTGCAATTTTTTCTTTATTTAATTATATATTTAATAAACTATTGCTTTTTAATGTATCCTTGGAAACTCATACATTACAATATCTTTTACAATATACATTCCAAGTAGGAAATACATCCAAATAAAACTAAATGATGACTCATCTATTTTATTTACAAGTTTATGACTTTCTTTAAAAATCAGCAACTCTTAGAATTTGTTAACCTAATGCAACACCTAAAATATTTGTGAGGTAATTTAATTGTTCTATAAATAATTTTCTTATTCTAGCTTCTAAGGTACATTAAGTTGCTAGTGATAATGCAGCAAATATAACTTGTAAAAACATAGTAATTTATTTTAAACATTCTCCCCTTTCTTTTGAAGCTTGTAAAAAATATGAAAATCAATATCAAGTGTCATAAAATAGATTTAAGCATTCAAAAGACATCACAACAAGATGGAAAAGTATTTTATGTTTAAAAGAATTTTTAAAGAGAAGCATAGATTGATACTGATAACTAAGTATAAAACCAAATAAATATGAAAACACTGTTAACTTATTATTAATTATTTAAGTAAAAATTACTGAGATTTTAAAAAATGATTAATGATATTATAAATTTATTAGGTGTAAAGCAAATACATCTTCTATAATTCTAAATGTACAAGCAATAAAAAACATACTTATCCAAGCTGTAAAATTTCCTTAGTTTTAATGTAAAAAATCAGCAAACAAATTTGAAAAACATCTCAACCACAAAAACCTTGTTAAATCAAAAATCTTAGCCACATTTTTAGATACAAAGTTAAATTTTTTTTGAATAAGTTGATAGTTATCTTGAAGTTTCGTTGTTTATTCAAAAGGTCTTTTTTATTTCTAAACTGATTTTGAGGTGTTTTTTTTGTGTGTGCATGTTTTGCATGTTCACTTTTGCACTTGCATGTTCACTATTTAAATTATTAAACATTTACCAGAGTTTGGTTTTATCTTTAAAATCTTTAAGTTATTGTTTACTCTATTTATTTGATATTTCAAAGTGTCTTAAACTGTTTTTAGATTATAAGAAACTATTATTCTATATTTTTTATAAATACATACAGGGTGCTGTTTTTATTAAATACATACAGGGTGCTGTTTTTATTAAATACATATAGGGTGCTGTTTTTTATAAATACATATAGGGTGCTGTTTTTTATAAATACATACAGGGTGCTGTTTTTATTAAATACATATAGGGTGCTGTTTTTTATAAATACATATAGGGTGCTGTTTTTTATAAATACATACAGGGTGCTGTTTTTATTAAATACATATAGGGTGCTGTTTTTTATAAATACATACAGGGTGCTGTTTTTATTAAATACATATAGGGTGCTGTTTTTTATAAATACATATAGGGTGCTGTTTTTTATAAATACATACAGGGTGCTGTTTTTATTAAATACATACAGGGTGCTGTTTTTATTAAATACATATAGGGTGCTGTTTTTTATAAATACATATAGGGTGCTGTTTTTTATAAATACATACAGGGTGCTGTTTTTATTAAATACATATAGGGTGCTGTTTTTATAAATACATATAGGGTGCTGTTTTTTATAAATACATACAGGGTGCTGTTTTTATTAAATACATATAGGGTGCTGTTTTTTATAAATACATACAGGGTGCTGTTTTTTATAAATACATATAGGGTGCTGTTTTTTATAAATACATATAGGGTGCTGTTTTTTATAAATACATATAGGGTGCTGTTTTTTATAAATACATACAGGGTGCTGTTTTTTATAAATACATACAGGGTGCTGTTTTTATTAAATACATACAGGGTGCTGTTTTTATTAAATACATACAGGGTGCTGTTTTTTATAAATACATACAGGGTGCTGTTTTTAGAATTGAAATAAAAACATTAAAATTTTATTTTTTGAATATTTTCATTTTATAGTTTAAAAATGATCTTTAATTATTATCTTGAAAAACAGGTATGAGTCTGTATTTGATTATTACTAAGACCAGGTAATCAAGTATTTAATTACCTCGTCTGATTTAGTAATGGCTTAACAACTAACAGTTCTACACCTTAATACAGATACCCTTTTATTTTTGAGAAAAATGTTTACGTTTTAGTTTTAAGCTTTTATATTTTTGAACAATTTAATAATTGTTTAATCTATAGGTATTGGCCTTCTTCTATCCATCAGCATCAGTATCAACATAAGCCAATGCGCAGTCAGTACGTTGAAAAGATTAACTTTTATGTACACTTTAAAAACTTGATTTTTGAAGACACTTTAAAAACTTTAAAACCTGCAGCTTTAACTTATTTTTAACTTTTCAGAAATTCAATATGCTACTATTTTAATAAGTATATTACAACATTTTAAAAACTAATCTAAACATTACATTAACAACAAAATTTACCAAAAAAAATGCATGGGCATTTTACCCTGCAATTGATCTTAAACAAAAGTTGCTTTTATATGCACATGGTATTAACACACAATTTTTTTTGTCCATAATAACATAATAATTTTCTCCATAATACCGTAATAATTGAAAAGAGTTTGACAGTTGACAATTAAAAAATAAAATAACTTACAGGATTTTGAAACTGATTGCAAACTTCTTTAATCACTGGTAAAGTATCTTCAAGTTTATTTGTAAGCATATCAATACTTGAATCTCCCATCCCTAGTAATCCAGTCATCTAAAGTAGTTACAAGAATAAGTAACTATCATTATAAAAAATTAGAGAAAATAAAAAAAATAATAAGAAATAAGTAAGAAATTAGAAAAACAAGAAAAAATAAGAAATTGAAAAACTTAAGTTTTATAGTATCAAAAGTTAAGTTTTATTGATATCAATGATGTTACCTCAAAAATCAAAAAAAAAAAAAAAAAAAAATGTTGTGAAAGGTTTTAAGATAACTGACTAATCAAATGTTGTCTTTAAACTTTAAATTCCTAATTTTTCAAGACCAAGATCTCGAGATATTACTGATAGCCACATTATAAAAAACAAGAGTACATTTTTCAGAGTGTAGTTACAATGTTAGTCATAAGTACTTAACTAATTATGCATCTTCAGTTTTTTGTTTTAAGTTTAATGTTTTATAGTACACTGTGATTTCTGTAATGTTATTGTCTTTTGTATATATGATATTACATAAGAGTTTAATCAACCTTTTGCAACTGGATGCCCTTCTTAGTACTAACCTGTTTAGCAGGACTGAGTATTCTTATTGTAATACTACTAGTAGAAAAATTACTAAAGTTTACAAGTTTTTCCTACACTTACCCACAACTTAATTGTGGGTTTTAAATCAGATTTTTCTGATATTCAGTTTCAAGCAAATTTTACTTGAAATCTTTAAATTTTAACTTAAATATAAAAACTCTTCAGTAAAAAATTATCATCATCAAATGTGTTTTAACAATTTCACAAAAAAGAAATAAAAAGATAAGGATGCATTCAGAAATAAATTCTAAGCAAATACAAAATTTTTTCTAAATTTTAAAATATAAGCATACATATATAAGCAAATACAAAATTTTTTTAAATTATAAAATATAAGCATACATATATAAGCAAATACAAAATTTTTTTAAATTATAAAATATAAGCATACATATATAAGCAAATACAAATTTTTTTTTAAATTATAAAATATAAGCATACATATATAAGCAAATAAAATTTTTTAAATTACAAAATATAAAAATAAAAATGAGTAATTAAATCTTATAGAGAGTTTTTGTTTAAAAAATTTTTACTGAGTTTTATTAACTTTCAGCTTCTTAAACATTTTTACTGAGTTTTATTAACTTTCAGCTTCTTAAACATTTTTACTGAGTTTTATTAACTTTCAGCTTCATACATGAATGAAACGTATAGAAACAACAATAATTATTAAACAACACAATTCTCATTATAAATACATGTTTTTTCTCTAAATGAATAGTATACTACGCCATATGAACTTGAAACTTATTATTGTATTATTGTTAAAACACAATTGATGATGATAATTTTTTCCTGAAGAGCTTTATATATATTTAATTTGAAATTAAAAAATGTAATTTAATAAAAATATCTTTTTATTTCTTATAAATGAATTTAATAGGTATATCATATAAATACAATATTTGGTCAAAATTTGATCTAAAATTTTGGCTTGATTAATTCAAATTTCTTTTCTACATTGAAGCTGTAATTATAAATATATTTTACAATAAAAAAATATTTACAAATAGTATAAATATTTATAACTTTTATATGTACAAAACTAGTAACTGTGATTTAAAACACATAGTGGTGTAGTGGTAGATCGCTTACTTTGTAAACAAAAGGTTCCAAGTTTAAACTTTTTGAGAAAAAAATCTGTTTACCTGTGATAAAAATGGTTGTATTCTAGATTTTAGTGTAATAAGTTTTTCTAGTGATTTTTCAATCACAGAAGGAAATGAAATTAAACGCAAAGTATGTCCAGTAGGAGCAGTATCAAACACTACAACAGAATAGTCCATACTTCGAACCAACCTAATAAGCAATATATAAAAAAATTTTAAAACATATTTAATTCCTACTCGTTACTTTATCAAAAAATTTAAAAGTAAATCTAAAATCAAAAATTAAAGTATGCTTTGCTAAAAAGAACAAAATAAAATATGTTTTGTAAAGAAGAACAAAAAAAAAGAAAAACAAAATAAACTATGTCTTAATAATTATAGTAGTAGTAGTAGTAGTAGTAGTAGTAGTAGTAGTAGTAGTAGTAGTAGTAGTAGTATTCTCTACGAGCCCTTATGTTACAAAATGATTGCCCTTAGCGTTAATTTTGAGCCATTATGTTACTCAAAGTGCCCTTATGTTACGCTGAAGCCCTTATGTTACTTTTTAGCCCTTATGTTACCGCAAATCCGTAGCGTAAGGGCAAAAATAGCCCTGGTGCTACATTAAAAGGTAGGATGAGGGCACTTACCTTGAAACTAAAACAAATGTGTAAGCGAGCAAGTTTAAATATGGTAGAGTTTCGCCAGTAATGCGATGATCGATATTGCTTTATTGTGTATGTTTTTATAGAAATAATTGTAATTATGTTTAATTGTTTTGGAATTTAATTCCTTATTAGTATGTAAATATTTTTTATTTGCATTAAATGTTTAGTTTGAAAATAATAGTTTAATTTAATTGAATACAACTATTGTTTTTAGAAATTTTTAGTTTGTAATAATTTTATTTATATTACGATAGCCATTAAATACTGTAACTATACATTAATGTTTGTAACAATATTAGATAATTTTTTTTTTTTAATACCAAATTTTAAATTTATTTTTCCTTGATGATGTAAAATTAATAAATATACCAAATTTTAAATTTATTCCTCCCTTGATGATGAAAAGTTAATAAAAATATAATAAAGTTATAAAAAAAAAAAAAATTTAGATTTTGTTGAAAGAATGTTTTTTTGTTTTTTTTTTTAATAAGTTTTTAAAAAATTAAGTTATAGGAAACTTGATGGATGAGGACCTTATGTTTTATTTGTCACATGATCAATCAAATATTTTGTATTCCGCATTAGCTGTATCATTTAAATTCATTGAGGTACTTTTAATTCACTTTTCCTCAAAGAATTTTTTGTTGCTAATTATTGTTATTATATCCACTCCATGCTTCGGTTTTCAAAAAAAATTGTGTTAGAAATTTGTTTAGTTTTTTGTATAGGTTTTTAATGATTCGAAAGAAATGTGTAATATTATTACATATTACTAATATGTTGTATTAGTAATATGAAATATATTACTAGTATTTTAATTCACATTTTACTTGTAATATGAAATATATTTTTAACAATATAAATTAAAGAGTCATAATTTTTTCATTTAATTTTAATTTTTCACTTGCGCTTCAGCATAAAGTCACAAAATTTAAATTTTTATGTTAAGTCATCTTTTTCATCAATTTAATCTTTAATTTAATGTTAGTGATCATATTTTTAAAATCGTTTATTACATATAATGTTATTAAATCAGTTATTTAATAATAATAACTGTTATTATAGTTTTTTACGTTATTATAAGTGTCTTACTATCCATCGAGAGTTAATGTGATCCTTTTTAAGCATTAATGTGCTACTTATTCTTATAGGGTATTATAAAGATAGCAAACTTGTTTGTATATCATAAACATGCAAGTTTGGCATAAATTTTATGCATTGTAAAGTAAACATGATTCTTTCTAATAAGTATTATTTTTCAAAAGGTTTTAAATATTAAAACAATGGAAGAAAATGTTTTGATACTGTGTGTGCTGTGTAAAAGACCAATAGATAATTGTTGTAAAAGTCAACTGTGGGAAAACGATGCTTACAAAATTTGCAAGGCTTGGGCAGGTTTTTTTTTAATGTTTTAATTTATTCAAGTTTTTTATGTTTATTTATTACATAAAAAAGTTACTAAAATACTTAAAAACTTATTCATTATGTATAGATTCATCGTGTGATATTTCCTACAATGAGGGCATTATATTAATTGAAAGAGGTTTGTTTTTACTCAGCTGACACATTGCTTGTGAGTTGTGAGGTCTTAATTTATTTTATAACTTAATAAACTTTAAATTATCAATATAACATGCTATATAACATAATATACATTTTAAACATAATATACTAAATTATAACCTGTATGCAGCTCTTTAAAATGAAATAAGCTCAATAAATTGCTGATTTTTATTTATTACATTAAGTTTTCCAAAATTTTACACAAAAATCTATAGAAGAAGTTATATCTTCATCATTGTTGATGTTTATTTCTTCTGGTCAAGTGTACTTTATTAATATTATTGTGTAAATAAATTAGCAAATTTAGGTATTACTAACCAAGTATTTTTGTGTTGTGTTTTAGAGAGTGTGGCAAAAAATTTATTATTTCTTATTTTTGTTTTGCAGCTCTATAGTTACAATATATATAAAGCTAGTGGAAAAGCAAAAAATAAACATTGATTAAAATTTATATATATGTATTATTTAAAATTTATTACAATAACACTTTATATTAAGATAAAAACTAATAGATAATAAAAGAGTCATAAGACTATTTTTGATTTGTATTTTATAGGAAACCTTAAAGACGAAGACCTAATGTATCTTTTACCAGAAGATAAAAAAAAATTTTTTTTTTGTGCTCTTTCAAAATCATTTAATAGTCATAAGGTATGAAATATAAAGTTATTATTAAATAAATAAATATATAAATAATTTAAATATACCAGAGGCTATTCTAGGAAAAATATTTGTGCAGTGTAACCCTCTGTCCTGGCAAAATTTAGTGAAAATATTGCTGAATGTAGGTGTTTTTTTTGGCAAAAAAGTTTGCCATAAATAAGTTCTCAGTTTTGAATTTCTGCAGCACCCAAATAAGGTCAGCTCTGTCAAAAACGATCTAGAATAGCCTGTTTTCATATATATACTGGTGTAGGATCAAGAGATGGCAGGAGCAATTCCCCCCTGAAAATTTTTTTTAACTTTAATTTTTTTTTCATTCAAACTATATTTTTGAATTTAGCCTCTTTAGTTTTTGTTTTTATACCCACTCCCCCTATCAACATGATTAATGCTGACATTTTTCTAACAAATGACTATATATATATATATATATATATATATATATATATATATATATATATATATATATATATATATATATATATATATATATATATATATATATATATATATATATATATGATATATATATATATATATATATATATATATATATATATATATATATATATATATATATATATATATATATATATATATATATATATATATATATATATATATAAATATTTGTTAGCAGTGTTCTTATATGACTTTTAATATTAATATTTTGGTTTGCAATTTAATATAAATTATTACTTGTTTTAATATAAATTTGCTAATTTACAAATTCCTGTCCAACCCCTAATACTTAGTTGATTTAAATAAGCAAACCCTGTTAGCTTACTAAATTAATAACATGTAAACATATAAAATTTATTATACATTTATGAATCTATTGTGTTATAGGCTGAAGTATTGTTAAGTTCATATTCTTTGCATTGAAGTTTATATTTATTTTAACATTTTAGCATTTTTGACCTTAGAGTTTTATTTTACAATTTTGTATTGACCATTTTATTTTTGCTAGTATTGCATAAATTAAGTGAACTTGAACAGGCAGAATTTGTACTGCAATGTTGTTCAACCTTCTAAGCGCACAAATTTAAGGCTAAAGATAGTTGATATTTAGAATAAAAATAAAATTTTTGCTTTTTATGTGTATTTTGATTACTTTATTTATTTATTTATTTTAATTCATTTTGTTATAAATATTGTTGAACTTATTTGAGGAATAATGAACTGTTAAATAAAATCTCAGATGAAGATAATGATTTTATTTTGGGTAATAAATTATATTGTTTGTCAAGTTATGAAGATATTTTTACAAAACCTTATAAAGGTTTCTAAAAGTTAATTCAAGGTTTTGGTAATCAGTTAAAGAAGACTTAATATTTGTATGACAATTTATTTTAATGACGATAAAAAATTATTATTATAAACTATTATTATCCTTTTTTAATAATAGTATAAATATTATTATTTTACTTTAGAAACAAATATTACATTGGAAAAAGAAAAGGTATGCATTCATTTTATTCTCAATTATGCAATTACACCTTAAAAAGTATAGGTTTCTAATGTATAGGTTTTCTCCTGTTTCTAATGATTTGGTTGAGAGTTCCTCACTCAATATTGTTAATGTTGAAACAGAGAGGTATTTTTGATTTTAATGCAAATATAGGAACAATACATAAATAATGCATCTGCCCTTATTCTCTTTCTTAATCATTTAAATTATCTCCCTTACTATGTAGTATAACAAATCAACCATCAATTGGAATTGACAAGGGTAGTAAGATTGATACCACCAAGGTTAGCCTAACTTCCCTTTTTTTTAATATTGTGTTCAAGGTAAAATTGATTTAAAGAAATAAAAAAAATTTACAGACTTGTTCTTCAGTTGTGCCTTTGTTTAAAAAAGTTGTCAAGTTGAGGAATAAAGTAAAGTGCCCTGTTTGTGGAAAGTAAGTTTCAAAATTAAAGTTTTTTAAGGTAAATTTTTTTATTGATATAATTTTTAACAGATTCATAAGTTTTTTTTTTTTTTTTTTTTTTTTTAAAAGATTCATATTCAACTTGAAAAGACACCTAATAAAAAAACACAAATGGGATGAAATTAAAGCCAAATCAGCTCGCCTTAATTTTAGGCTTAATGCAAAAAGGAAAATTTTGACCCCTACCAAAAGAAAATCAAAAAAAAAAAAAAAATTATAAAAGAAAAATTTGTCCCATGCTCCATTGCACAAAAGAGTTACTTAGACTCGGAAATCATCTGAGACAGTTCCACAAATAGTCTAATTTTGAGACAAAAAGTATTTATCTAATGCTGTAGTTGTAAATGAGAATCTTGAAAGCGAATCTGATAAGGAAAGTAGATCAAATGATTTCAGTGATGATCCAACAAATCTTGAATGTCATTTTGATAGAAAAATATTTGTTCAAGGCCAGGATTTTTTAGCAGAATTGTCAAGCAGTGATGAAGATTGGCTAGCTTCTAAATATGTTGAAAGCAGGTGTAAAAACAAAGGTAAAATTTGTGTAAAATGTTATTTTCTAACTTACTTACACTTTTTGAATGAATGATTTATGCAATCAATATTATGTTTATTATAGATGGTTTAAGATATAAACATGTATCTGACGAGATTTCTTCCACTTCTACTTCACATTCATCCTCAGAGTTATCTGACTATGAAGATGAGAATGACTCATTTTACATGACTTCATCAGATGAAGAAAAATTAATGCAAAGTTTTGTTGAATGGCTTATTAGCCTTTCAGGAGGCCAAAAGCCAAAAAGATCAGCTATTAAACACAAAGGTGTCATAATGAATATAGTTAGACATGCTGGTAGTGAGAATATCGACTATGCTAATCTCTCGAAAGAATCTTCTCTCAATTCTTGGTTGACTGAACTTTCTAAGAATGGGAAAAAATCTGGAACTATCTAAACGTATTTAGGATCAATTAGACATTTTTTAGATTTTTGAATAACCACAGATAGAGCTAATATTATAGAATATAAAGAGCATTCAAAAATAATCACATTAATTTTTCAATGGGGAAAGTCCTTAGGATTCGATAATTCTCCAAGTTACCAAGTTAAGAGTTCGTAAAGAATTTTCTCAAACTGACCTAGCTTTAGTGAATTTACACTTAACACAATTTATAAAGTCAACTAAACCTTTAATAAAAAAAGAAGTTTTTGATTATTTGCAATCAGTTTATCTAGTAAATGTTTACCATCAGTTGCTGATGGTAAACATTTACTAGATAAATTTGGACTGAATGCCACCATTGTTAAAATTAGAACAAAAAAAAAATTATGCTGAACATATATATAGATATAATTTACAATTTATTATTGGGTTCTTTTATTCTATAATTTATTTTTGGTATTTTTTCTTAAAAGAAAATTTATTTTGGAAAATTTATTATTATTTTTTTAAATTTTAGTATATTAATTCAGCCTATTTTAATAACCTGAGTTATTATACTATTATATAAAACTTTATTCAATGTTTTTTTGTTGCATGAAAAATAAAAAAAATTAATATTTCTGAATTGATATTTATTAATATTTCTTTATTATCAGATTTTTTACTATTTATTTTTTATTAAGTTTTTAAATTCTCTACTACAAATAATTTTTTAATTTTTCAGATTTTGTCAGAATTTTAACAGTTTAGATGATTTATCATTAATAGTGTTTAATTTAACTTTGCGTTAAGCACCTGAGATAAACCAGATAAAAACTTTAGTAATAAATAATAATAGATTTTTATGTGAATAAGATGAATCTTATCTTTTAGATAAAAAAATATTGTCATTTCAATATTGTCAGCATTGAAACAGAGAGGTTTTTTGATTTTATACAAATATAGGAACAATACGTGAACAATGAACAATACATCTGCTCTTATGCTATTTTTTATTCATTTCAAATATTTCTTTTACTATGTAGTGTAAGAAATCTAGCATCAAAGGGTATATATATATGATACCACCAAGGTTAGCCTTATTTTATTTTTTTTATTTTGCTTAGAAGGTAAAATTTACTTAAATATATATATATATATATATATATATATATATATATATATATATATATATATATATATATATATATATATATACATACATAGGCATCCATAGTTATAACCTTAAAAATAAATTTTTATGTTAAAATTTCTGTTATAATTTCTAGTTTTATAATAAATTTCTAGTTTTATAATAAATTTGCCATGAGTCGACATCTTATCATATTTTGAAGGTATTTGATATTTCAAATTGTAAATGACATTACAAACAGATTGTTTTGTTTTTTCATTTATTTTAACTGTTTTTTTTTATTTGTGGATATTAATAGTAGATTTTTCTGATTTTCCTCTTTTGTTTATTTAATTGAAAATTGTTATTTTCATTGGCTTTATTTAACATTTTGTTTGTAAATTTTACATTTTATCATGTATATTAAAGTTTCTGGATACATACATTATTAGTTAAATTATGTTTTTTTTGTTTGTTTTTGTTTTGTTTTTTTATAGTTCCGATTTGAATTTGAATTTTGAATATAAAATGATTTCGTTAGTTTTAATCTAAGGAGATTCTTTTATCTTCAGTAGATTATTTACAACCACCACATATTGCTTAAAAAAAAATTGTGTTAAGGAAACATTTTCTTTGACTCACATATTGCCAGATTTATGATACAAACCTAGACGGATTCATAGAAGTTGTATATGCACTTATATATTTAAGTCATATATTGTTTGACAATTTATTGACATGTAAAGTTTAAATTAAATATATTATTAATATCTTATTAGTTTGTTTTTTGTTAAGGTGGTGTGACCACCAAAGATTCTAAAATCTTCATAACTAGAAAAAAAAAATCAATTTGGTATTAATACAAAATATCTAAATTGAGAATGCTTTTTTATACTTAACGTTTTTTTGCAACAAATAATTTTTGAGTTCTCAAAATTTCTTAGTTCAAAATAAAATTTGAAAAAACACATTAGTGCTGAAATATCTGCAAACGTGTAAAAAAGAATACATAAAAAAATATATTTGTCAAAACAATTTAAAAGATATATTTTGTAACGGATAGAGATTTTTATTTTTTAGTCAGAAAAACAATTTAAAGGCGCCCCTTTTTTTTTAATGTCAAACCCAAAACATATGCAAACAGTATAATGCGCTAAAGTAAATGAAAATGTTGTGGAACTATACTCACCATAAAAGATTATTAAATAAGGAATAAACAAAAATGCAAACTTAGTATAAAAGGTACAAGATAGGTGTATAGGATTTAAAGCAACTTAAAATATGATGTAGTTAACGTCAGAAAAGAGCGCAAAATAATAACTACCTTAAGCAGGTTAACAAACCCCAGAGGTTTAACAAATACCAAAAATTTAAAATCTAAAAAAGCTCCTTAAAACTTTTATGAAAGTGCTAACCAATTGTGCCATATTTTTGTAGATCTAAATTGTTTGTTTTTTTTTATCGCCCAACTCCTTTGTTACTCGGGCCTAATAACTTTCCGCCTGCTGATCTTCTCCTTTTACTGAACTGTGTTTTTTTACTGATCTTATCGTTTAACTGCACTTTTAAAAAGAAGTCAACCAAGACTTAAAAATGTACATTCATTGATCATTGTCATTATTTTCTAAAAAAAGGATTTTTTTCTGAGAATATCGATGTATATCTTTTTATATATACGCCATTTTATAAATGAAACTTTAAAAACACCAAGTAGATTCTTATCATTTCGTTTTAGCTGGAAAACCTTTACTTTGGTTTTATTACCAATATATAAATAATATTTAATTTGATATTTCATACATATATTAAACATTGGTATACTCCCATGAAATAGCCTAGGATTATAAAAGTGAGAGTCTGTTTTTGTAAGAGTACCACGTTTTTTTAGGGAAAAAAAATAATTAGTTTTTTATTTGTTTTGTAAAAAAAAAAAAAATTATTGCAGATTGCGTATCAACACTCATATTTGACAAAAAAAAGGTTCTTTGTTTACTTGAATTATCCTTAAAAGTTGAAGTTTTCAAAAATTTGAAAATGTGTAGCCCCCATGTTACCAAAAATTAAAGACAAAAAATGATTTTAAGCATATTAATTATTTTTATTTTTTGTCAAGTTTTATATTTTTGTAAACTAAAAAATGAAACAAAAAAACTGTATTCATAGAATGGCTTACTACCGTCAACTTTTATAAGTTTATTATAGGTGGCAATTTAACATTTAAAATTTTTACAAGGCAAAAAAAAGTTCACCATAACTTTTAATAGATTCCCGTGAATTTATCAGATTCTTAAAAAAATGAATTTTCAGTAGTAGCAAAATTTGTAACTATCAAAAAATGATGGAATATCATGATATATGAGGGGAATTTATTCATTTTTCAGAAAGTACTTTTTTTCTTAAAAAATTAAAATCCCAAAATAACCCCAAAAGCCCTCATGTTACCTTTTACTACTTGCGCATGCATATATGTCACTACAACTCACATATCACAATTTTTAAATTATTTTATTAAATATATATTTTATTAATATGATTTCACTTAATAAATAAGTATAAAAACATATCGGCTTTACCTTTTGTCTCACTAAAAACAACGTCTTAAATTTTCGTGGCTTACAAGCCGTTCATAGGGATTATAGTAGTAGTAGTAGTAGTATTAGTAGTAGTAGTAGTAGTAGTAGTAGTAGTAGTAGTAGTAGTAGTAGTAGTAGTAGTAGTAGTAGTAGTGGTAGTAGTAGTAGTAGTAGTAGTAGTAGTAGTGCCCATTTAGGCATGTTTGACACAGTACTCTTGGGAGTCATTGCGACCAAGTAAAAAGCAAAAAAGCATCACAGCAATTTTTTAATAAGAAAATGTATGCAAATATCTAACTTATGTAAACTTCAAATTATGCTAAAACTCATATTAAGTTATACAGTTTTGCTTGAAAATTGCATTGGGACAATATTTCCTTAATTTTGATTTTTAGCCTTTACTTGCCTATTAATGAAGTTATTTGTTTACTGAAAAGTGTTAAAACTTTTAATTAACTATACACCTATACAATCAAATCCAAACACTTGCACACAAATTTTTAATCTTTGTCAACTTTTTAAAATATAAAAGAAATAACTTTTGAAGTTCTATAGATATTATATACAAAACATATATATATATAAATATTATATACTATAACAGTGGTGTACACTAGTGGCTGCCCGATGGTAAATGCCACCCAAATCTTTCAAAGGGCTACTGGAAATAATGTTTTGATGCAATTGAGTCGTCTGGCCGGACATCTATTTAAATTGGTTCATTTTTTAACTTATTACTTAAATTTAAATTACTCATTATTTAAATTGATTTTTTTGCCGTAGTTTGCATTTCTACATTAAGCAATGTTTTTGCCGCTAAAGGTAAATTTGTTCTTTTCTTTTCGAAAAACTTACATTTTATCAACAAAATAGCTTTTCATAATCACTTTTTAATCTTAAGCCTTTTGATAATAATGTAAGCCTTTTAATAATAACGTAAGCCTTACAATAATAACATAACAATAAAACAACATTTTAAAAGTCTGATTGTTGAGTTTTTTCTCCTTCCTTTCTATTAATTTAGGTCATTTTGTTTAAATTAGAATGTTGGTTTTCGATTTTTACAAAGAACAAGTGAATATTTTGAAATCAAGAAATGAATGTCAAGAAATGTTTGAATGTCATATATAAAATAAATGCCAAAAAAACTTTTGAATAATGTGGTATATAAAAAATTATAAAAATTAATAAGAGGATATTATTATGATTAAAATAACAAATAATATTAATATAACTTTACATATTATTATAACAATATATAATAATAACAACAAAACAAAAAACTTTAAATTTGTTTAAGTTAGTATTAATATACAGACTTGGCCGGAAGATGTGCGAAAACAAGCCTTTTCATGACCACATAAATTTTGTTTTGATGATTTGATCAGGGTTTTTAACATTTTAAAAATGCACTGAAAAAAAATGTGTTTAATTACACTAAAAATAAATAACTTCGACAGGTTTATCATAACTAATGTTTTTATATTAGCACTTTTAAATAAATTAACTAATGATTTTAATTAAAGTATCAATAAAAATTGAATATATTGTTATTTATATTATTTAATTATAAAAGATCTGTTTATAATAAATGTAATTTAAAAAAAATAAGAATAATTTTTATAAGCAACAATTTTAAACAATTATAGTCTAATAAAATTTATATAAGAACCGTTAATTTAAATTAAATAACTTTTTTTACTGAGGTTTTTAAATTATTGAAAAAGTAACAAATAAAATAAAATTAAGTAACAAATAAAATAAAATTAAGTAACAAATAAAATAAAATTAAGTAACAAATAACAAATCCACTGCTAATGATTTTTTTATTTAAAGTATTAATGAATATCGTATTTTTATTTATATAAGTATGTAATTACTATTATAAGTGTTTTCAAATAAAAAAAATTATCTCAACTTTTTAAAGAAATGATTTAAATATTTTTTCTTTTGTTTACATTACTGCAAATAATTGATAAGAATCTTTTTTTTAACTTTTAAATGTGTGTATTTATTAAACAAGTTTTCATTTTATTTTTAGTTTCACATTTCATATTATAAAAACATTAGTGAAGAAAAAAGTTTTTTATTATTTTATTTATTCTCAGCGTAATTTAAATAATCTTATTATTATAGTTTATTTATTTTAGTTAAGTTTTTAAAAAAATAATATTTACTATTAAGCCCTTTCGGTTTGTCATCCGAGGAGGGAGGCTCAAATGCATCAACACACAAAAAACAATCAATATCAACGGTACTGAGAAAAACCTGATTGGTGACTGAAAAGAAGCTTGCACAGCTGCAGGACTATCGTATGTTATTCCAGTCTGAACAATTAGCAAATCAATCAGCACAAAAACAATCTTCATCAGTATAAATCAAAATCTCTCCAATGCTTCTATACCAAAGCAACTTCACACAATAAAAACAAAATTACTGAACTCCATATATTAGCTGAACAAAACAAATATGATCTAATTTTATAACTGAAACTTGGTTTGATTCTACTTCTGCTCCATCAATCAATTACTATTTAGGAAAGATAGAAATAGTTACGGAGGTGGTGTAGCAATTTATGTTCAAAATGATATAATGGCATGTGAACTAGACAACTCGCAGCTAAATAAAAACTTTAAATGCAAAGAACCAGAACAACTTTGGGTTGAAATAAAGTTATCATCAGAAAAATTTATAGTAGGTTGTACTTATCGCCCTGAGAGGAACTCACCAACTCACCTCTACCGGCATGTCAAATGTCCAACTTTTAAGAAAACTGATGGAAATCTAAGCAACACACTTGATCTAATTATATCAGAATCAAAAGATAGAATCAACAAGGTTTTAACAGGACCTTGTCTTAGTAGAGCCTCTCAAAGGCATATATCTCTTAGCTGGCAGCACAATTTAAGCAGTAGTAATCAAAATAGTTTTAACAGCAAAAAATTCCTTTATAAATATGGTAAATATGATGAAATAAACACTTTTACAAATAATATAAATTGGCAAGTTAGATTTATGGATCATGATGTTCAGGAATGTTATTTCATATGGTCTAACCTCTATAAAGAAGCATGCCATAAGTTTATTCCAAAGGCATCAAAAAATACCGCCAAAAAAAGGCAATGCTGGATCACAAACATGTTAATGAAGCTAATTAGACTAAAAAAAGAGCTCTGGTACAAAAATGCAAGCTCAAAGTGGAAAAATGCAGTGCACATCACGGAGTATACAGATATCAAAAAGGAGGTCAAGAAAAATAGCAAACAAGCATTATGTGTCTATGAGTCAGAGCTAGCTAACAATCCAAAAAGACTATTTGCATATATTAATAGTAAACGGATAATGAGCAATCAAATATAAGCCTTAACATCAGATTCAAATCAAATGAACAGTGATGGAATAACAAAAGCAAACATTTTCAACAATCAATTTCAATTAGTTTTTACAAAGTAACCACTGACTCAGCCACTAAAACCTTTTGCATCAAAAACAAATGTTTTAACTTCGGATAAAACAATTGACCAAAACATTGTTCTCAAGCACCTAAATATGCTTGATAGAAATAAGTCAATGGGTGATGATAACATTAGTCCATTTGTTTTAAAAGCATGTGCCACATCAAAGGCAGTTCCGCTAACTTTGATTTTTCAACTTTCAATAAAATCTGGAAAAGTTCCATTATCTTGGCTCAAAGCTAATGTTACACCTATTTATAAAAATGGTAGCAGAACAGATCCAGCCAATTAAAGGTCAATATCGCTCACTTCTGTTTCATGCAAACTTATGGAAAAAATAGTTTGACAAGTCTTATTTGATCATTTGGTAAATAACAAATTGATTTCCAAAATTCAACATGGTTTTGTTTCAAAAAAGTCTTGCATCACAAATCTTTTAGAAACAATTGACTCTTTGACTCACAACAAATCAAAAAAAAAATTAGTAAACCTAATTTTTCTTGACCTTGCAAAGGCATTCAATAAAGTTTCGCATGTAAGATTGCTGCAAAAGCTTGAAATGTATGGAATAAAAGGCAATCTTCTAAACTGGATAAAAGCCTTCTTAACAATCTGCAAGCAGCGTATTATACTTGGAAATTTAAAATCTGACTTGATTGATGTAACTAGCGGGGTTCCCTAAGGTTCTGTGTTAGGACCAACGTTCTTTACCATATTTGTTAATGACCTGCCAATTTATGTCAAACCAGCCATTTGCAAAATATATGCTGATGACACAAAGCTCATGAATGTTGTTAAAAATGATGAAGACCCAACAGGTTTACAATCCGATCTAGACGAGATTGTTAAATGGACGCAAACCTGGCTAATGGAGTTCAACGTAAAAAAATGTATAGTTATGCATGTAAACTCTGGAACAATAAAATTTGATTTTATTATGGATGAAATCAAAAATGACGGTACAACCAATAAAGTAGTTTTAGAAGTCACAAGTTCCGAACAAGATATCGGAATTCTTATCTCCCAGAATCTTAAATATGCTCAACCGTGCAATATAGCTGCAAACAAAACAATTAATATGCTTGGAATTCTTAAATACATGTTTGTATCAAGAGACATTGACATTTGGAAAAAATTTATACTGCATATATTAGACCACATCTGGAGTTTGCCATACAAGCTTGGAACCCTTACCTTGATAGTGACAAAAAAAAATTACAATACAATGTATTGAAATTTTTTACAATACAACGTATTGAAAAGGTACAATACAACGCAGGCTTTGAAATATAAAGACTACAAAACTCGATGTAAAATCGTAAAATTAACTACTCTTGAAAACTGACAGAAAAGAGGCAATCTTATTCAACAATATAAGCTTCTCAACAATTTAAACCTAATTGATTGGTATGTAATTATTAGCTCATTATTTACCGTAAACGCCACACAAAAGTGGCCAACATACGAGTTGGGTATAGATGCGTATACTCATGATGATGAGTTTAACAAGGCTGTGGCTTTGTGTAACTTAATTAACTAACTAATATTTACTTTAATTAAGTTTTTTAAAAAAATAATATTTATTATTATTTATTTTACTTAAGTTTTTTAAAAAATAAATTAACTACAACTAAAACTTTTTTAAAGTTATTTTTATTTTATTTTTTTTTATTTTTTTAATGAAGATTTAATTGCTTTTTTTAGGATAAGTTTTTTTTATAGTTAAGATGATTTTTTTAGCGCATTTAAAATGTATACAAATTGTCAAAACATCATAACATCCATGGCCATATTATGATGTAAAATAGCATGCCTTCCTGGCCAAGCCTAATATATCAGTCATTTTTGCAATATACACAATGTATGTTTTATATTTATTGTAAGATTTTAATTCAACTAAGTAAACTGTTTGCTTTATATTTTAATCTATTGATTATTATTTTTTTTAACTCATTCCCAACAAGGCTGCAAGCAACCACTATTAAGTTGGGAGTTACTAGAAAAAAAGAATTGAGTTAATAAGCAAGAAAACAGTTGACAAAAGACTTGAAAAGTTAAAGGTTGCATGAGTCAGAAAACATGAATATGAGAGAGAGTTGAAGGGTTGAAGTGTTGAGGAAAAAACTAGACAAATGAAAGTTTTTAGAGCATGCAGGAACAGATACAGCAGAAAAATGAGACTTTACTGAATGATGATTCAGGCGAGTATAGTTGATGGAACTAAAGATGATAGCTCTTCTGAGCAATGACCATGATATTATTTGTAGAAAAGAGAAAGAGATTTACAACTTTACAACAATAGAAAAGAGGCTCAAGCTTAGCAGATAGAGGTCTAACTATGTTTACAATGTGTTTTTGGACTTCAAGATTTGTAAAGGTATAGAATGGAATCAGGAGTAAGAAAATGGCAAGCATGATAAAGAGAAGCAAACTTAGCCGATGTTAATTTCGCAATTGATTGTATACATGGTTTTCATGAAAGGTCAGTAGTAAATGATAATCCAAGAGACGTATAGAAGAGAACTCTATTCCAGTAAGAGGGTTGCCATTCATTAATATAGGAATGTCAACACTATTGCAATAGGTGTTTCCAGTATATATATGAGTTTTGTTGGAGTTAAAATTTACAAGCCACTGCAGTTACAGAAGTGAGAACAGATTCAAGATCAGCTGCCTGTTCTAAGCGATCGAAAAAAAAAGAATTTTTGTCAAGACAGGAATATAAAGTTGAGTCATCAGCAAAAAGAGCTACTTTAGATGTAAGGCTGTCAAGAAGATCAATTATGTAAATAAGAAACAAAACAGCACCAAGGATAGAACTCTGAGGTAACCCAGAAGTTACTGGAAATGAAGAAGAGTGTTGACCTTATATTATAATATATATTAAATTATATTCATTAAATAATAAGTAACAATATGTCACTACTAAAATAATTAAAAAAAATGTTTCAAAAATTTTAAACTGCCTAATATGTTACACCTAAACTTATTCTTGCATTTTTTTTTTAAGTAATTCTTGAATTTATAAGTGAAAAAATAACACTTTTCTGTTAATAGTTTTGTTTTGTTAATGTTTTAAGTATTATATAATATATAATATTATCAAAATAGTATTATTAATATGCTATTATTAATTATTAATATATTAATCCTATAAAACACAAAAAACCATTGTCATCACCAAGTTCTTATCATTGACTAATATTCGTGGTTTTCAAATTAACTTTTCTTCTATTGAGTTCTTGCAAAGTTCACCAGACCTACTGGTCTTTGTGAGACTAATTTAAGTTCAGCTGTCTCATCTTGGGATCCTAGTGTTAATCTTCCTTTATGGCACTGTATGGCTTAGCTCTAGTGTCAGTGACTCTGCAGGCATTAAAGCCTAAAACTTTTGCCTTTCTCAATCCCTAACTCAAATAGTCAACATTTCGACACACCTTTCAGACAACCTCAATAATTCACCTTCTCTATTCGACTTATGTTTTGTTTCTGATCATTCTTCTTCATCATCTGAATCCCCCTACCATTGTACCTTTTACAACAACCTTAAAGCTGACTGGGACTCTTTCCGTGATTTTCTTCATGATGGCCCTTGGATAGAAATCTTTTGTCTTCCTGATGACAAATGTGCTTCTTACATAACTTTGTGGATTTAGGCTGGCATGGAATCTTTTATTCCCTGTCAACAATTCCAGGTCAAGCCTCACTCTTCTCCATGGTTTTCTTCACATTGCGCTGCTGCAATTTCCAATCGAAACCGTTACCTCTATATTTATCAGCAATACAATTCTCCAGGAAACAGAGGCCTGTTTATTACTGTTAGAAACCATTGTAAAAAGGTTTTGTTTAATGCCAAAGCCTGCTATTCTCAGGTCATGTAATCTTGTATTTCATAACAAAAATTAGGCTGATTTTTATTAATTAATAAAAATTGTAACTTGGAACATTTTATTGTATCAATATTATTGGCTGTAATTCCACCTCTTTTGTTATAGTCTTACAGAAGTGTTCTCCAGAGCTATCGCCTATACTTTCAAAACAATTCAACAAGTGCTTATCAGAGTCTTGCTTTCCAGCCTGCTGGAAAGCAGCAAATGTTATCCCTATTTTTAATTAAATTCTGGAGAGCGATCTGATTTGTTTAACTACCGTCCCATTAGTCTTCTTCCTATCATAAGCAAGGTTTTTGAATCTTTAATTAACAAACACTTAATCTCTCATCTTGAATCTAATAACTTACGCTCTGATCATCAATATGGATTTCGATATTCTCGTTCTACAGCTGATTTGTTAACAGTAATAACTGATAGGTTTTATTGTGCATTAGATAAAGGTGGAGAGGTTAGGGTTATCACTCTCAATATTTCTAAAGCATTTGATAATGTTTGGCCTGCTGGTCTTCTCCATAAGCTCTCTTCTTATGATCTATTAGGTAACATCCTTATTAATGAATCCTTCCTCTCCGATTGTAGAATAAAAGTTGTCCTTGATGGACAACACTCTTCTTCATATCCTGTAACTTCAGGGGTTCCTCAAGGTTCAATCCATGGCCCTATACTCTTTTTAATTTAAATTAACGATCTTCCAGATATTTTCACATTTAAGGTGGCATTGTTGGCTGATGATACTACCATTTATTCTTGTCATGATAAGAAGCCAACACTCTCTGATTGCTTGGAGGGGGCATTTGAGCTTGAAAAGGATCTTACTTCTGCTACAGCATGGGGCTCACAGTGGCAGGTGAACTTTAATTCAGATAAAACTCAATTTTTTTATGCCAATTGTTATCGCAATAATTTAGATCTTCCTATATTTATGAACAGAAAGGTACTCGATGAGTCATCTACCCTTTATCTTCTAGGATTAACTCTTACTTCCAAACTTTCTTGGAAACCGTATATTAAATCCATTGCAAATTTAGCATCTGCTAAGGTTGCATTTCTTTATCATGCTTGACACTTTCTTACTCTTAATTCTTTTCTTTATCTCTATAAATCTCAAATCTGACCTTGTATGGAATACTGTTGCCATATCTGGGGCAGATCTTCTAATGATACCCTTTTCTTTTAGACAAGGTGCAAAAACTCATTGTAAACCTAGTTGAACCTGCTCTTGCAGCAAACTTCAACCATTATCAAATTGTCGTAATGTTGCCTCTCTTTCTCTTTTCTACAAATACTATAATGACCACTGCTCTAAAGAGCTAGCATTTCTTGTGCTATCTACTAAAATCCATTCTCGTGTTACTCGTCATTCAATTAAGTCTCATCCTTTTTTTGTGACTATTCCTAAATGCTCTAAAAACTCTTATTTCTCTAGTTTTTTATCCTCGAACATCAATTCTTTGGAAATTGCTTCCTTCACCTTGCTTTCCTGATTCATATAATTAGCAATTTATAAGTTGTCTGTCAATCGTTATCTAAAATCGTTAAATAAAATACATATACATCGTAAAACACATTATATGCATGAGTTAAATATGAAGCCTGTAAATCAAAGTGAATTTGTAAATTGTATTTGTAAAGATTGTGTATGTATATATATACATATATGAAAATGTATATGTATACATATATGAAATTATTTTTTTTTTGTATATAAAAAGTTAGTACGATCAAAAAACAAAATAGATTTTCAAGCAAGCAGGTTTGAATCTTCAGAGACATTTTACACAGAACAGCGCTCTTAACCACTACACTACTATGATATACATACAGCAGGAAAAGTAAAACATTAATGTACTTATAATGATAATAGTAATTAATTTAATATCTAAATTACTATAAATATATAAATATGTCATCTTAATTTTAATACTGTAATTTAATAGTTAATAGTAGTAGTTGACTTACACCATTTTAAAGTAGTTTCTAGGCTTTTCTATTCGCGGTTCTATATTCCACGCGGTCTTACAAGCAAGGTCTGCAAGCAAATTAGAGCTGATAAATTTTTAGTTAAAGAAGAATTAATGTTGTTCATTCTTTAAAAACTAAAATAAAAAATTTAAATAATCGTTTGTTTGTTGTTGGTGTTTTTATTTTTCTAATTTTTATAGCCTGTTTTTTTTTTATAGATAAAGTTGGAACTAAAAGTGTTTTAGTTTTGTCTTTAGTCTTTTTAGAACATTTTAAGCAAGTATTGTTTTTAGAGCAATTAGAAGGAGCTGATGGCCTTTTTAGTAAGTTCAATTTATTTTATTATTTATAGATAAAGACTATTGTTTATAGAAGGATTAATGAGAATAAAATTTTATTTATGTATTTAACATGAAAATTTAAATAAAATAAGACTGTTATTTGTTGACATGTAAGTTTATATACATAAATTTGTGTATATTTCCATATATTTTTCTATATCTATATGTATATTTTCTCATAGAAAAAATAATAAGGAAGAGTCAAAGTAAAAATTCTGCTGGAAGTTGTCAAAAGAATGTTGTGTTCTCTTTAAGGTATCTGAATATATATTTATTAGAAAATTTTAATTTTGTTCTTAGATGGTTTTATCTTTTTCATTACCTTAGATAAATATATACTGACTGGCATAACTTCATTTTTATTTACAATGTTGTGCATTGTAGTCTGCATTCTTTGTTACATTAAAGATTATTAAGAAATGATACTAAGAAATGCAGTTATATACATTAAATAAATTTAAGTTTATTTCATAAACAGTTTGTATTTTTTTTGTTTTAGTAAATTATATATACTTTTATATTTATACAAACTTATAAAAAGATTTCAATAAATCTTTAATTAAATTGCTATAGGTTTTTAATATAATAAAATATGGAAAAGTAGTTTTGCTTATTTTTACTATTTCCGCAAACTTTACAAGATTTACAGGAAGTTATATCATAATTCTAATATAATTTTTTTAAAATATATTAGAATTTATAATTCCTGTTTTTATTTTGCTTTATTTACTGATAATGTGGTTTATTTTATGAATCATAGGCTGCCATGTTTTAAAACTTTGGTCAAGTTTTTTCTTTGTGTAGGTAATCTTAGGCCAGATCGAGATATTCCCCTAACATTATCAACTGTTTATCTCTGACCCATTTGCAGCAGTAAATTTAAGCAGAAAAAAATAACATAGCGATCAACTTTGCCTACATAATTTAATGTTTTATTTGCAACTATAGTTATTGATGTTACAGGTATATTCGTTGGAGAAGATAGTGTTCCACCTGCTTTCAGGGAAGTTATTTACCCAAAAGGTTGTTTAGAAGTTATATTGAGTATGTCAGCAAACTTAGATCATATGGTTTATTCACTTTTTTTCCAAGAGATGTCATAATTGGCGCGCAACCCTGAAAATCATGTAAATGAAAATTATCTTAGTTTTACAATTATGGTCCTTCAGTAAGACAAAACTTTTGTTCAATAACTTATGGCAAGAAACTATTTCAGTAATATACTACTGATGCATATTTAAAATTGAAGAGCAGTGTCTTGCTTTCATAGAAATAACCAAAGCAAACTGAGAAGCATGCAATTTGATATTTTTATTTTGGTATTACTTGGCCAGGTGGTAATAATATCTCTTAATTTAGAACTAAGACTTTAGAACTAAGACTAAGTAAAAATCTTACTATAATCAGTATCAAAACATACTAGAATTTGTTAAGCTACATATCTTTTCTTTTTTTTTAAAGTTACCAATTAATATTTATACTTTAATTGAAATTCAACCTTATGTATATCTATTTTTTATTATACTCAATTTTTTGTTTCTCATTACTTACTATTCTACGAGATCACGACTGATAAGTTAAAGATTATTATAATAACTTAGTTTTTATGACTTTAATTAATTAGACTGTTATCATATTTATTATATATTTTAGTTCTACTATTAGTCAATACATTTTTTTACAAATCATATTTTATTAAATTTTCATATAACTGATTACAATTATTCTAAAATGAAATGACTTTTTTTTTTTTTTTTTTTTTGAAGTTCAAATGTGATTGCATTCTTTTTTTCTTTTTTTTAGTTATTGCTTTATTAATTTGCTTACTGTTGAAACATGGTTTTAATTTAGTAAATGTATATGATATGAAATTTACTGTGTTAATCATTATTCACAGTTATGAAGAAATTGAAGAAGAAAGAAACTCTCTGTTTAATAAAAGTTGGTTAATAAAGGAGAGCATTATTGGAACACTATGTTTTTACTAAGCTCCTATGTATTTTTTGGTACAATAATTGATAATGACCATGTTTAAGAAATAATTAACAAGTCACTAATACATGAACACATTAATAAATATGTAAAATAATGCTTTTGTAGTTTAAGATGATTTTTTTTTTTTTTTTTTTTTTAGGTATTGGTAAGTTGTACTTGGCTTCCCTTCTCGGGTGCTTGCTGTTATTAAAAAGAACCTAATATCATAAGTTATGTGGTCTTTACTAAATTATAATTATAATTATAACTAGTTATAATGAATTATATTAAGCAGAAATCATTATTGTACTATTGAACCAGAAAATAACAATGATATAAAATTAAATTTAAAAACTATTTCTATAACAAGTTTTATGTAGACAAGTGTCTTGAAAAAATGTAGACAAATAAATGTAGATAAAAAATGTAAGACAAATGTAAAAAAATAGAGATTGAAGAAATGAGTTTAGTTTGTTTTTATGAACATATAAAAATGTATTTTTGGTATAATTTACATGTTTTATGATATATATTGAATTTTAATTGTTTACCATTTTAGTAGTAAATTTAATGCTTTAAAAAACAACAACAAAATACATTTAAATCATCTATTACAATAAAATAATAAATTACTAAAATAAAAGTCTTACTTCAACAAAATATATAATAGTCTTACTTCATTACTTCAGCAAAACTCATAGCTTCATCAATACCAGGAAATGCTCCAAGTAGCTCAGCCATCATTTTTTTACCAACTGAAGTAATACCTAACAAAAATTAAAACTTTTAATAATTGTATCAAATCTCTAATGAATGTATAAATGTGAGTGAAACAACAACACTACAAATTAATTGTTCCAAGTGTCCCTTTGTACTCAAATTTTTTTCCAATACTTGTAAGTAATTTAAAATTCTTTACTTTTATGTTTTCTGGAATTATATAATTTACAGTTGTCTGCTAACCACTTTCTTGCTTAATAACATTTTACTTTATTTTCCTAATTATTCCCAACTTAAATAGTGGCTACTCTTACAGGGGTGGGACCGCAAAATGTGAACACTTTTCTGATTGTAATAATTAATTTTCTGTTAAATATGAACTATTTTAAATGTTCAATTTGACCTCCTTGATTCTCGTAGATCATTTTACAACGTTTAGACCAACTCTTTAGACACTTTCTGATGAGTGAGAGAGTACAACTACATCTAACGAGAAAATAGTTATAATAAAACAAAAACGTTCACATTTTGCGGTCCCACCCCTGTAGATCAGGTTATTTTCTTGTTTATTTTTAGACATTAAGGAAACTCTGAATATAAAAAAACACCTATGTGTTAGAAGTATTTGTGTTATTCAGTGTTAGGACAGTGTTATAAATATTTATATTATGCAGTGTTTTTAGGACTTAAAAAGTGTGATTAAAATTTATTTGTTCCTTGTTTTATGATTTATCATGAAATATTCATCATTATACAATGCATTTATCCTGACGATCAAACATGGTGTATTTAATGAAATGATCACTCATTGTATGATGTATTTATCGGAATGATTGAACCATGATGTATTTATCATGATGGTCAATCATTTCTCTACAAAAACTTTTATTCAATATTTTTCAAATCTTCTTCATTGATAGTTAAAAACTTTCTGAAAATGTTTGAGAACTAACCATCATCTTCTATAACATCTTCAGGTATTTGACTCATTCCAAAGTTGGGATCAATTTCCTATGTAAAAAAGATTTTCTTTAAAAAAACAACAACATAATTTACCATTACATTAACCAAAATAAAATTAACATAGCAACCTACCATTGCAAACAAATTCGAGTACCCATTTACTAATGTTGGTTTCTTTCCGAATTTCTGGTCAAAAGCATCTGATATATTGTGAGCAGGATCAGTGGAAATGATTAAAACACTTTTACGACAGTAAGAAAGCTGTGAAGCTAAACTGCAACTAAAATTAAAATTTTTTTATAATTAACTAGATTTAACTTTTATAATATACAATTTTTTAATTATTACAATTTTATATATCAATCTAAAATAATTTTATTTAAAACAAATATTTTATATTAATATACAAAGTTTATATATTAAGATAAAATTTATAATTTTATAAATATACAAAGATTTTTTAATTTTTATTTTTTTCAACTTTATTTATTTTATTATTATTCTTAACTTTTAAATTTTGTTCTAATTCATTCCAAACAAGGCTGCAAGCAACCATTATTTAGTTGAGAGTTACTGGAAAACAATGAATTTAAGCGTGAGGAAAAAAAACTAGACAAAAAATTTTCCTGCATGCTGTTTTTTTAGAGCATGCAGGGATAGTAAAAGGATGTTGGTTTGCTGAATGACTAATCAAGTGGTAATGAGTATAAGATGTAGCCATAACCAAATACTTTAGAATGAAGATTGTCAGAAAGGTCATTATTGTAGAAAGATCTTTTGATAAGGTTTAGAATGATAATCCTTATCAAAATCTTTAGATATATCAAGAGCAACTATGCTCTTGCCACAAAGAATTACTTTGTTTATTCTATGAATATGTTGCTTTTTTTCTTTGCTAATACAGAAAGTTGTTACAAGAAAAGTCTAACTGATAGACTTAACATATTTGATGTAACAAGCACCCATGACCTGTTTTATAAGTCATTTTTAGCTAGTTTATTATTCATGTTATAATAGTATATATGTTTTTCTCATTTAATAATAATAATTATTATTATTATTATTATATTCTCATATAATAATAATTATTATTATTATTGTTATTGTTATAGTAAGTACATATAAAACTTACATGTCTTGCCACACTGTCTCCATTTAATGCACAATAGAATCTCAGTCAGAGCAGTTAGCAACCCAGCTGTTGGCAAGACATGTAAGTTTTATATGTACTTACTATAACAATAGCAATAATAATAATAATTATTATTATATGAGAATATAATAATAATAATTATTATTATTATTATTAAATGAGAAAAACATATATACTATTATAACATGAATAATAAACTAGCTAAAAACGACTTATAAAACAGGTCATGGGTGCTTGTTACATCAAATATGTTAAGTCTATCAGTTAGACTTTTCTTGTAACAACTTTCTGTATTAGCAAAGAAAAAAAGCAACATATTCATAGAATAAACAAAGTAATCTACAATAAACTCATCAAAAATAAATTCATGTATATGAAAATATATAGTAGGATGAAAATGATGGGTTTAGGTAAGTCTCTATATTTTTAAATAACTCAATGTATATAATTATGTAAAATATATCAATGTAAAAATGAATAAAAGTAGTAATAAAAGTACTTCAATTTCATAGCTTATGTACTTATTACTTCTAAATTTGAAATCACATTAAAGAGTAAATTGGATGAGAAAATGGCTCTTTTTGTCTAATTTTTGTTACAATGCAGCACTCAGTAATATTAGAAATATTGACAAGTATAATCAATACCTTTCAAAAACATGTTAAAAAAACAGTTTTTCACTGACTCATCACTTTGCAATAAATACGATTGTAATCTACAATTTATCTTTATATTATGAAGCAAAGAAATAAATATGCAAATCTACTATGGAAAATGAAAATAATAACTATATCAGCTACATCAAGAAATCATTTTCTAGAAAGATTTTTAAATGATACAAAGAATCATAAATTTATCAACATTTTTACGGGGTGTATTAAAGTAAAACTTCAGCTGTGTTTGTACTGCTTATAAAAAAAGGTTTAAATTGTCATTAGATGAAGGAAGCGAATTCCAAGAACTGACGTTCGAGGAAAAAAACTAGAGGAATATGAGTTTTTAGAGCACTTTGGAACAGTCACAAAAAAAGGATGAGACTTAATCGAATGACAAGTAACGCGAGTAGTAGATGGCACAAGAGACGCTAGACAAGAGATTTTAGTAGATGGCACAAGAGACACTAGCTCTTTAGAGCAGTACCCATTATAGTATTTGTAGAAAAGAGAAAGAGAAGCAACATTACGACAATGTGATAATGGTTGAAGGTAGGCTACAAGAGCAGATCCAACTATGTTTACAATGCGTTTTTGCACCTTGTCTAAAAGAGAAAGGGCATCATTAGAAGATCTGCCCAAAATATGGCAACAGCATTCCATACAAGGCGGGATTTGAGATTTATAGAGATAGAGAATAGAATCCAAAGTAAGAAAGTGTTGAGCTCGATAAAGAGAAGCAACTTTAGCAGATGCTAATTTTGCAACGGATTTGATATAAGGTTTCCAAGGAAGATCAGAAGTAAAAGTTAATCGTAAAAGATGAAGGGTAGATGTCTCATCGAGTACATTACCTTTCATAAATATAGCAAGGTCTAAATTATTGCAATAACGATTGGCTGGAAAAAATGAAGTTTTATCTAAATTAAAGTTCACCAGCCACTGTGAGCCCCATGCTGTAGCAGAAGTGAGATCCTTTTCAAGCTCAAATGCCCCTCCAAGCAATCAGAGGAAGTTGGCTTCTTATCGCGACAAGAATAAATGGTAGTATCATCAGCGAACAATGCCACCTTTGATGTGAGAATATCTGAAAGATTGTTTATGTAAATTAAAAAAAGTATAAGGGCAAGGATTGAACCTTGAGGAACCCCAGAGGTTACAGAATAAGAAGAAGAGTGCTGTCCATCATGGATAACTTTTATTCTACGATTGAAAAAAAAGGATTCAATAATCTTAAAGATGTTTCCAGATACACCGTAAGAAGAAAGCTTATGGAGAAGACCAGCATGATAAACTTTATCAAACGCTTTAGAAATGTCAAGAGCGATGGCCTTAACCTCTCCATCTTTATCTAATGCCCGATAAAACCTATCGGTTATTACTGTTAGCAAATCAGCCATAGAATGAGAAGATCAAAATCCATATTGATGATTAGAAAGTAAGTTATTAGATTCAAGATGAGAGGTTAAGTGTTTGTTAATTAAAGATTCAAAAACCTTGCTTATGATAGGAAGAAGACTAATGGGACGGTAGTTAGATAAATCAGATCGCTCTCCAGAATTTTTAAAATAGGGATAACAGATGCTGCTTTCCAGCAGGCTGGAAAACAAGACTCTGATAAGCACTTGTTAAATAGCTTTGAGAGGATAGACGACAACTCCGGAGAACACTTCTGTAAGACTATAACAGGAATGTTGTTCGGGCCACAAGCTGTAGAAGAGTCTAAGCAGGAAATCACTGTAGATACAGAAGCTGGAGTGATACGAATGTCAAGCAATGGATCAACCTGTTTGACGGCTATATCAGGTAGAATGCAACTAGTGGAATCAAGAAATGATGTTGATGAAAGGTTTTTAGCAAACAATTCAGCTTTGTATTTAGGTGAGGTGATAAAGTCTGAACCATACAAAAGAAGTGGAATTACAGACTTATTATTAAAAATATTTAAGATTCTCCAAAAGTCATGAGAGCCTAATTTTTGAGATAAAATACAAGATTTCATGATCTGAGAATAGGGGCTTTGGCGTTAGATAAAACCTTTTTACATTGGTTCCTAGCAGTAATAGGTAGACGTCTTTATTTTGGAGAATTGTTTTGCTGATAGATATGGAAGTAATGGTTTCGATTGGCAATTGCAGCAGTACAATGTGAGGAAAACCATGGAGAAGAGTGAGGCTTGAGCTGGAGTTGTTGAGATTGAATAAAGGATTCCATGCCAGCCTGAATCCATAAAGTTATGTAAGAAGCACATTTTTGAACAGGAAGACGAAAGATTTCTACTCAAGGACCATCACGAAGAAAATCACAGAAAGAGTCCCAGTCAGCTTTAAGTTAGTTGTAAGATGCGCGACGATAGAGGGAGTCTGATGATAAAGAAGAATGAGATAATTGTTTTAGAGAGATCAAACTGTGATCAGAGACACCTAAGTGTGAATGTTGAGAAACTGAGCACTGACTAGGATCAGAAACAAGACATAAGTCGAGTAGAGAAGGTAAATGATTCGGGTTATCTGGAAAGCGAGTTGGAAAGTTGACTATTTGAGTTAGGAATTGAGAAAGACAAAAGTTGTGGGCCTTAATGTCTGCGGAATCACTGACACTAGAGCCAAGCCATTCAGTGTGATGAACATTTAAGTCACCGACAAAAACAATATTGGCTGATGGATAAAGAATGAGGGCTTGGTCAATATAATCAGAAATAACATCAAGAAGAGTGCAGTCTTGAGGTGAAGGAGAGCGATATAGAACAAAGAGAAAGGTGATAGAGTGAAGTGGTGCTAAATGAAAGCAAAGAGTAGTCTGTGGATTCAAACCTAGTTTCCTGACAAATGGGTGAATTCTTACGAATGTAAATGCCTAGGCCAAGCATGTGACTATTGGAGTCTTTACAAATTAAAGGAAGATAACCATCAACACTAAGATCACAAAATGAGACAGCTGAACTCAAATTAGTCTCACAAAGAGCAAGTTGGTCTGGTGAACTTTGCAAGAGATAAGACTCAACAGAAGAAAAGTTACATCGAAGACCACGAATATTAGTGAATGATAGGTTTAGTGAACTTAGTGATGACCACCATATTAGTGACCACCATATTAGTGAATGATAGGTTTGGTGATGACCACCATATTAGTGAATGATAGGTTTAGTGAACTTGGTGATGACAGTGGTTTTTTGTGTTTTATAGTTTTTGTTACTTTATTTATTTTTAAATTTGTTAAAGAACTTGACTCGAAACATAGATAGTACTCAGTACACTGTTTAATAGCCCAAGCAATTGCCTCATTACTATTAATAAACCCTCAGCCGTAACAAAAGGCTCTGATATGGTCTTGGCAATGCACACCAAAAGTACAAACAGGAACACCATCCATGTGCAACATGGCACTGTTAATACTTTGATATTTTTCAGCTATTGATGGAATCAGCCTCTCTGAGAGCTACCACAGAGTTTGGGAAACCTGACTACCAGCCAGCCTCGTAACCATAAAACTGAGTTTTAGAGTTGTACCCTCATTAAGAGATAATAGAATGAGTTGCCTAGTCATAAAAACAGAGACACAAGCAAAACTCATGCATCGAGTCAAGAAGATCCAGCATTCAACATCCTAAACTGGAAACAATGTATTAAAAATATATCTGCACCAGCCTAATAGATGAAGAAGGGGTATGAGGCTGGTCAACAGATGGATTCTGTTTACCACTTAAATCTTTGCCTAGGAGGCCTGCTACAAGACAGCAGCTGGAATCATTTAACATCTGCCCAAGATGAGTATTTTTATTGAGACCCCATCTCTAGCCTTTACTCAACCAAGAGCCCCAAGGCAGGGGGTATTTTATGTCAGAGTTGGCATCTCCTAGCTTTTGCCTAAAAAAGCCTATCCTAGGATGCAGCAGGACATGAAGCAGATCATACTGGATTACATGTTACCAGTAGCAGGATAACCTGACCTGACAGTCCTTAAGATTTGATCTGTAGCACTTAATTCCATTTGATAAAGTTTTTAATATGTTAT
The DNA here is from genome assembly GCF_022113875.1 of Hydra vulgaris. NCBI lineage: Eukaryota > Metazoa > Cnidaria > Hydrozoa > Anthoathecata > Hydridae > Hydra > Hydra vulgaris. The sequence continues at coordinate 48,977,720 of NC_061163.1, forward strand.
ATACTTTTAAAATTACGATAAACAATAAGTCTGATAAGCAAAGTAGTTAGCACGCATCGCTCTGAAGGAGGAGTTCAAGGTTCGATTCCTACCATCTGTTTTTTTTGTTGTTTTTTTAAATTTAATCTTTTTCGATTTTTCTAAAATACAAAGTAAAACGCTTTTGAAGAAAAATATTTGTTCTGAAAGAAAGTTGTTTTGTTTTGCATTTTAAATAACAATTATTAAAAAAAAAGCAAGCTGATGATTAGAACTTCCCACGCTGCAACATTTACATTTTTTAAACAATAAGAGGGTTTAAAAAATATGTTTTTATTAAAAACATAATTCAAAAATCTAACTTTATATTTAAAATAAACAATTTTATTAAAATTATATTTTTTAAAAGTAATAAAAAGTTAAAAATACATATTAGGGTAATGAGGAAATTTAAAGTTTTACAGCTATTTTACCACACCCCCGTTAATCATTCTAAAATGAGTGCGCAACAATGACAAAATTTAGATAACTATCAAAATAGCATTATAATCTGTATAATATTGAAAGGACTTGGATGCTTTTAACTGATAAAGCACAAGGCATTGTAGATATGATGTATAAATACACACTCTAGATATTATACACAGATGTACACGCCGTTAGTTTTTTGTATTTCCTACGTTACCTTTATAAATTTCTGAAATATCGAGTATAATTATGTTCTGTTTTATAGGTGATTTATTGAAATTGCATTATCAAAGGATGTTAAATTTATTGAAGCTAAAATTGACCTTAATTAGTATTTTTGTAATTGGTTAATCTACGAATTGTTAATTGATGATGCAGTAGTAGCATATTTTTTGTAAATAAAGCGTTTATTTAAAATATTTTGTTATGTTATTATGTATAAATAAATTGATTTTCAGTTAATAAATCGGATGTATTTTTTCCTTTGTTTAATTCCATTAACTTTTTTAGATTATTCAGATGTCGCGTTTGTTTAATATAGTCATACAATTGAAATCTATTGAAAATTTTTATGCTTTGTTAATTTGTTAAAAAATATGTAAATAAAAATTTCTTTTTTTTTACAAGCTATTAGGCATTTTTTAAAAACCACTTTTTCGAAATGATTTGTATTTTTTTCTTTTGCATATGTATTTTATCAATGTGATCGAAAGCCTATGCAAATAACCTGTAAACTTCAAGTTATGTAAATTATATCAAAATTTTACAGATTTACTTATACTTGAAAATTTCATTTCGACAATATCTTCTTAATTTTGATTTATAGCATTTATATGCTATAAATGTTTTATAAAGTTTAATAAGTCTTTGGTTTATATACTAAAGTGGTTGAAGTGCTTTGTGTGGCTTAAAATCCTTTAGCTTTTTTTTTTCAGTTTTTTCTAATTTTCTCGAATAAAAAACAAAACATTTTTAAAATACCATGGATATTATATGTATAACATATATAAAAACATTACATACTATAACAAACAAAAGGAGAGAATTTTAAAAAGCTTTTTAAAATTTTTAAAAACATGAAAACACCATTGAAAATTTTTTGCACATATGTGATGATAGAGATTATAAGCACACAAAGTTTATGTGTTTATAATTAATTTATTATTGTTTATGATAAACAACTTACTTTGTTAATGTGCTTAAGTAATTAGCTTGCGCTAATTACTTAAAAATAAATAGAAACTTATTAAAGAAAAAAATAATCAAGCCCCTTCCAGCTTTTTTTTTTTGTACTTTATTTTTGTAGAAGTTATAAAGTATTTAACATAAATCGTTAACTCAAAACTAAGTTTTTTATATTTTATTCTTTTTTAAAACTTATTGAAATAAAGCAAAATTATTAAAATGGTTGGAGTGGAATAGACTTATAATGACCAGTATACGGGTCAGATAAGTCCGCTATTCCACATATTTAAGTCATCTCATAATTTTTAAAATTTTTTAAACCGATGGTAATTAATTAAGACATTTCAAGCAGGTATTCTAAATATTATTTAAACAGCTACTAATATCTAATTTGTTGATAAATAGCGATTCACGCAACAGCTACCAAAACATTTAAAGGTTTTTAAAGTTATTTAAACTTTTTTTTTTTTTCAACTTTAAAAAATAAACAATAAGTATAGTTTTTGTATATGGATAGAGTTATTTTTCTGCAGCCAACTAAAAAATATTGAAACAAGGAATAGATATAGAAAAGGTCGTTGGGAATAGATTGATCAAGACCCGTATTTTACGGTCTGGACAGCTAGTCTTGTATATTATCTCAGATGTTGAGTTCTAGAAACTTTTGGAAAATGTTTAAGAGTGTCATTAACTAAAGTAAGTTTGACATTCTGTCTCTAATTCATATGGCTGAACTTACTTTTCCCCAAAATAAGGCGGAGTTAATTTCAAAAAACCTTTCCTCTAAATTGACTATTGAATCTATTGGCCATGCTTTTCCTGCTAATCCAGTTAAACAGATTATTTTATTGTTAGGCATTTAAATCACCTTGGCTTCTGATGCTAAAGTTGATTCTTAATTAAATTCTTCTATAACTTGTGGTTAATAACATTTCCATCATAGTCTTACAAAAGTGTTCTCCAGAACCTTTATTTAATTCTTGCTGAACTAATAATCTAAATATTAATAGCCGAATGAATATTATTATTATTAGTGCGCATAGTTACGCATTGTTATGCTTATTGTTCGTTTTGTTAATTATGGTTCTGCATTATGTAAAATACACTACTTCTTAGTTTTGAAGTTGTTTCTAGACTTTTCTAAGCGCATATATATATTTCATGCGGTCTTTCGAGTAAAATCAGCAAGCAAATTGGAGCTGATACACTTATTTTCAAAAAGAATTGATGTTGTTTATTTTTTAAAATAAAAATTTAAGTAATTGTTAGTTTGTTGTTGCTTATTTTTATTTTTTCTAATTTTTATAGCCTGTTTTTATTTTTTAGAAGAAGTTAGAACTAAAATGTTAGGTAAAAGATTTATTTTAGTAAAATGTTTCTTTTTTAGTAAACGGTTTCATTTTGTCATTAGTCTTTTTAGAACATTTTAAGCAAGTATTGTTTTGTTTTTTAGAGCAGTTGAGAGAAGCTGATGGTTTTTTTAGTAAGTTCAATTCGTTTTCTTATTTATAGATAAAGATTGTTTATTGCAAAAAGAATTATATATAAAGTAAAGTTTTATATACGTATTTAATATGAAAAGTTAAATAAAATAAGACTGTTATTTGTGTTCATGTAAGCTTATATACATAAGTTTGCGTTTATTTTAGTCTATTTTATATTTCTCTATATCTATACTATATGTATATTTTCTCTTAGCAATAAAAATAGAGAATAGAAAAATAAAAAAAATTCTTCTGGAATTTGTCAAAAGAATGTTGTGTTATGCTTCATTTTAAGGTATCTAAATATGTATTTATTTTTTATTTTTAAGAAGAAGTTGGAACTAAATTGACTAGTAAAATAGTTTTATTAGTACAATGTTTCTTTTTTCAAGAAAACTGTTTCAGTTTTGTCATTAGTCTTTTTAAAACATTTTAAGCAAGTATTTGCTTTATTTATTAGAGCAGTTAAGAGGAACAGATTGCTTTTTTAGTAAGTTTAATTCATTTTCTCATACATAGGCTAAGATTTTTTTATATAGAAAGAATAATGAGAATAAAATTTTATTTATGTATTTAATATGAAAAGTTAAATAAAATAAGACATAATAGAATAAGCGTTTATTTCAGTCTATTTTATATTTCTCTATATCTATATGTATATTTTCTCTAAGGAAAAATAACAAGGAATAGAAAAATTTAGAAAATTTGTTCTGGAATTTGTCAAAAGAGTGATGTGTTATGCTTCATTTTAAGGTATCTAAATATATATTCATTAGAAATTTTTAACTTTGTTTTTAAATGGTTTATTCTTTTTCATTACTTTAGATAAATATATACTGAATGACATTTTTAAAGCGTTTGATAAAGTTTGACATGCTGGTCTCCTCCATAAGCTTTCTTCATTTTTTTTAACAATGACGTGCATTGTAGCCTGCATTCTTTGTTACATTTAAAATAACTGATGCTTTTCTTGCGCATTAGATAAAGGTGGAGAGGTTAAGGCCATTGCTCTTGACATTTCTAAAGCGTTTGATAAAGTTTGACATGCTGGTCTCCTCCATAAGCTTTCTTCTTATGGTGTATCTGGAAACATCTTTAAGATTATTGAATCCTTCCTTTCCAATCGTAGTATAAAAGTTATCCTTGATGGACAGCACTCTTCTTCTTATTCTGTAACCTCTGGGGTTCCCCAAGGTTCAATCCTTGGCCCTATACTCATTTTAATTTACATTAACGATCTTCCAGATATTCTCACATCTAAGGTGGCATTGTTCGCTGATGATACTACCATTTATTCTTGTCACAATAAGAAGCCAACTCCCTCTGATTGCTTCCAGGGGGCATCTGAGCTTGAAAAGGATCTCACTTCTGCTACAGCATGGGGTTTGCAGTGGCTGGTGAACTTTAATTCAGATAAAACTCAATTTTTTTTCAGCCAATCGTTATCGCAATAATTTAGACCTTCCTATATTTATGAACGGTAATGAACTTGATGAGTCTCCTACCCTTCATCTTCTTGTTGGTAGTGAAGATAATTAAAAAAAAAAAAAAAAAAACTGATGCTAATAAATGTTGTTTTATAGTTGTTAAAAGTTTGCATATATGTTTGCATGTATATTATGATCAAAGTTAAAATTTTTTTGATAAATACGTGTATGTGGTGATATATGTTATACAGTTGTTTTATAAATGTGTTTTTATAATAGTATGAAATGTATTATATCTAATTTCTGCAAGATTGTTAAATGGGGTGTTTTTGAATGCTAAGTAACATTAAAAAAATATATTGTGTTTTATAATTAGTATATATGTTTATATGTTGTTTCCATGATTTCAAAGTGGAGTGACTTGGCAAACGTGTAGAGCAAGATTTATCAACCTTACCAGTCAAGCAATGTTACTGCTTTAGGTCTAAGTGTTGCCTAGCCTTTAATATAACTACTCTGAAAACACATTGCATTATCTTTAATAATTTTTCGCATAATGTTGTTACCTTTATCTTATCTTTACGTTGGTGTCAGCTGTTTAAAATGATTAATAGGTAGTTTCATTATTAGAACTCACTGCTTTTATTTATTTACTAAAATTCATTCAAGACATCATTTCGCTATAAATACAATTTGTTTATCATGAAAAAACAATATTTAGCAACTACTACTCAGGTATCACAACAGCTTATCTCTATCAGGTATATTGATTTTCAATTCACATATGATGTTTTTCTTTGTATTTACTTATTCGTTACATTTTTAACTTCAGATTTATGGTGTATTTATTTGCTATAGAAGAACAAATCATTTTGAATGTTTTAAAAATATCTACTCCAATCAACATTTAAAGTTTGTTTGCAGATTTTCAACATTTAAAGTTTGTTTTCAGATTTTTAAGAACTAGGCAACTTAGCAAAGCAAGATTAATTTTATTTTTTAGTGCAATTGGAATAAGCTAAAGTGCTTTTTAGTCACTTCAAATCATTTGTTTTTTCTTTTTAAATAGAAGGGTTAATAATAAAAATATTTAGACAGTCGAACTGTTACTGATTTAAGTAAGTTTAATGTTTTGTTTAATTTTATATTAGATATATATTTTATGTATTTAACATGGAAAACTGACTGTAATTTTTGACAGGTAAGTTTATATACATAAATGTGCCTATATATCAAAATATTTTATATTTCTCTGAATCTATATGAATATTATCTCAAAGAAAAAATTAAAAAGAATAGAAAAAATTTGAATATATATACATATAAACATATATATATATATATATATATATATATATATATATATATATATATATATATATATATATATATATATATATATATATATATATATATATATATATATATATATATATATATATATATATATATATATATATATTACTTTAGACTGACATTGCTTCATTTTTTATACAAGATTCTGCATTTATTATAAAATTAATTGTCGTTGAAATATAAGAAATTTTGCTTGATGAATCGAAAACTTACTTGCCAGAATTCAGTGTCAAGCAGTGTTGATGTCTATTATTTGACTTAACATTAGACACTTTTAAATAAAGATAAGTATGAATTTTACTATTTATAGTAACAAATAATAAGTTTCAATTTTAAATGATTTTAATTTTTTATTTTATTTTTAATTTTTTTTTTGTAATCTTAAACATAATTGAGTTCATTTTATTTTAGTTGTCTTTGTCATCACTTGATTATTTTGCTTACTGTTGAAACATGGTTTTAATTTTGTAAATTTAATATGATGCAAAATTTACAATATTAATCATTTGTCAACAGTTAGAGAGAAGCTGGAACTTAATTAAGAAATGCTGGAAATTAACTTTTAGTTAAGTTAAAAATAATTTTGCTTATTGGTAGCATAATAAAACCAGCTACTGTTATTCATCGCATGACTTTTTTACTTTTTCTAACATGCTGTTTTTAAAACACTTCCTCTCTCTCTTAGATGAGACTTTAATAAGAATTAGTATTAAAAATTGTAGAGAGAGAATTGATTAAACTCTGTAATTACTGAGCTCTGATTAAACTCTGTAATTACTGAGCTCTTGCGTATTTTTTAATACTGCAATTGATAATTTGCTATTTAAAGATATAATTCTTTAAATTGTCCCTTGGTTTTTCAAATATTGTAATAAATAAAATCTTTTTAGTTTCAAGTATTTTTTTTTAGGGATCGTCTATATATTATGTAACGCAAAATTAAACATATAGACAAAAGAAATATCTCAAAAACCGTGTTTCTCTCATGGTCAACTATATGCTGCATTTTCAAGAACTATAGCATTTAATAGTTTGTTTTTCAAAATTGATAAACATCTTATTTAAGGTATAGTAGGTAAAAAAATGTAACATAAATATTGTTATATTTTTTAATGTTCTTAATTTATAATCTTTAGATTTTCATTTCGAAAATTTACTGTTGAAGGTTGTGAGCACATTTTGTATGTATAACTTTATTTATCATTATTTATTTTTTTTTCATAGTTTTTGGTAAATATATCTATCATTCAATAGTTGTAAAATGTGTTTATACGTGTTACATAAAGTCATATTTGTTTATAGTTGTATATATGTTTAAATTATAAAAGTCAAAACAACAATTTCTATCTTAGTTTGATTTTTTTTTTTAGTATTGTTAATGCTTTTGTTAATTGGTACTTCGAAACAGGTTTTATAGTTACATTTTTGATAAATCCTTAACTGCAATTTCAAAATAGGTTACTATAAATAGGTAAATCGATTTTTGGTAATTGTGTGGTGGTTTTTATTTTTTTTCTTTTTGTAATTATGATATCATAATTTCATTACTTTTTTATTTTAGAATTACGTTATGACGCATTTATAAGACTTATAAAATAAAAAAAAACCTGATTTCTTTTTATTGTAAACTTTTGTTAGTTAAATAGATATAAATATATGCTATTAGTTAATTTTATATTTTATCTATTTTATGCCTAATAATTTGTTGTACGTATTTTAAGATCTTTGTAAATGGGAGGTCGTAACTAAAAGCCTTTAAAAATATGGAGAATATTGTAGTTTTGCGCATTAATATCGAGTTACTTAAGTTTTATTTATGTGTTTAACTAATTAGTTAGCTTAGTCTGTATTTGCAACACTTTTGAGGAAAGAAAGAAAACATTCTTATATATGTAGATCATTGTTCTACATTTTATTATTTTATTTTATTCACCTGGCCACCATTAAAGCAAAAAGAGGGAAGGAACCTCTTTACTAGAGTCAAAATATTTAGGAAAATTAAATTTCGAGTTACAAAAGGAATTTTTAGTAAATGGTGGCAAATTACCGTTTACTAAAAATTAATGAAATAAAGAGGCCAAACCAATAATATAGAAATGGTCTGTGTTGAACAGACTTAACAAGACCCGGGTCGGGTCAGCTTGGTTCACAAACTTTTATGTCTACTTATCTCTTATAATTTTTATTTTAGGTTTGTCATATGATGCATTAATGCATTAAAAAATTTGTTATACCCATGTTTGATTGTAAATTAAATTTTTTTTGTTTGAAAGGTATTTGTACTCAGTTGCGTAGTTATTTATAATAAACTTTGTTATTTTTAATAAATTTATTTAAATGTGTGCATTTAACATTTTTACCAAAAAATTGATAACTCCTGTATTATATAAGTTAACTTCATTTTAATCTTAATGGTTTGTGTTATAAAAATTATTACAAGGATTTAGTTGATACTTTCGTCAATTTAAAGCATGACCAAGTGTTATTATTTTGTGTCAGTAACTAAAAACGTATTGTGTTAAACTTAGGAAGGTCGATGAAAATGGTTCTGCCTTACACTGTTATGACCTATGCCATTTGTAAATTACTTAAATAATGTTAAGTTGTAATTGTAAATGATAAGTAGTAGTTGGTAAATTATTTTACCTCCTCATACTTTTTATGTTAATTTTACAGATGGATTAATTTTTTCAAGCTGAAGGTGATTTTCTAAAAGGGTATTAGTTAAGGTTTTGCAACATTAAATTGTGGAAAACAGCCACTATAAATTAATTATGTAACAGACCGACTAAAACTCGTACTACGGGTTGCTTTTTGCTAGTAAGAGATAAATAGGTGGTTCCAATTTTTAAAAACTCTAGAAAGCACACTGAACACTTTAACTATTTTACAATTAGTCTTCTCTCTATTATTAGATTTTTTTTGTAAATAAAGGTTTGAGATAATTAAATTATTTCTTTCTAACCCCTTTTAAGTTCTCAAAGACCTAAACTCGCCTTCATTTCCAGAAACTTTACTGAAAATGAGTATGATAAGGGCTACTCAAAATGAGAGTAAATAATTTGAATTGTATGTTTTACAATTTAAATACAATAAAAGTGTTACATTATGAATAACTTTCAATTGTTGATCTTTTCTAAAGTTTTTATTTTACGCATAGGCTTTAAATCAAAACATAAAAATTATATTGATTGTTTATATAAATGCATTTTGTGTAAATTACTAAAAAATATTATAAAAATATTTGTTTTTGTAGGCATGTACTTTTTATGATAAATTTAAACTAACATATCTTTCTAAAAATCTTTTAAACGATTATTACTTTGTAAAAGAATTTTTTTAAGTTTTAAGTTACTTTAATTTATGAATAAGTTTTAAACTTTTTATTACTACTTGCTTAGAACCCTGAAGAACATTTTATATGAATTATACAAGAATATAAATAACTTTATTTACTTATATAAGCATGTATTTTGTTGATTAATGGAAAAGTTGTGAAGTATTTTTTAATGTTAATATGATAATTTTATCTTAGCAAATTTTTAACATTTTTGTTTAATAACTATTTAAATTGAATGGAAACTGCATGTCTGTAATACTTAATTCTTTAAAAACATAAATTAAGAAACATAAATTAAATAACAGAATAAAGGTTCCCTGAAAATCAAACATAGATCTAGCAGTAGCAATAATAACAGATTTAGAAGCATAAAGAAAAAAAAGAAAGAAACTATAAATAAATCATTAATATTTTTAATATCAATTTAATATTGTTAAATATTTTTAAACTTTGTAATGGCATCATATTTTGCTTTGTAAAAATAGTTTAAAAAATAGAAACATTCTTTTGCACACATTCAAGAAGTGAACTAAAAACTAGTTTTTAGTTCACTCATTCTGTTCAAAATTTTATTTTTTCAAAAAAAAAAACCCTGAAATTTAAGTATATACTTAGACTTACACTAATTATGGAAACATGATTTTTTTCCTTTCACTTTATTTTAATGCAAAACCATTCAACAAAAAAATTGAATAAAAAACATCAACTTTAAAAATCTGTTGAATGGAAAAATTAATTACACCTAAATTTTTATTATTATGCTAGATCAAGAAGCAACAAAGCTTGAGAGGTATATATACATATTTTTTTTTAATTTCATTTTTTTTGATTTGATCTTATAGTTTGGTCTAAATATTGCACATGTTTTTGAGAAACTATTAAATCTAATGTTTTCATAAATTATATTTTAAATAGTTCTTTATAAATTAAAGTGGTTTAAATATTGTAATATTCGCAATTATACTTTTATCATCTTAAGTATCGTGTTAAAACAATTAATAAAAGTAATATGGTGCAACTTTTGAAATTAGGAAAAATGAGGTGGGCAATTTCTTGCTGACCTTAAACTGTTAGAGATTGGTATCAGGTCTGTAAAAAAAAATTTGATACAGGTATTACCATAAGACATAGAAACAAGGTCGGCAGTTATTTGCTGACCTTAAACAATTTTAGGACGGCAGTTAGGTCTAACTCCCTTATTTTTAGAGCTGATGGTAGTAGTAATAAATACATTTTTAACACATTTCACAATTTTAGCTTTAAATTATAATTTAAGTTGTAAATTATAGCATCAAATTAAACTCCAGCATAATTAGAATACAATGCAAAGATATGTAAAAATGATATAGGATGTTAAAAAAATAAATAAAAAAATTCTCACATTGCAGTCAGATAGGGTGGTGTTAAGAGAAAGAGTTTCAAAAAAAAATTTTAATTTTTTATGATGAAACTATTTTGCCTTAAATGGAATCCTATATGTATTATATTTCACAAAAAATATATAAACATCAAGATACCTGCAAGTAGTTTTTCCAACTCCGCCTTTACCTCCAACAAAAATCCATTTTAAAGAAGGTTGATCTAGTAAATGTTGAACAGTTGGAGACAACTCCTCATCAGCTGTTGCCATGTTACTGTGTTTTTATTTTAATTATATAATGAAAGCAAAGTTTACCATTAAATTGAGTTATGAGTGTTATAACAAAAGAATAAAAAGAAATTAAAACATCTTTGTAATAATTCAAAATATTTTTCATCATAATTATGGATTAAATATTAAAAATTATTAAAAACAAAACTGATTTAATAAAAAAAATTTTAAAATCAAAAATTACTAAGATTTAAGACCACTTTCAGATGGTTAAACACAAAAGATGGTTACACACAAAAGATGGTTACACACAAAAAGATGGTTACACACAAAGATGGTTACACACAAAGATGGTTACACACAAAAGATGGTTACACACTAGATGGTTACACACAAGTTACAAAACTTTCACATGATTACACTACTTCCACACACAAAAAAAGTATTAAAATACAAAAAAAAACTTCATGATTACTGACTTTAAAAACAAAAATTAAAACCTAGTAGTCCTGGAGCTCAAAATATATTTTAATTATAATCTTTATAGAAAAACTTTAAAAATTTAAAAGTTGTTGCAGTTACTTTTTTACTTTTACAGTCATTTTTTGGGACACCCAAAAATGTATACAGTATATATACAGTAAATTGCCATTAACTCGAACCTCCAAGGGACCAAAGAAAACAGTTTGACTAAACAAATATTCGACTTTAGCCAACTAAAACAATTGTTATTACTTTCGAAGGACTATAGAAACCTACCAGGAATTGACTGTATGTATGTATATATATATATATATATATATATATATATATATATATATATATATATATATATATATATATATATATATATGTATATGTATATATATATATATATATATGTATATATACACACATATATATATCTGTGTATGTCCGTGCGTGTGTGTACAAATATATTTATTTATTTATGTATGTATGTATGTATATATATATATATATATATATATATATATATATATATATATATAAATATATATATATATATATATATATATATATATATATATATATATATATATATATATATATATATATTCAATTAATGTCTAAAAAAAATGTTTTAATAATAAACTTGCATGATGGATATATATAAATATTATGCCACTTATTATTAATGGGGTTAAAAAGTGTTATGCTTGAAACAAGAAAGCAAATAATAACTTTTTAATTTAGGTACATTAAACAACTTTAAAATCAAAAAAGAAAAATTACAAATATTAGAAATTATAAAAAACACAGTGATTTATTGATTATCGATGATTAAAAAACAATTAAAATAACTTTCTGATCAATTAAATAACTTTCTTAGCAACATCATCATCAAAAAAATCCAATATATTCAATCGAAAACTTCAGAATTCAACAATATGAAAAATGGCTATGGCAGAGACTAGCCTGGTCTGTCAAAGATTGGAGTGAAACTATTTTCAGCAAAAAAAAGTTTTTTTGCTGTCAAGAGTTTACATAAAAAATTCAAAAAGCAATAGGTATTGCTATTGTGTACATCATATAAAAGATAGCAGTAGCTCAGTAGGCATTTGAGGATGTATTTCCCATAAAGGTGCTGGGTCTATAGAGATATACAAAAGCTCAATAAATCAGTTTTTGTACAGACACCCAGGAAACTTGCTTAAAACCATCAGTATTAAAATTCTACCAAAGATCTCCCAGCTTTCAATAACAACAAGATAGTGTACCTTGCCACACAGCCAAGAGAATCAATAAAAATTACCATTTTTACCATAGTGTACCTGATCACCTGATCAAATCCCATAAAAAACATTTGGGCTTGGGTGGACTTTAAAATGCAACTAAAGGAGGTTCTTGAAAGCGCTTGGAACTTAATTCCAAAAGAACTATGCATGAAATTGATAAAGTCAATGCCCAGACATGTTTTAAAGTCAAGGGTGACTATTTTAAGTATTAAAAATTATTATAAAATAAAATTTTATATATATAAAAAAAATTATTTTAATGAAAATGTTATATTACTTTATGTTATATTATTTTAATAAAAATAATTTTTATCGCATTATTTTTTTATATTTTTTTATTTATATAACTTTACATTACAAAAATAATTTTATATTATTTTAATAACAAAATAATAAAAAAAAAAAAGTAGTTATATTTTGTGATTAATTTAAGTCTAATTTAATTTATATATACACATATATAATAAGTAAATATATATATACATATATATATATATATATATATATATATATATATATATTTATATATATATATATATATATATATATATATATATATATATATATATATATATATATATATATATATATATATATATATAAATACATATCAGCCCTCGGAATTAGGAAAAATGAGGTCAACAATAAATTGCTGACCTTAAACTGTTAGAGGTCAGCATCAGTTTGGGAAAAAAATTTGACACAAAGGGGTTACCATAAAACATAGAAACGAGGTCAGCAATTTTTTGCCGACCTCAAACACTTTTAGATCAGCAATTAGGTTGCCAAATGCTGACCCTGATTCCGAGGGCTTATATATATATATATATATATATATATATATATATATATATATATATATATATATATATATATGCAAAGAAACTTGGGGATATATATGGCATTTCATACATATTGAAGTCTCCATTTATTGATGAGTGTCCCTAATGGCTTTAATATAATAGCAGCAGGGGCGGATGCAGGATTTTTTGAAGTTTGAGATAACTAACTTCCAGACATGGAGCGAACTCAAAACTTTTATATGTTTATAGTTATATTAAACAAGGATACTTTGCATAAAATTGAGATGATAGGAGCCTGGGAACAAAAAAGCCCCAAAATTTTTGCTACACCTGCCCCAAACGTGAGAGCAACAAGTTGATAAAATAATTTTTTTACTATTCTTAACTAAATCTATATTCATCGAGAAATTTTAAAATTCATACAATAATCTCTTAACGTTCAAAAGTTATAGCCACATAAAGTTTAAATCCCCCTCAATTTGAGGGGGTTACAAGTTTTATAAGACCATTATTATTGAACGCTAAAAGATTGTTTTACAAAATTAAAAATTTCTCGATGAATATAGATTTAGTTAAGAAAAGTAAAAAACTTGTTTTATCAACTTGTTGCTCTCACGTTTGGGGCAGGTGTAGCAAAAATTTTGGGGTTTTTTTGTTCCCAGGCTCCTATCATCTCAATTTTTTGCAAAGTATCCATATTTGATATAAATATAAACATATAAAAGTTTCGAGTTCGCTCCATGTCTGGAAGTTAGTTATTTCAAACTTCAAAATATCCTGTATCCGCCCCTGAGCAGAATAATAAAGAAACTGATTCACAAATAAACATTTCTGTTTGAGAGAAAAAATAGAAATAAATTCGGAAAATGTTTCCTGGATTGCGAACAAGACTTAAAACCAAATGTCTAATACAATATAAGACACATTCCACATATAATATATATATACTGCATTATAACTATAATATATATATATATATATATATATATATATATATATATATATATATATATATATATATATATATATATATATATATATATATATATATATATATATATATATATATATATATATATATATATATCAGCTTTGAATTAGGAAAAATGAGGTCGGCAAAAATTTGCAGACCTTAAACTATTAGAGATTGGCATCAGGTCAGAAAAAAAAATTGATACAAAGGTCTTACCATAAGACACAGAAATAAGGTCAGCAATTATTTGCTCTTTAAGGTCGGCACTTAGGTCTGGAGGATTAGGGTCGGCATTCAACAATGCCGACCCTAATTCCAAAGACTGATATATATAAGACATGTTTAATGTTTAATTTAAACTAAAGTAGAAAATTGTTGTTTAAAATTCTCTTGAAGCATTTAAAAAATTTAAAAGAATAACAATCATTAGGGCTGGTGTATTTATTTATATCAAATAGGACTTATATATTTATTAATACTTATATATTTAGAAACAAAAGTAGACTATAATTAGCAATGTATTGATAAAACAAAATTTTTTAAAAAACACACATCTGAAATAATTACAAACAAATAACTTAAAAGCACATCAAGTTGCATATCTCTTAGTCCATTCTTTTGCTGTAAGATCGTGAGTTTCCTTATCTGTTATATACTGCTGAGCAATATTTCCAACTAAAGGATCAGCTAAGAAATAAAAGGTTTATTTTAAAATGTTTCGAATAAATTAAAATTCATTTAGGTAATAATCAAAAATAGTTACCAGGGTTACAATCAGAAAGCAGAGCAATAAGAGAGATAAGAACAGTAGATATGGTCAGGGCAGGAGACCATTTATCTTTAAGAACATCCAAACAAATAACACCCTAAAAAGTTTTTTAAAATATTATAAAAAAGGGGAAAATTATTTTTAAGTAGCTCGAGCCTTTTTATGTCTTTAACCAATAGTTTGTATAAGATCACCATAATTGAAATTTCATTGAAAATTTAATGTAATATCTCACAGCATTCTAAGGTTATGACTATTTAAAAACTTAAAGACTTTTTTTTCTTGGCTATTTGCTGTCTTTTATAAAAATACTCTATTCTGATTGGCAAAAGAGTCCTTTAAAAGTTTACTGAAGAAGAAAAAAGTTGTTCAGTCATCTATTTGTTTATGTTTTGTGCTAAATTATTTATGTAATAAAAGCTCTGGTCAAAAACTCTGGTCAAAAACTCTGGTCAAAAACTCTGGTCAAAAGAATATATGATAAAATAATATATGATAAAATAATATAATTGCTAATATAATAAGAAGTTTCAAATTATTGTCAAGTGCTAATTTCAAATTACTTTGGAAATTACAATGATAAAATTTTATTTAAAATTTCAACAGGTTACTCAATAATACTCACATAATTAATTTCACAAATTTATTTCAATTAACTACTCAATCAACAAGAATTAGAAAAAAATCAACAGACTTAAAATATTTTGTAAACAGTCTGTTGATCCTCTTAATTCACCTCCTCTCTTGTCTGTTAATCATGTTTTAATCACCTCCTCTAGGTTCCACTACTATTGAAGGCTGCTACATTCAAGCAGGCAACTAAATATTTTTTAACTTTATTTTATTTACAACTCTTAACTTGGTTACAGGTTGAGCAAAGTTGTTGCGCAGCCTTGGTATATCTGTTTCCAAGTTTAATAAGAACTACAAGCAATTATAACCAGATATAATAAGTTATAATAAAAAAAAAACAGTGCTGTTGCTTTTTTATTCTTGCAATTGTCACGCTTGAGAAACTCACATGTTGTATGTAATTACTGGACATAACAGCTGGGAACCGGATTATGCAGTTAAAACATGAACAAGTTTAAAAAAAATATCATTAAATTTAAAAAAGAGAAAAAAAAATTAGAAAAGCAAAAAAAGATTACTAAACTATTATTGTGAGAATATTTTTTACTTTTTGCCATTGTTGTTGTTGTTGTTGTTGTTGTTGTTGTTGAGATTTATTTGTTCAAACTTATTTAGATGTTAAAAATATAAGCCCTAGATTATAATTATAAGATTATTTTATATTTTCTGTTTGAAGTAGAATAAAAATAAAAAATGTTTTAAAAAAAAATAGAATAAAAATAAAACTTGAAACATTTCAAGTAGAATAAAATTTTTGACATTTAAAAAATCGTTTTAAAGATATAATAAGTTTTGAAGATATTGTCACTTATAATGTATTCTTTATGGCAAATTTTGAGTTCTGAAATCTTGTTTTAATAAAAAAATTACAATTTAGATATCTCAACAACTACAAGATCAAGAAAATCTATTTTATAATAAAGATTATTTACACAGTTTTATTTATATGGTTTTAAAAATAAAAAAATATTAGGCTCAAGCTTTAAAATTTTTTTGAAAAAGTTTAATTTCATATCAAAAATTTTTCAAATTAAAAAAATATATAACAAAATGTCGAAAAGAGTCTTTTCAAGTTCTTTTTTAAAAAATAAATATTTCAAGTAATCATAACTATAGAATAGAGAATTTTAATGAAAATTGTTTTTCCATTAAACCACAGGAAGTTTAAATTTCATTAAAAAATCTAAGATAATGAAATTTTCATTAAAAAATCTAAGATAATGAAATTTTCATTAAAAAATCTAAGATAATGAAATTTTCATTAAAAAATCTAAGATAATGAAATTTTCATTAAAAAATCTAAGATAATGAAATTTTCATTAAAAAATCTAAGATAATGAAATTTTCAAAAATTTAAATAACAACAATCTCTTCATGACAAATAACATTTTATATACTTTTTATGCTATTAATAATAACAACAACAATAATAATAATAATAATAATAATTATTATTATTATTTTTATTATTATTATTATTATTGTTATTACTATCATTATAGATTAACTATGATATAAACAACATTAATGATCAAGATAAAAAGATTGACATAATTCTTAAAACAAAGTTTTAACCAACATATTACTTTTATTTGAATTTTTTTACACCTCTACGGTAATAAATATGTAAGAATAAAATGAAAGTTGGAAAAAATAACAAGCATAAAAAAATTTTAAAAAATTTGAAAATCATACCTGACTATTAATGTTGCAGTGATATATTCGAGTTTTAAAAATAACCTAAAAAATTTTCATTAAAACATTAAAATATATATACAAATTTAAATAGGTATCAAAACAAATATTGAAGTTTTATTAAACATAATTACAGTAATTGTTTGAATATATATATTTTTTAAAAGATTGCACCAAATGATTGAATTTGTCAGTTTATGTTTGGCAGCTTATATCATCTTATAAAGAATTATTTGCTAATTGATTACCTTTTTTAGCTTATTTTAATAACATTTTTTTTTTTCGGAATTCAGAAATAGACATTCAAATAGCTATATTTCAACATAATACTAGAAGATTTTGTATTTCAGACAGTGTAAAAGATTCTTAAGAAAATAAAACCAAATGTTTGAGAGTTTTTACCTATATTTAAACAATTAAAAAATATATATATATATATATATATATATATATATATATATATATATATATATATATATATATATATATATATATATATATATATATTTACATGTGAATGTTTTAAATAAAATTTATTATTATACAAATAATTATAATTATTATAAATATAAATTTATTTTATTAAGTTTAACTTTTTTTTAAAACTTAAAACGCTTGGTTTTACAATTTTTATTTTTTACTTTTAAAATTTCCAAACTATGTTAAAGAAAAAAAAATCTTTTTATTAAATTCAAATTAAGTTGCTTTTTAATGTTTGTTTTACTTATGTTATGTTACATAGTTACATGAATACACGTGAATATATTTTTTTCATCCCATTATAAAAGTGCTAATATAATAAAGTGTTTAATGCATTTAAAACTTTAAATGCATTGGCAGATCAACTATAATCAAGCCTGTAAGCAAAATTATTTTAGAGAACTTTTTTAGTAAACTTTATATAACAAATTTATGAAACGATTTTTTTTTTGCTTTGAAATTGCTTTTTAACAAAAGTTTTTTTAACCTCATTAATTTTTCAGAATCACAGAATATACATAAAATAGTGTGGTAGTGGTAGACCACTTGCTTCATAAGCGAAAGGTTCTGAGTTTGATCCCCACCATGTCCCTGGTAGTAGTGCGCTCAACTTGTTTCTCCACGCAGTGGCCTTGTTTGTCGAGGTTTGTGTTTCAGAGTTATAGAGTTAAGAGATATAATTAACTAAACTAATTAAATAATTAACTAGTTTATAAGTTGTATGCAAAGATTTTGTTAAATTCAAAATGTTAAAAAAAATTGTTTTTTTGTTTTTTTTGCCATTAAGAAACCTAAAGAACATCACACTAAATTGATCATTTGGTACAAGAGAGGAAATGATCATTTGCTCTCTTGCGCATAGATTTTCATTCAACATAAAGTGCTTTTGAATTTAAATCACTTAAAATCTCTGCGCTAAGCCAATAGTATTTTAAAGTCATATTTTGTTTGATTTACTTAATGAACAAAGTAAATCACAGTAAATTTACCTATAAAATAAATTAAAACAACCAGTTACTATAACAATGATTAAAGTTACTCTAGTTAAGTTACTCACATATTAAATACTTAATTCACACTTTATATACTCATAGCTAAATATACTCACACTTAATATACTCACACTTAATATACTCACACTTAATATACTTACACTTTATATACTCACACTTTATATACTCACACTTAATATACTCATAGCTAAATATACTTAATATACTCAAAGACTCGTTAAAGTTAGCCATACAAATGTTTCTATTTATCTTATATATTGTTAACACATAACAAGCTTTTAACTAAAAATTATTTTAACAAGAAAACTCAAGTAGAATATGAAAAACATGATTTTATTTAAAGCAAAATCAAGATAAAAAATTTTAAGTAAAATAAATTATTTTACTTTCGGTTCAAAGAATTTTTTTTCAAAAATATAATTTAAACATTTAAACTTAAGGAAAATATAATTTCATTTACTAAACCAAATTTTATTCTCTCACTTTTTATTGCAAAACAACTCAAATAAAAAAATTGAATGAAAACATTAATTTATAAAATCATTTGGATGAAAAATTTATTTGTACTTAGATTTTTATTAGTACGCTATATCAAAAATAAATTAGAAAAAACATGGTTCATCATATCTGATGATTTTTTGCTTTTCAAAAAAAAAAATTTTTTCCAAATAGATTTTTTTGCAAATAGATTTTTTTGCATTAATTCGAGCCCTGTCATTTGTTGATTTATTCAGTAAAACTTTTCTTTTTTTTCATGCAAGTATCCTTTTAAAAAACAGCAAATATTCAGAGTAGTGTTGTCCATTCTGCATCATAATTTGGTTAAAATTACAATGGCAGCTGAAAATGCCCCAGCAACAAATCAATACTCGATTTAGATTTAGCATTATAAAATTAAAATATTTAATTTTTGTATTTTTAATATTGCCATTTAGAGCAGTGGTGGCCAAAACACTGCCCGCGGGCAAAAAATTGCCCACAGAGACTTTTTTAAATGCCCATTAAACAATTTGAATATTTAGGAGACAACCATCTTGGTAATGCGGTAACTTTTATCTACCTCAAAAATCAATCCAGACATCAAGAAACTAGTTTCAGACGATCAAGTTCACCACTAATTCTGTAATATCTCATTTTTTAACGGTGACGGTTTAAATATTTGCACTTAATTTCTTTTTTATTTATTTGTTTTTTGTTTTTTTGGATTCAGAATATGAATCAATGTCAATTGATTTATTCAAGCAGATATTTCTATTGATTTAAGATCGTAAGATTTCTTTTTACTTTGCGGTAGTGGTGTAGTGGTAAAATGCGGTAGTGATGTAGTGGTAAAGCGCTCGCTTCATAAGTGAGAGGTTTGGTGTTTAATTTCCATCATGTCCCTGGTAGTACCGCGCTCAACTTGTTTCTCCGCGCAGCGGCCTTGTTTATCAAGGTTCGTGTTTCGAAGTTATAGAGTTGAGAGAGGGTTATATATTCACAATTAAGTAGCCTCCTCATGTGTAGTGGCCTTTTCGGCCTTGGGGAGGTGAATTACAAAAAAAAAAAATAATAATAAAAAAAAAACAAAAAAAAAACAAAAAACTTTATATAGAACATCTACAACTGCAAGTTGAATTACACAGGCCAAACACAACTGCTGACCAGTTGCAGGCCTTCTTGTAAGAGGCATGCAATCGCACGTCTTATATGACCATGCATATAGTTCTTTGTTTTATCAACTTGACCTCGGCTCTTTGCAAGTTTTGATAATTAGCGCGTTTAAAAAATGCTCTAAAAAAAACAACAAATGTGATTTTGAATTTAATTGATTCCATAAGTACAATTAAACTACCACAAAATTTCCTGAGTACTTTAACGCAACTTAATTAAAGGCAATCATTGAAAAAAATATTCAGATTAGAGTTTAAGGCAAAATGAGTACAGAAGCTATCAGAAAATAATTTAAAACCATTTTATCATGGAAATATAATTTCTAATTAAGAAATTATTTACTACAAAAAAAGGAATTACAATAATCTTGAAACAATCGCATCTGCCAATTTTTTTTTTTTCCCAGAGCGTGATATATCGTTTTTTTTTTTTATTTACGCTGACTTGTGTATCTTTAATTATTGACGAATGTCTAATTTAAGAGATTTTTGTCTAATAAAATTCAAATAATTTTTATTCTAGTTAATTATATATCAAGTTATTAAATATATCATATAATTATATATCAAGTTATTAAATATATCAAAGATGCTTGGTAAATTTATTCAATTTTTATTTTTTAAAAACCTTTTTTTTACACATTTGCAAAGTGCGCACAAATTAATGATAAATGCACAATAAAAAAACTTTTAAAAGTGCAAAAGTTTTTAATATGCAAACAAACATTATTTCACTTTATGGAAAAAAAGAAAATTTTAAAATAAGCATGCTAAATTTTATTTATAATGAATACATTTGCTTTAAACTTTTAATGTAATTGCAAAAAACATAAAAGAAACCATCATTAAACATAATGATTGCTATCTTTTATTTTCTCAATAAAAGATAGCAATCGAAATGTTTGAGCATGGTTTCTTGATGTTTTTGCGAAAGCATTCATTTTAAGTAAAATTATGTATGCTTTTGTGAGCGCATGCAAAAACCATGTTAAAACATAATTATTTTTTTCTATAGCGTATTTAGTTATTTTACTTAAAAGTGACGCAATTGAAAAAAGTACTTATGTTTTGGCATTAATTTAAGCCTGTGAAATTAATTGTTTTTCATATTAAATAGGTGTTTTTTATAATAAATAAAAAACTAATGATCGCAAAATTATTTTGAAAGAATTTGCTTAAGTAATACGTTCGTTTTGAAAAAACCTAATCAAACGGCAGAAAAACAAACATCATGTTTCTTTAATTTTGCATAAGCAAAATTAAAGAAACGTGATGTTTGTTTTTCTGTCTGTCTTTTAAGAAATGCGGGCATATTTGTCGATTTGTCGCACCCTGTATCCTATTAATTTTTTAATAAAATTTTAAACTTGCACCACAACATTTTATTAAATTTCATGGCACTTTTAAACAGCCTAAGTTCCGTTTTTGAAAATCGATTTCTAAAAAAATAAATAAAAATTCTGAGAAGAGGGGGGGACCCTTTCCCTCACAATGGATTCGCCTTTGTATTACCCTAATTATTCATGGGAAGGAATGATAAAGATTATTAGAGCTGTAATAATTTTTTTTTTTACTTTTGCTTACAATTAAGTTTACATTAATTAGTAAATGTTTTAATTTTTTTTCCTGGTTTTTCCTTTATTTATTTTATCATTCTTTGAATATTTTATTTTTTTAGGTTAATTTTTGTATTGTATATTAATTTAAAGATTTTATTATCTTTTCAGTTTATGAATTGTTTATTTTAATTTTAATTTGCTTTATTTTTTTTAACGCACTTTTTAAACGCGCTAATTATCAAAACTTGCAAAGAGCCGTGGTCAAGTTGCTAAAACAAAGAACTTTATGAGTGGTCATATAAGGCGTGCGATCGCACACCACTTACGAGAAGGCCTGAGTTGATACTAATAACTGCATTATCAAGTAAAAGTAATAACCGTTTGTATTTAATTTATGTTTTAATATTTTTTATTTGGTAGATTTTGGAAGTTAATCATTAATTTTTACTATATAATAACTTTTACTTTTTGTTAACTATTAACTATTAATAATAGCGCTTAAATTTAATGCTTTCAATGATTTTTGAAGGTCATTAGATGTTATAAAAATTCTGAATGAAAGCTCATTAAATGTTTTAATTCAAGCTAAGATTGCTGCCTGTAAGACTTTAATAGTTATTTTAAAATATATAATTATTTTTGGAGTCGGCTTATCAGATTTTGAATTGGATTCACCAAATTAAAATCTGATAAGCCTCAGATTTTGAATAGCAGGTCTTGCGATAAAGCGTCGGGCGATGTGAATTTTACGTCGTCCAAGGGCGATTTTGCGTGTAGCTAGGGCTATTTGCGTCGAGCAAAAAATTTTTTGTTTGAGTATATTTAAAGATATTTTTGAGCGGAATTTTAATGAAGTAATTTACGATTATTTTAACATTTAATAAAGTATTTTAAAAACCGCACGCAGTTGAAATAAAAGTTTGAATTTAAAAAAATTAAATATGCTCATTATTTACAAGTAGAAAAAATTCAAAAATTAAAAAAAAAGTTTAAATCTTTTAAGCTAACATTTTAATAAAATTATTCAGCAATAGCAACGTTGTCGATAAAATTGAACAAAAATACTTTCTTTTAGTTTTAGATTTTAAACTTAAATAATTATTTTACAGGGGTTTGATAGGTTAAAATTATTCCATAGATTTAAAAATATTTATTAACTGTTAGACGTATTTAAAGTATTTAAGAGTGATTTCGAGGAAACATTTTAAAAATTGGTGAGGGCAAATAAAAAAAAAAAAGATTAATATTAAAACGTATTCTACTTGATTCAATAAAAAAGTACAGTTATTAAAATTTTTGTAAAAAGTAACTCAAAAAAATTACTTAAATAATAACGATCGCTTTTATGTTAAAAGTTACCGAAACTCATCGAAGCGTGCTCAAGCTGCTGAAAAATAGAACGTCAATAGTTTTTCGAATAATTTTTAAGAATAATTTTTTCGCTGAAATATTTCTTTTATACCTATAAAATTTTTATTCTAACATTTTATTTTATTTTACTAGAAATAAAATTCCTTGTTAACATTAAAAATCTATTCAAAACGTTCGTTTAAGTTTTTTATTAATACGAGTGATTGTGCTTATCAACCGCTTTATGAAAATAAATAAAAATAAATAAATAAATATTATATAAAATCACTTGTAAAAATATTAGCTATTGCACAGTTTTTAATCGTACAATATTAAAACTTCCAGTTTATTACTCGCTGACTTTTTAAAAAGAATAAATAATTATTTGAAAAACTTTAAATTACATATTTAAGAAAAAAAAAATCAAATATTAGCATATTTTATAATCTTTTTTAAATTTAAGTTATAATGTTTTTTATTCGTTTAGTATAGACAAAACGTGACAAACGTCGAGAAAATAAACAAATGTTTTTACATTTTAAAAAACGAAACATTCCAAAACATTTTTAAATAATAACATTTCTACATAAACGATTTAAAGTAGTTTTGCGGTAATTAAATAAATTGGTGTAGTTAATGTCGATAAATATGAAAAGCAAATAAAAAGAATTTAATGACGTCAAAAATCACGTCGTGCTTATGCGTCGCGCAGTTCTTATTCATCGCAAGGCCTGGAATAGGTGAATCCAATTCACCAATTTTTTCATAGAAATTGTATTTAAAATTTTTTCTATATTTATAATTTATAATTTGAAATAAAATGATGTGATGCTAATATTTACATAAATATTGGTTTACTTTAATTAAATTTTTCATTATATATTTATTTAGAAAAGTAAACAAAGGATACAAACATTATTTAAATTAAAGATTAAAAAAACCATGATAAAAATTCTGAAACAAACTTTAAACTGACGCAGAAAAAATAAGCTAAACCTTAAACACTTGTGAACTTTGTTTGATCTTGGTTGTCATAAAAAAACAATATTAGTATAAGCATATTATCTTACCCTAGTATGGTTGTCATAGAAGAAATAATATTTATTAGTTTTTAAATAGATAAATACCTTTGGAGGCTTGAAGGGATAATCTTGTGGAAATGTGATATCCAAAAAAAATATTCCTCCAGCATATGGGGAACCTTGCGGCCCCATTATTGTAGCCAGCCATTCATATAAATTGTCTCCTTTTGGAGCAGCACTAAATTACATAACAGCAAAAATTTTATTAACAGAAAAGAATTTCAGAAAATTTGAATTAACAAACACAATAGAGACCTGCAATTAGGAGGAGGATCAAGAGATAGTTCTCCAAGCTCTCTTTGTATTCTGAAACAACCATTTATTTAGAATAAAATTTACAAGTAAAAATTGTAAAAAAAAAATATAAAAATATCTTTAATAAGCATATGAAATGGATTTTAAGTTAACCACAAGTTTTAAAAATTACAATGGTTATTTTTAGAACTTTTTGTATATCTAGGTTAAATAACCTAGATATACAATGTCTTTTGGAAAGCAATTATTTTTGAGTTAAGCAGTGATAAATAGACAATGAATCACAAAAGAATATGCTTATATCCATTAACAGCACACAGGATTCACTGTATCATAAAAACACATAGGATTCACTGCATTATAGCAACACACTGGATTCACTACATCACAATAGCACACTGGATTAACTTAGAGATTAGATCAATGACAGTAGTTTTTTGTCTTAAAAAATTAATCTCACACAGGTATAAAGATATCAGGATTTTTTAATTTTCTTTTATTTAATTCTTTGATATTTTTTTTTATACCTGGATAGCTCAGTTAGTTAGAGCATCAAACAAAATGTTAATAACATGGACTGTTGTGCAATTTAATTTGTAACAGATGCTACATTGAACTAGTCTTTATGATTATTTGTCGCTGTTCCTATGCTAAGCCAACTATATTTTTGGATATAAGAGCATCATATAGCAAAATATAGCATGAAATTCAAATAAATAAGTTTTGTTATTTTTTTAAAATCTAAGTTTTGTTATTTTTTTAATAATATAATAATAATTCAAATGCTGTTAATATAGAGCGCCAGGCAATATCTATGACAGCCAACACAATACTTGTCTAAAAATTTAACTGCAACCTGTTAATCTTGTTCAATATTATCTGCAAGTCAATCAGTCTGGATTTAAACTCTTCGACTGATGAAGACTTCACTACCGATTCCGGTAAATTATTCCATCTAAAGACATCCCTGTTTGTAAAGAGTGTTGTGTATTTAAACAATTTTTAACAAACTGATTTAACACGATGTTTATAACCTCTAATATTGGATGCAGGACCTGGTGTATTGATTGAATGCATTTGTAACTGGACTTTCTTCATATCAATGGATTCAAAACCTTTATATAATTTATACTGTTGTATAAGGTCACCTCTTAGTTTTTGAACTTTTTAAGTTGTTAGATCTTATATTCTCAGTCTTTAATTATATCTCAGATGTCTTAATTCTGGTATCAATTTAGTTGCTCTTCTTTGAACTTTCTTAAGTTCTTTGATATCTTTTTTATAATAGGGATTCCAAGCTTGAATCGCAAACTCCAAATGAGGTCTAACGTACGTGCAATAAAGCATTTTCATGAGGTACTTATCTTTATATCCAAAAGTATTATTTAATATTGAAAGCATATTGTTTGCTTTACTGGCAGCATTCCTTACTTGTCTTTCCCATTTTAAATCCTTGGATATATAAATACCTAAATCTTTTTTAAGAGTAGATTTTTCAATTTCTTTTAGTTCACCATCATTTTTCATGAAATAAGAATATCTTTTATTGCTTGCACCAAAATGCATTAATTTACATTTCTCAAAATTCAAACCCAGTTTCCATTCAACAGACCCTTCTTCAAGTTTTTTTGTCATTTTGAAATGATTTTGAATCAACCTTGGTATAAATAACAGCGATAATTTTATTGTCATCAGCATACAAACAACATTTATTAAGAAGTCTGCTTGGTAAATTGTTTATGAATATCTAGAAAAAGAGTGGGCCAAGAACAAAACCCTGTGGGACTCCACTTAACACATCAACCCAATTTGCCTTGCATTTTCCCACCACTACTCATTGTTTCCTATTTGATAAAAATGATTCAATCCATTTAAGAGACATACCAACATTACCGGAAGCATAAACCTTAGCACATAATTTTATGCGGGATACTATGTCGAATGCTTTTCGAAAGTTGGTATACAAAATGTCAATTGGAATACCGTATAATAATGCATTTGTTAAGGTATCAAAAAAAATTTAATAAATTTGTTGTACAACTCTTACCTTTTAGAAGCCATGTTGTTCCTTTGCTAATAGTTTGTTTGTTATTAAATGCTTGATTATATTATCAGCAACTATTCTTTCTAATATTTTGCATGGTATTAACGTCAGAGATACTGGTCTGTAATTTGTTGGTTTCAACTTACTCCCTGTTTCAATATAGATGTTATATTAGCCTTCTTCCAAATATCAGGTACAGCACCATTTTCTGTAGATTTTTTAAATATTAAATAAAGAGGATATGAAATTGATGAACTGCATTATTTTAGAACAAAAGGATGTATTAAATCATCTCCAATTGATTTTTCATCTCATCAAATCATCTCCATATTGATCTTCCAATTGATATATCAAGAGCCTTTAATCATTTCCTGTTATCTCAACAGCTTCTAATATCGTGTTTAGTTGACAGTTTTCAATATTTTGGTTTACATCTTTATCTTCTAGATATACAGAATGCAAATATTTATTAAATTCTTCAGCAATAGCCATTTGATCAGTGACAATTTTTTTCTCACTGTTCTTGATCGATGTAATTTGATTTTTTACCAATTTTTTCTCATTAATATACATACAAAGTAGCTTCAGATTTATTTTACAATTATTAACAATCTCCTTCTCAAATGACTTAATGTTTTCCTTTGTTTCGTTTCTGATTTTAATTTTTAAACAATTATATTAAGTTTTAATTGATTAAAAAAGTTCCTAATTAGTTGATTTGTTTAAAAGCTACATTTTATTTTTTAACTTAATTTTTGATTTTAGAGCAGGAGTCGTCCAGCTTTTTTATTATTATTATTTGTTTTAGAGTTTTTAATTACTGGAATATATTCTTGTGACGCATAATTGTAATGAAACAGAAACAATTCATACTGTGCATTGATTAATTCGTTGTTAAATTCCTTAACCCAATCGACGTTGTCAATATACTTTGAAAATAACTTGTAATTACCTTTATGATACAATTTTATAGGCTTCTTAAGTTCATTACTCAGATTAGATTCTTTTAGTATTTAGTTTTTTAGTACATATTTGCATTTTAATAAATGATGACCTTGCTTTGTATCACCTAAAAGGGATAAGTGAACAATAGAACAGACTTTTTCTTTATCGTAGTAATTAGAAAATCCAAAACATTTTTTGAATCAAAGTTTGCTTTTTGGTAAGTTGGATCACTAATGCATTGATATAAGAAGCAATTTTCAAGACAACCTATAAATTTATTAGGTTGAGAATCACTCTTAGTAGAAGAGAAAGGGGAATTAATTTCGGACCAATCAATCGTGTTATAGTTAAAATCACCGGTAATGGTTAAATCACTAAATATTTTACAATCAATACTTAATTTAGAAGAAATTATCAATTCCAGAATGGTATTGTTATTATCCTGAGTTGCTGATGGTGATCGATATATGCATCCATTTAGTACTTTTTTATTACCAAAACATAAACAAGTCTATATCTGTTCAATATCAATACAATTTAGTTGCTTAATAATAATTTCTATTGAATTTATGTTGCTTTTTGCGTAAATACAAACTCCACCTCCATATTTCAGCCTATCTTTTCTAAAAATGTTATAATTGATCATGTTAACATCTGATCCAACAGTAAACAATGTTTCTGTGACACAGATTACATCCTTTTCATAAATATGTGTCAGAAATCTTAACATGTCAATTTTATTATTAAGAGATGTTGGATTTGTATACTATTTTATTAACTCTAGATTATTAGTAACTTTTGATAAAACTAGATTTTACTTTTTTGTCTTGATTAATTGAGCCTGGTGAAATTCTGCCATTATTGAACACATTTTTATATTCCATAAAAGTTAATGACTCGTAATTAATTAGTTTTGATTTCGGGTTATTTATAAGTGATTACTATTAAAAAATTTTAACAAGTTTGTTATTACGTATACCATAATGGTAAACCAAAGGTTATAAATTTTCTAAATTTTGTTATTTGCACTGATCTCAATATATTGATCTCACTGATCTTTTGTCTCCCTCTTACGTAATTTGGATATACAAGTTTAGTAATTGCTGTTCTAAATTAATAAAAATAACTAAGAACAGCAATTTAGATTGTACAATAGATTGAAAATGAGGATATTAATACATCAGTATTAATAGGCACATAGTATTAATGTTACAGTATGTGCTATAAATATAACATATATAAAGCTTAAACTTATATAGTTTTAAAACCTTAAACATCTAAAAGAGATGATCAAAAATTTTTAAAAAGTATCAATATCTCAAGTGTTTATTGTTTTCTTAATTCTAAACACATTTTATTGTTTTGTTTTATGTTTTGTATTTTTTTAATTACTCTTTCTTGATTTAATTTTTTTTTTTTTTTTTGGAGGGGGGGGGGGGGGGAGGGGGGATTTTTATTTCATATCTGTTCAAATTTTTTTATTTGTTTAATGATATTGAAAATTGGAATAACTTTCTATTATAACTTTATTTAAAATATATTTGATATAATGTTATTTATTAATTTATAACAAAAAAAGATTTTTAAACATAATTTTGAAAACTTTAAAAGAAAAGAAAAAACTCACAATAAACCTATATGTATTGGTTTATTTTTTATTAATTTATTTTTTATAATTAAAAATGTCAATAGTGCAAATAAATATGTTTTTTGTATATTAATTTTAGTATTTTAAATAAATAATAACAACAACTATTTAAATAATACTAATAACAATAAAAAAAAAAAAGAGAATATGTAGGTAGGTGCATATCAGTTGATTTAACAATTAAAGTATTCAACTATTTTATCATAGCTTGCCTGGCATATGTGTTGTAAAGATATTTTTTGTCTTGCTATTTTTTTAAATTTAATATGAACATATTTACTTTATAAAAAGTAAAAAAGTTAAACTTTACTTCTGTGTAGTTCTTTTTTTCACTTATCTTTGCTAATATTGAATTTACTTATCAATAAAACTTTGTTGTTATTCAGATATAAAATTGATTTTGAAGGAATGGTGAAGCTTTTAAAGCTAAAGCATTGTAAATAAAGCAAAAGATACCACAAACAACAACAAAGTTCCATAACAAAGCTACCCTTACCCAAATATGACATTCTAAAATTGATCACAGTTTTATTAAGCAATTTAATGTTGTAATCAAATTGTGTTACTTAAATGGGCTTAACTCTTTGCAGGATTGTTACTTTTTTAATGAAATGTTTATATTACAATACTAACTTAGCCTTTTTCTAATAAAAAATAACAATCAAATATATTATTAGTTTGAAACATTTACATACATACCTATAATATGACAATTAATTCAAAGATTTCAAGTCACAATTTAATTCACATTTTAAAGATATTACAATTACAAATTAGCGTTATTATTATTTCAATTTTTCATTTAATTTTTTTTTCAACTGTATAAAATTATTAACTTTTAGATAAGCTATGTATATGATCATATGATCAATTTAATAATAATTAAAAAGCAATTTTTAAATATTCATAGACTTTATACTTGCTTAACTTAGAAACTTTTTTTAATTATAGTAAATAAATTTTATATATATATATATATTTAGTTATTATTTTATATTTCTATACTTTCTACTGGATTCTAGTAGATTTACCTTCCAGCTCCTATTCTTTTTCGGGACTCTTTTTCTTTTTTTTTTACTTCTTGTTTCTCAGCCATTTTTTTGTTCCATTTGTGAAAATCGTAAAAAGTTATTTACTTTTTAGCCATACTCTGAATTCCCAAAACAAGTCGTTTTAAAGTTTTTAATGGAGCGCAAAAATGAGGCAAAAGCTTCATCTTCAACGCCGCTTTTATAAAACCTTAACGCTTTAAGTTTTTAAAAAGTTCAACGCTATAGAGAACTTTGCCTTTTTTCTACAGGGTTTTCAGTTTAAATTATTTTTTATTTAGCTTTTTTTAAAGGCCACACTTTCTAGTAAGTTGACATCAAATAGAAACTGTGGAAAATGACACCTTTTTATTCTTTGACGCGCTTTCTAAAATCGAAAAACGTTCTAAAAATAAAGGGATTTTAAATATTCTTAGTCTACATTGTTATGCGCCTAATTCTACTTTAATAAAATTTGAAATTTAATTATAAAATATAAGCAGTTTTAAAGTCAAGCCAGGGCCGCCTAGATGGAAAGGGGGGCGTTGGGTACATTTTATTTAATTTTAATCTTTAATTCCTTTGAGAAATAAATACTATATAAAAAATTCATTTCGATTTTGAAGCAAATGAAAAACTTTTTTTATTTAAAAAAAAATAAGTAACACACATCTTAGAGTAAAAATGTCATTTCCAGTTTTTGAAAGCATTATTCAGGGTCCCAAGGCAGAAAAAAGTTGCAAGAGTGTGGCTTCCATATAGTTTTAAAAAAAAGGCATCTTATAACTCTACGTACGACCAAATAGTCAAGGTATAGGTTAACAAATTTACTTTTTTATTCTCAATCTTATATTCATAATTTCATTCCAAAACTGTAAAAGCAGTTATTTTTTAAACGTACCACGCTACCATCAGCGATAATAAACCCGTGAGTCCCAGAAAGCCATCTTCCTCTTCAAATTTTTCAACGGTCTTTGAAAAAGATGATGATATAGGGTGAGTTTGGTACGCATTCTTGTTTTATGAAAAACCTGCAGATATTAAAAACGTATCATTTAATATCAGCATATTCTGAAGACACATAATTTAATATCTGCAGATATTAAAAACAAACAACAAATCTTAAATACCTTTTTTAATTTAGGATCAAGAGGCATTCAACAGGGTAATCAAGCAGTTAGAAACGACCCCGTTTTGTGGAGGAGGTTTTATTCAAAGTCGAACGCAATCTTGTTATACTAAATGGGCCACCTCAGAATCCAGCACTTTTTCGTAGAGATTCTACAGACAAAAAAGTTCCTGCCTCCATTTTTTACATAACTTCTCTCAACGGAGAGAATATTAACAGAAACTGGCATACCTAGAGTTAAACTGCAAAAGCTTTTGTTTGTTTTCCCTGCTCTTTTATTAGACAAAAGTATAATTTTGGCCCTGAATTTCAGTCTCTCCTATGGAATAGCGGAATAAAATATAATTGGCGAAAGCTAGAAAAAAAGATTAAAATCCACCAGTGTAATGCTTAACACAGAAATCACTACATCGTCTGGAAATTAACTTTTTAAGCCTTGCAAAATCAGACCGGGATTGATTCAGAAAATTGAAAAGTCAATAAGAAATAAGAATTTTTTTTTTTTTTACAACTTTAATAAATTTACACATCGTTACGTTATAACTACATGACATAATATAATCCAACGTAAAAATATAACATAATAATACCACGTATAACATAGCATAATAAAAATTGGTTTAATAAGTATAACTAAGTATAGCGTAAATTAATAGTGTTGCTTATCATAAAAACTACCAATATTTTTAAAAAATAAAAGACTAAAAATAAGAAAAGAAAAAAAAAGACAAGAATTTTTTTGATACTTAAGATATATACATGTTGTTGTAAAGAAAAACTCGTAGAAGTTTATGAAGACTTTTCATCGAGTACCTCTTTAAATGATTAAGTAAAGTCTATTTCATTTTTATATATACTCAAAAGTGGTTAAACAATATACAGTCAGTGATACACATAAATATTTAGTATAAATTTTAATGTTAAGTTTAATACATGTTGATATAATTGTTGGTATTAAGTATGAGGTGTTTTAATTTATTTTTCAAGTTTGCAGCATAATTTAATACTTTAAGTTCTATACTTTTGGATACGATTTTGTTATACAGGTACGGACCCCTGTAGGAAATAGAAAAACGTGAGAACTTTGTTGTTCCTTTGGGCAATGTGAAGTTGCCTGTTGCTCTTGTTAGATACCTATTAGAGTTTACTTGAAGGAAGTTATCTAAAAAATGCGACGGAACTAATCTAAGTTTGTATTTAAGCATAAATAGTACATTTTGGTAGATGTTGATTTGGTAAACATTTAGTGCATTCAAGGTTTTTAGTAAGGCTTTATAAGAGTTTATCTTTATTATAAACTAATCTTGATGCATGTTTTTGACTTATTTAAATAGTACTCAATTTGGATTTGTGTGTACTTGCCAATGTAATATTAGCGTATGTCAGATAACTTTGGATATATTAGCGTATGTAAGATAACTTTGGATAATATTAGCGTATGTAAGATAACTTTGGAAAAATAAAGCGATTTAAGATTATGTTGGGATAACATAGGTTTAACTTTGTAGAGTATCCTGATATTTTTTGAAATTTTGGTGTTTATTGAACTTATATGGGCTCTCCAAGATATATTTTTGTCAATTATTATCCCAAGAAATTTAGTTGTTTCTGTTCTTTCAATATTTACCTTATCTATTTTTAGTGAGGGAAGGGTAGTTGGTATACTATTTTTTTGTTTTTTGGAATGAAGCAATATGTATTTTGTTTTTTGTGTATTTAGTGATAACTTATTTAATTTCAACCGTATATTTAATCTTTTAAGCTCTTTGTTCATACATTCAAAAAGGTCTTTGATTGAGTTTGATGAATAAAATAAGTTTGTGTCATCTGCAAACATAAAACATCAAGTTTTTCCGAGGCTTTTGTAAGGTCGTT
Source organism: Hydra vulgaris (assembly GCF_022113875.1). Classification (NCBI taxonomy): domain Eukaryota; kingdom Metazoa; phylum Cnidaria; class Hydrozoa; order Anthoathecata; family Hydridae; genus Hydra; species Hydra vulgaris. The sequence goes on from NC_061163.1 coordinate 49,011,240, forward strand.
AGTATATAGAAGAAACAGAAGAGGTCCAACAATGGAACCTTGGGGGACACCGCACTTAACTCTTAGTAGTTTTAAGTGTTTATAATTATCTGGAAAAACACATTGTTGTCTGTTACTTAGATAGTTTTTGAACCAGTCAAGGGTTATATTTTTTATCCCATAGCTTTCCATTTTTTTATGTAAGGTATTATGATTTCTAGTATCAAACGCTTTTGACAGGTCTATAAAGATACCTAGAAAAAACTTTTTTTTATCAAAAGAATCACTTATATTGTTAACTAGATCTAGATTGCGTGTTCAGTTGAATATTGTTTTTGGAAACCAAATTGCTTTTTATGTAGGATTCTATTTTGGATTAAATACTCATACAATCTGTTATAGATTATTCTTTCAAGAAGCTTAGAAAAGGTCGGGAGTACCGAGATTATTAATTAAGTATGATTCACCTGTTTTAAATATTGGTACTACTTTAGCTTAACCGGTACAAATCTTGTTTTAATCGAAGAATTAAAAGTTTCAAATATAGATTTATTTATCGTTGTAAAGACATTTGCCACTACCCTACTAAAGATATCAACTATACCTGGAGTTTTATTTAATTTTAAGGAACTTAGAGCAACATTTAGTTCATGGTAGTTTAGTTCTTTGTATTTTAGTTCGCTTAGGTATGACTTAAATGAGTTATCAGGAAACTTTATTTTTGAGGCAAGATTAGGGGCAATATTAACAAAAAACTCGTTGACTTTTTCAGCAATCTTAATTTTGTCACTGTACTCTATATTGTCTATGACGATTTAAGCAGGTAAATTATTTAGTTTAACTTTTTTGTTCCCAAATATCTCTTTTATCGTATTCCATGTTTTTTTAATATCAACAACTGCATTTTTTATTCGGTTCGAGTAGTAATTTTTCTTCGAACTTTTTTTATTCTTTTAAATAAATTTTAATATTGTTTGTAAGTATTTAAATTTTTTTCATTTCTATTTTTTTAATACTTGATGTAAAGTTTTTGTTTTTTTTAAGATTTTTTTATACCTTTAGTAATCCACGAACATTGTAAGTATTTTACTTTTAATTCTTGTTCTATTATAGGGAAGTGATTATCATAGTACTTTAAGAATATTTCTGTAAGCGGAGTATAATATTCATTATAAGCGGAGTTGGTATGCCCAAGGTTGAACTCTTGGTAAATCCTGTCGCACCTCACAGCCGATATTGAGTTATTAAACTGCTGAATAATAAAATTATTAATTTTTCGTTTATAGACTTTGATTTTAGAGTTATTATTTTTTGTATCTTGAAAAAAGGAAAAGTATATTAAAAAGCGATCATATATATCCGTATTGATTACACCTGCTTTTTATGAAGAATCATAAAATGAATTAGTCAATATGTTGTCTATTGCAGTGATTGAATTTAATGTTACCCGGGTTGGTTGGTTTATTATAGGAAAGATGTAGTGTTGAAACATATCGTCAAAAAAAGTTTTGTTAACAGCATCTTCATTGCACTGTAGACAGTTTATATTTATGTCACCAATACAGAATAATACTTTGTGCTCTTTGTTACTTTTTAGAAATAATTGTTTTAAGTGATTTTAAAAGTTTTTTATATCACCTTCGGGCGGTCTGTAAGAGGTGGGCACTAGTATACTTTTTAGTTTTTTGTTTATTATTTCAATTGTAAAGACCTCGCCATCGGCATCAAAAACTGAAAGATCATCTCTAAATTTAGTTGTCAGATCATTATGAATGTATATCATAATTCCACCTCCTCGTTTTTTCTTAATTTTTTAAAATTTTCTTATTTCGTAAATTCGCGACAAAAAACTTTATTAAATTTAATTGTTGCTTATTTACCTTGGTTGCGAAGATTTTTGACTTCTTCCCAAAGTTTCTTTCTCTCTTCCATCGTCTCTTTAGCAAAGTCTTCTTGTATATATATTTATTTTTCCATTATTATTGATGGAACTCCGGACGTGTCTCATACGGAACAAATCACTTTCGTTCTTTGATTTTTCCGCCTATGATCTGGCAACCAATGGGTAGTAAAAGTTTTCTGAAGGTAGAAAATCTGGAGAAAAAAAAGTGTTTTGATATTGCGAAGCTGGTCATAGACGTTTTGGATCAAAGTAAAACTGATTTAAAAAACTGTAGAGGCCATACTATGTATGTACTGTAGGCTTTGATAACAGGGCTAGGCTATCCAGTGTATACAAGGGAGTGCAGGCCATCATTCTTGAGGAAAATCTTCAAGCTTTGTTCATGCCTTGCAGTGCGCATAGTCTCAATCTAACTGGCGTTTATTCTGCAGAATCCTCTACTGTAGTCAAGAACTATTTTGGCAACATCCAATCGTTGTATAACCTTTTTAGTAGTAGCCCCATGTGCTAGAAAATTTTGACTGAGGCAATTAGGCAGTCCCTTCACCAAACGTCTCAAACAAGATGGGATGTGGGCATAGAGGCTGTCCGGCCATTGTTGAAACGACCAAAAAAATACTGAAGTCCTTGAAACTTCTTGAAGAACTTGATTTAGAAGATCAACAACTGACTTTAGTTAAGGCACTCAAAAACTTGATTTAATCATTTGAATTCATTGTCTTGATTTCTTTCTGCTTTAAGGCTCTCCTATGTGTCAAGGATGCCAAACGTTTGTCTTGTTATCTAAAGAAAGATAACAAGACAAATTTTTTAAAGACTCTAATCGATGATCTTAACCAACTACGTTTTTCTTGGCCCCAAATCCTCCAAGAAGCTAAACTGATTGCATCTGGGTTAGTTTTGTTTGGGTTTCAAAATGATTTTGTAAAGAAGAGAGCAAGGAAAAGGAAAACACTTCACGACGAGTCGATGAACACAGATCACTTCCACGAAGAAAAATCAAAGGGTTTTGAGGTGAACGTATTTAATGTTGCTCTTGAAACGCTGCTCCAGCTGATAAAATACGGAATGGATACAGCTCAAAAGACGACGGATATTTTTTCGTTCATATGTTCTCCGTCTCCTTCTAGTGATTTAGAAAATCTTAGTCAAAAAGAAAAATGCAAAGTCCTAGCAAACCTCTACGTAAATGATGTAAAAGAAGAGAAGTTGGCAGAGCCGTCCTGAGGGGGGCATAGGGGCGTCTAGTACAAAACTTATTTTTGGCTTAGTTGGCAAAAAATTTTTTTGGCATTGGCGGCAAATAACAGACACGCTACCTCCCCCCCCTATCCCCCACCACTTTCTTTAAAATCTCTTCGGGACAGCCCTGGAAGTTGATTGAAGGAATCTGTCATAAAGATGTTCTGAAGCGATCAAATACTTTAAAACAAATAGAATCTCTTTCTTCTATCAAATTGCTCAGCAAAATCTACCAGAAAGGTCTTCAGCCAATATTTCCATTGATCTGCATTTTGCTTCTCATTTTTAATACAATCCCGATTTCAGTGGCTGAAGGCGAGCGCTCTTTATGTAAGCTTGCCCTCATCAAATCCAAACTGCGATCAACAATGACTGAAGAACGCCTTACTAACCTTATGGTGATTTTAATTGAAAACGACCAAAATCGTGACCGTTATTATTTGTGCTGTTGTTGCTAATTATTTTTATTGTTGTTATTAATTGAGTGTTTTTATATTCTTTCTGTCTTTTTATTAAATTTATTATAGCTTAATCATTTTTTTTAATTAATTTAATTTACGCTTGTTTTTATTTATTAATACTGCTGTTGAATTTTTTGTTTGTTTATTTTATTTAGGTGTCACTCCATTAACTAGTTTCTAACTATATTTTATTTAAAAACAGCCGATGCGCAGTGGTAGCTCACTTGCTTCAGAAACGTAAGAACCGTGGTTCAAACCCTACCTCTGGGCAAGTTTTGCGACATCGGTTGGGAAGGAGGCGTGAACTTCCTATCAAATGTTATTCCGCGGTGCTCTGTGATAAGACCGTAAGGACTTCTTGAAGCACCTAAAATCAACATAAAAAAAAAATAATAATAAAAAAATAATAATAATAATAATAAAAAAAAAAAAAAAAACTATATGAGGGATACCTAACCTAGTTTTGTAAAATTATAAAAATTTGTAATTTTCAATTTTTGGTTAAATAAATGGATAAAATTAAATTGTATTTGTATTTTCTTTTTATCATATATAACCAAGTTCAAATATAGAGAGTTTATTTGCAGCGTTAATACAAAAATAATTATTGTTTTCATTTAAGTCTAATGTGACAGTAGACATAAGGAAAATAAAAAAAAAAAAAAAATCATGCTTAATTCAATATACCCAGGAATCGAAATATTGCCTAGGGTCAAATTTTGTTCGGGCACCGAACAAAAATTGACCCTAGACATTACACAGTTTCTGTGCGGGCCTGGGCAAAGCAAACCTTTTTTGATAAACTAATTTTTTTGAGCCAGGCGGTTGCCCCAGTGTTTTTGAGTTTTTTTTGAGCTCCAGTTCTTAAACCACATGGTATGGGCCTCAATTTAAAGTTTTTATTTAATTAGTTTATATGCAAAAAATTTAGCGCAAATTAAGTAGTTTAGCTAAGTGTAATATAGTAGTTTAGTAGCTTTCTTTATTAATTGTTCACGCCTAACACTTCAAACACGTTTATATACTTTGAAAGCGACCGCCGTTGATAATAGCTGATTTTATTAATATTTTATAAAGATAACCAAAAATTTACTGTATGTTATGAAAACTGTCATCATACTTTTATATTGTCATTTTATAATAGCTATGAAACAAACTGATTGCTTTGTCTTTCAACCTCTACCACTAAAACTAAGCTTCTGGTTTTAAACTAATACCAATCAGCTTTTTTCTACTTTTTATTTATTTTTTCTGTTTATATGGATGGTTAAGCGCCAAACTATATATATATATATATATATATATATATATATATATATATATATATATATATATATATATATATATATATATATATATATATATATATATATATATATATATATAGTCGGAGTCTTTTTGGGACTCTGCATTCCTGTTGCGAACCCTATATACTATACTTAAAATTTTTAAGTGCACTGAACAGCAATTGCTTTTAATTTTTTTTGATTTAATGAATTTTGTTAGAGACTTATAAACTTTGCGTCTAATTATCTCATTTTAACATACTCTTTGCATAGGCTGGTTTGTCTCAACGTCATCCATATTTGAGGGGCTCAGCGTATAAGTGGTCTAACTCACGTTTTTGAAATTTTCCCGATAATCACAATACATTGAGTATGTAGTTTGTTGTGGAAAAAGTGCCGAACCCCAAAACCCATTCATTGCTGCTATCTATCATATTTACCTTAACAGAAAAATAAAACATGAATTGTGGAAAAGTTGACTATTAGACACTCAACATAGCAAAAACAAACAGCTCAGATTTGAAAGGCTTTCTAATTGAAAGTGGTTGTAATGATTCAGATATAGATAACAAATCTTCGTTAGCGTATGATGTTAGTAAAGGTATGTATATAACTAATGCAGCATCAAGATATAGTTTTCATTGAGTTTATCCTACAATAATATAGTTTCTAGCCTCAATGTTGTTTAGGTAGCTTTTTCTCTTCTAATTTTTTCAAAACTGACATGCACTTTTTTATTGCAGATTCAAGTATAGGGGATCAATATGTTGAAGAAAACGCAAGATCTATATCTATATTAACAGCAGTTAATAGTATGTATTAATTGTCTAAAAATAAATAGGCTTTACAAGGAATTTTTGAGTCCCTATTGTTACGGTCTAGGACCAATTGTTAACAGTGGTGTTAGGCCTAGCATAAGAGTAATTTAGTTTGATGTGTTAGGAATCCATTCTTATTTGAAAATAATTTTTACCTAATATTTTCATTGCAGATTTAAATGTTAATCTTGTTTGGAGAAGTAGGAGAACACGCTTCTCCCAGGATGTACAAGAACCCAGTCTCTTTCGAAAAGAAAAAAACAGGATGTACAAGAGGAAACCCAGTCTCTTTCGAAAAGAAAAAAACAGGATGTACAAGAGGAAACCCAGTCTCTTTCGAAAAGAAAAAAACAGGATGTACAAGAGGAAACCCAGTCTCTTTCGAAAAGAAAAAAGAAGACAGACATAGTCGTAAACGAATTGTATATCCAGAACTACACAAAAGAAATATTCTGAAACGAAAAAGGTCAACAGCGGAAGGATATGTTACAACAAAGGGCAAAGTAGTTGAATCAAAGATTTTTATTAACAGAGATTGTGCTTGCAATCTAGAGTGCTTATAATAGTGCAGTAAATAGTTGTTCGCCATAATAATCAAATTTTTTCTAACTTTTACACTACTAACTGGGATTTAAAAAACGTCTTTGTAATGGGTTCTGCTGATATAAAAGAAAAATACAGAACGTATACTGCATCAAATAACTCCCGTAGGGCAAATAGTCTTACCTATAAACTAACTGATACATGTGAAAATATTAAAAAGATTTGCAAAAAGTACTTCAAAGACACATTGCAGATACTAATACCATCTGCTATTTTCCTTGCTAAAATGTTTGTTACTGGGACAATAACAAATATTTTAGCAAGGAAAAAAACCGATGGTACACCTATCGAAGACCGCAGAATCGACTCCACAAAATAAAAACATCTAAGACTGCAAAATCGACTCCACAAAATAAAAATATCGAAGACCTCAAAATTGACTTCACAAAATAAAAATATCGAAGACCGCAATATCGACTTCACAAAATAAAAGTAGTGATGAAGATACCGAATATCTTCAAAAATTTATTCGCTTATTTCCAATGTACCAATCCCATTATAGCCGAAAGGACAAACAGTACAGAAATTATTTGCCTCCAATTTTACGAATATCCACGATGTACAAAAACATGTTTGCAATTGCAATGAAAATCATTACACCCCACTTTCAATTTTTGTATTTTAAAACATATTCAATTCAAAATTCAATTTACATTTTTACCATTCGCAATCAGGTACATGTCAAAAATGTGATCTATTAAACAATAAAATAAAGTGTCTTTCAGAGGGTGAAGAAAAGAACACTATTGGGAGGGATATTATTATTCATCAAGAGATGTCTGTAAAAGCAAAAAAATAAATCAAAAAAGATACATTAGATGCTTATACAAATCCAAACAAGAGGGTATTAGTTTTCGACCTACAAAAAACTCTACCGACACCAGTGCTTAGTACAGGAATAGCCTGCTATAAAAGGCAAGTATGAACTTCTTGAACAATTTTGGACAATCTTGGAATCCATGATGAAAACTTAAAGACAGGACTTTTGAATGTATGGAGTAAGAAACAAGCGCCTAGAGGTACTCAAAAGATAGGTTTGTGTATCCTCGAACATGTTTTTTGAAACATACTAGAAACTGTGACCCATTTAGTATTGTATAACGATAGTTGTGGTGGACAAAATCATAATATAAAAATGTCTCTTATGTTACAATATATTTTGCACAAATCTCTATCTCTGAAAACTATTAAACAGAAACTTTTTGTACCAGGGCATAGTTTTTCCTCCTGCAACCGGGACTTTGCTGTGATTGAAAAAGCTAAATAAATGAAGAACCAAATATTTGTTCCAGATTATTGAATAGACATTATTAAAAATGAAAACAATAGAGCCCCAAAGTTTATTGTAAGAAAAATGGAAACTCATGAATTTCTCAGTAGAAAATCATTGGAGAGTGAAATAACAAATAGAAAAAAATTAATAAATGACGTAAAGGTTTTGTGGCTAAAGACATGCTAAATAAATTTAGAAAAAGTATTACCACGCTTATTTCAAATGAAACAAACACGTTTAGAAAGTGCCATATTCATGTTGTTTGACGTAGCAACGCGAAATCGCGGACAGCCATCTGGCACTATCAATATTAAACTTGAGCCCTTGTACCCCAATGGTAAAAAGTTCGCAAAAGAAAAGCTAAGTGATCTCTTTGAGCTAATGCAATTCATACCGCGTTTCCATCATCTTTATTATCTTGCTCTTAAAGGTGACGAGGAAGTAATTGATTTGGGTCTAACTGATGATTTTGGTAACGAAGACATAAATCAGTACATCTTACATATATAAAAGAATTATTAACAACTCATTGACAAATTATCTGTTTATTAACAATATTTTCAAAAATTTGAAGAGGTAAAGTTGCCTAACCTTTTTGTTATTGCAGAACACAGTAATATAGTGTACTAACTTTTTGGTAGATATACTAGTGTTTTTTTTCACCTGTCTTTATAATAAATACTATCCATCTGAAATCATACTTTTTCCTGCTATTTTCAAAAAGATCCTTAAAGTCTTTTCTAGTTTATAAAAAATTTTCAGTTCATTATTCAATAGAGTGTTCCACAGCTTAGGTCCTCTGTTAGTAATTGATAACTTAGTAGCTGAATAGAATATTTTGGAAAAATATAATTGTTTTTTGAAAACCTGGTAAGGTACATGTGATTTATTTTTTCAAAAAGTTAATTAAATAAGATTTTTTTTTATCAATGTAAAGATAAAAATATAGTAAAGATTTAGTTTATAGACATTTTGAAAATGTGTGAGATAAATAATCTGCGTTTAAGATTATTTTTTTGGCTTTTTTTTTATATTAGGCAATTTTTTTTTACTTTCGTGCTGCACCAAGCAACGTCTGCATAATTTAAGTAGCACCAAGCAACGTCTGCATAATTTAAGTTGCAATGAATTAAAGAAAACTATAAGTTTTTCATACAAGATAAATTTAACTTTGTACCTTATACCCATACTTTTTATATTTTATTTTAAATAAGGCTTATGTGGTCCCTCCAAGTTAAATTTTCATCCAGTATCACACAGTATCACATGTAAAAAAATCACATGTAAAAAGTTCAAGTAGCTGATCATGATTTTAAAGTTGTTGCGCTTATAATCAAAACGTTTTTGTTTTTCAGTATTAATACTAAAAAACGAAAACATTTTGCTAAGTAAGGTCAAGGCCGGCGCGGGGGGTGTGACCCCCCCCCCATCAATGATTTTTAGTCGGCAAATTTCACCCTTAGTCGGCAAATGTGACCCATTTTGACTAGTTAGTCGGCAAATGTAGACCCTGTCGATAGGTTAGTCGGTAAAGTCAGTCGGTAAATGTCGTTATGGCAGTCGGTAAATTTTAAAAAACGAGGAATTTTTTATTTTTTTATTTTTAGACAGCAAAAGTTGTAATAGCACTCCCCCCCCCCACGTGACACCTACTCGCGCCGGTCCTGGGTAAGGTACAACATCAAACAATTGCTAAATTTATCTTTAAAAAAAAAAAAAATTTTTTTCTAATAAATTGCTACTTAAATTATGCAAACGTCTACCAATCTACCAATAAGTAGAGATAACGTCTACCAATCTACCAATAAGTACCAATAAATACGTTTCCATTACAAAAGATTAAATTTAATAAAAAATAAGAAGCATAAATTGAATGTATTATAATATTCTTGATAAGATAGGTTATATTGTTTAAGAGAACTTGTAATAGACTGAAATAAATCTTACCATTGAATCTTTCTTTTATATTAATATGTAAATCTGGCCGGTAAGCTAAGAAATTCTTTCTACACTCAAAAACTAATGACATTCGACAATTAGCTTATCATACTAGTTTTGCAAAATATTGTTTGCTTTCATTTATATTCATTTCGAAATTTAAAATTGAATCTTTCAAAAATTTTAATGTGCATTTTTAGGCTGGAGGGAAAATTTAATTTTAGAATATCTTTACGCTTTTTCTGCTAAAAAATGTTTAATCTTTTTTTTTAATTTTGACTTTAGTAAACCCTAACAGTAACGATGTGCATCTAGTTCTCTAATTAGGTGTGAATCCAATCGTACGTTCTTTGTCTATATTTATCACAAGATAAATTTTATGATAACTTCTATTAAAGTAAACATTTTTACAGATCTTTATCAAACAAAATTATCAAATGATATTTGTAAAGTTAATTAGTATTTTATTCAAGATACTGTTATCTTTGTCTTGATGAAAAGTTGGAAACTGCCGAATACATGTTCTCTCCATGGTCCTTGTGACTTACATCTCTTCTATTTCTCGTCTAAGTTTGTTTAAACTTGGAGTAAATGGCTTCTTAAGTTTGTTCTACAAATCTGGCGAGATCACATTGATTTTCTTCATAAAAGTAACAATGTGTGCTAACATGGACCTTCAATGTTAGGGGTAAGTTGTAATTATAATCTTTTGCAAACTCTATTAGGACCTTCAATGTTAGGGGTAAGTTGTAATTATAATCTTTTGCATAACTCTACTATATAACTACTTCAATCTAGCAATAGAATGCTTGACATTGGGATTAAGGCAATAACCAAAGCAGTCATCTGCAACACATTTTAACTCTTGAAAACATGTATATGCTAATGTTGAATCTTTTAATTGATATATTAATGTTGAATATATTAATATTGAATTAATTGATATACTAATATTGAATTAATTGATATACTAATATTGTATATATTAATGTTAAATCTTTTAATCTTTAAAAGATGTATATATTAATAAACATGTATATATTATTAAACATGTATATATTATTAAACATGTATATATTATTAAACATGTATATATTATTAAACATGTATATATTAATAAACATGTATATATTAATGCTATGTAATAACAGGTATTAACTAATAACAATTATTTTGAAATGCCCCTTTAAGATTAGACAATATCTTGTTACATTTAATTAAATTTAGACATTAATAAAACCCCTAAATATGTGTAACGATAATGTAATGATGTATTGATGTAGGAATTTTGTTTATTAATCTAACTTATGGATTTTCATCAATTGTCATAATGATTTGTTATGAACTTTATAATAGTGTATTTTAAACATTCTAATCGATTTAGTGGCTATAAACAATCAACGATGGTTAGCATTTAATGATAAGAAATTCGAATATAAGAAAAGCATTCAATTAGAACAAATTACATTTTCAAATGCAAAATTTTAGGAAAATTTTAGAAAACTATTTCTAAGTTAAATTATAAAGTTAAGGTTATTTTTGTCCAAAATAAATCAAAATAAATACAAACATTAATAAACTTTTAAAAACGATAATTTTGAATGATGTAAAATCATTGAAACAAAATTTTTAAAAGAATTTCAGGGATCTACTATTTTAGAATGATTATAATATGTTGTTGTTTTTTTAATGATTTTAGTCCTTTATACAGTGACTTTAATTATGCAGTGCATGTTTATGCAAACGAACTTTTTTTTTTAAATGTCTATTTTTTATGTAAGTTTTGCCAACGGTGCTGTTTAGAACAAAATCTAGAATAATATTTTATGTTTAAAAACATTTTTTCGTAATTTTTCGCAAATAGATAAAAAAAAATAAAAAACTTAAACCTTATTTATTTCTTGTCGCGTAAATTTGAGCAAAAAGGAATCGCATTTTTTTTATTGGTTTTAATCAGAAAATAATATTTTCAAAAGTAGATATTAAATAGAATAACAGTTTCCTAGCATTAACTTCTAAAACAAAAAGTACCAAAAACTCTAACATAGATACCTAGATTACGAATTTTCTCTAGTTTATCAAGTAAATTTGCTTTTATTTTGGCTATGAATAAAAAAGGATTTAATAAAAACAGGTTAAACGATTATAAATTTTTCAAATGATATTAGTACAATTCTCAGGGTAGTTTCAATCTACACTACTATCTACTAGTTAGTAGACAATATGGAATGTTAAAATAATGAAATTTTGTTAAGATTAAGAGAGACTGAATTAAAAAACAATTTTAGTTTATTAATTTTTCCATCAAAGTTTAATCTTTATAATACCTTTTTTTTCAATGATTAAACAGTAATCGTTGTTCGCCGATAAACAAAACTTACGAAAAATTACGATATATATATATATATATATATATATATATATATATATATATATATATATATATATATATATATATATATATATATATATATATATATATATATATATATGTATATATACTTATATTCAAATTTTCCTCCCTTTGCCCCCTGTCACAGCCCTAGTGCTTATATATATTTATATATTTCAAGTACCAACTTTTAGTTGCTTGTTGCTTTTGGCTATGTAGATGTGGAGATTTACTTTTCATACTCTCATACATAAAAATCCAATAAAGTATTTTGTTCCATTACAAAGTTTAGTTTAACTTCAAGTGTTGTTTGGTCGTTACTGAATCTTGCAATTAATTTATCATTACCTTTCAGACTAGCCACAGCTCTAAAACTTTCGGCGCTTGTATAGTCATAGTGATCTTCTATGTTAAAGATATGTTTTGTTTCTAGGAGCGAAGACCTGGGGAAGAGTCGTTTTGAACTTGCCCGCTTTTTTTCTGTAAAATCTTGCGATTAATTTTTCACCAAAATAGATTGAGCTTTAAAACTTTCAGCAATTGTATAGCCCCGATAACGTTGTAAGGTGTAACGTTGTAACGTAACTAAGTAACTTAGTTACTAAGTTACTTAGTTACTAAGTTAATTATATGTATTTGATTTATTAAACGTTATTAAATATATTTATGATGCCGCGTTTCGTAAGTTTTTTTCCGTTAAAAACTGTATCGCAAGCTGCGGTGCGAAATAGTTTCGTTTCATTTTTTTTATCATTATTTCAAAAAATAAAACCTTCAAATGTTAATATGTTCCAATACTGAAAATAAAATTTCGTTTTTAACATTTTGGTATATGAGATTTTTATTTTTTACAATTATATCCATTTAGTCAACAAACTTTCTATATTGACTTCAAAGCGTCGTTTAGCGAAAGAGCTCGTTTCGCAAGTGGGACTTCCGTAAGCGCTACTTTTGTATGTAGCAAAATAGTTTTAGTTCATAATTCAACTTGCGAAAGACTACATTTAGTAAGACGTATTTGCGAAATGAACAACAACGGTTTTTTTTGTTTTGTCGAGTTCGGTACGAAAATGATTCTCAATACCCTTCCGAAAGAATTTTATTTTTCCGGAATTGTACGAAATCTTCCGGTTAACAACTCTAAAATGGAAAATTACGCGGCTAAAAGCCATAGTACTCACTAAGATTTTTTAAGTTTATGAGATTTTAAAAGACCTGAAAAAATCTTTTTTTAAAGTTTCTTACAATGCAAGGAATATAATAGTTATTATATTTTATGATATAAATCAATGAAATATAGTCGTGCGTAGTAATACGTCATCGAAAAGATTATCATAAGGTTGTCAAATAGGTTGTAACGATTATCTAATATGTTGTTGAAAAAAATTTGATGTTAGTTACTAACCTCAATTTGACAACCTTTTGATAATCTTTTCTATGGCGTATTACTATATCGTACGACGATATTTTATTGATTTATATCATAAAAAAATAATAACTATTACATTCCTTGCATCATGAGAAACTTTATTAAAAAAAGATTTTTTCAAGAGGTCATTTTAAATCTTCTTAACTTAAAAAATCTTGTCACTTGTTTGGTTGTTAGCCGTGTAATTTTCCACTGTGAATTATCGTAAAAATATTAAAATTATTTGTCAACTATAGGTAATTATAAAAATAAATATGATTTCGATGATGATTTGGCTATAAGAGATCCGAATTACGGCGTGTTAGAAAATGTCAATAGTGTAGACCTAGAAAATGTTTTTTGGTTCTGAAATTTTTTATTTACTACGAATGATCGTTGACTGTTTGCGGATTATTCAACAGCTTCGTGGATATATTTCACATATTTCTCTATAATAATTACCGAAAAATGGGAAAAAATTTTAAACAAACGTTTAGTAAGGTAAAACATAGTGCTAAAAAACAACAACAACAGCTGTATATTTTTCGCTGTTTAATATTAACAATAACAATAATAAATATTACAAAAATCTTTTTTAAAAAATATTACAAACTATTATTTATCAAAAACATAATTAGCGGCATACTTTTTGATCATACTTCTCACCGTTCCTTTCATTATATGATCAGGATTGTCGTTTTGTACAACTTCATTGTCACAGAGAGAATTACTAGTTTTGAAAGGAATATGTCCATCAGATGAAGTATCACTGTCAGAATCGTAACTTCCAACTAATAAAAGTCTTGGTCTACTTGTGGAAATTTTTGATGCAGTTTGCAAGTTCGTAAAATACTGCTTTATACGATCATTAACCAAGTTTTGTTGATTACAATAAGCAGACGGCGACCATGTCACGTCTTGTATGACATCAGTTTTTTCTTTTGTATCATTAAATTCTACTTTATAAGACCGTCTTGGTAATGAAGCACTTCGATAAAAGCTTTTTCTCTTAACAAAAAGCCGGTTCACCTTTGGCGATACCTCGTTTTCACTAGAGTTATTTGGTAAATGTCTGATTTGAACACGACCACGAATATGATTGTCATCGTTTTCATTGTTTATAGATAAAGAAGACGCAGAATTGCGACGAGATTTAACACGGATATTAGAAGTTTTTAACTTATATGAGTTTTTATCCATTTGAGGTAATGAGGGTGTTCGAATTAAAATACGCTGATTAGGCATATCTTTATGAATTGAGGTAGCGTTAACCGACATGATTTTAGAATTTTGAATATATTCGTCACTATTTAATGTTTCGTTAAACGATTTAGCTTTCCTCTTTTCGGAAAAGAAAACGCGTTTTTCCTCGATAGTTTTATCATCATATTTATTTTTTTCTTGCAAAGGAGGAATACCCGTTTCTTCATTTTTAAGTGTAACAATACTTGATGGCTTGTGTGTATATATTTTTTCAAGTACGTGATCAGGCTTATTTTCAATTTGCGACAAAAGGTCATTTGTTTGACTGCTTTGTTCCAAACTTTCAGCTTCTAACTCAAAAACATCATTTTGATTTAAAATACTAGGGGGTCGAGAAAAGCGTTTTCTATGATATGAATAAGTTGTAGACGAGGCAATCGGTGATTGCTTTATAGAATCCAAAGACTCAATCATTTCTGACAATGGTTCATTTACTTTTAAAGGTCTTACTTTTTTCTCGGCATCTATTAGCTTTTTATACTCTCTGATTCGATCAGCTACACGTTTAACTTCTACGTTTAATTCTCTTACTGTATCTAGAGAGGCTGTTTCAGGATTTGCTTTCTTCAAACGCTCGTCAACTGCTGCTGCTCTTGCGTTAATATCAATAGCTGTACAGCTTGAAGAGATAAACAATGGTTCTTTCTTAGAAAGTTCTAAAGTTGTTTCAAAGGCTGATAGAGGTCTCACTGCAGCTTGTTGGCGGCTCGTTGGTCTCATAGACACTTTGTCATTATTTTTCACAATACTTCCTAATTCATGTTTAATACTTTCCAAGACATCGTCAACGTCAACGACATCGTCAACGTCTTCTGAGCAAGATTGATCCTCATTAGAGCTTAAACTTATCTTTGAAACTGATAAAAGTTGATTTTCTGAAGAAGATTCTTTTTTGCCAGTAATTTCTTTAAATGATGTAAGCGATCGAGATCTTTCAAGGGGCGCTCTGAAAAAAGAATTTTGCAAACTGCCAACACTATAGCGATATCTAGTTTTATCCAAAGAGTTTCCCAAAAGTATACTTAAATCCCTAGAGACATTAGAAACATTTCCAGGCGAAATAACAGACCCCTTAAGAGAAGTTTCAAATGGCTGCACAGGATTGCCAAATGCATTGCTTACTTTACGAACCATTGCTTTAATTGAAGTTGAGGAATTGTCATCATCGTTTAAAATTGAAAGTCTTTTCTCAAGACGACTCAATTTGTCTGTGGTACTTGCACGGTGTCTGATTTGTGTAAACTCGTCTTGCTGGTCACAAATTTCGTTAGAAAAACCCGGTTGTAATTCTTCTAATATTTGTTCTTGTTGTGCACTATTATTTAAAGATGATTCCGCTTCATTGACGCAAAATGAGTTTTCAACACTATCTAAATTTGCTAGAGCAGGCTGCCTAATCATTCTTATAATATCTTTTATTTCAGCATAATCATGATCGCCAGTTATATTGTCCTCATGGACCACTTTTAACTAAAAATGGTAATATGGTTAATTAACTCCACATTACCATTACATATATATATATATATATATATATATATATATATATATATATATATATATATATATATATATATATATATATATATATATATATATATATATATATATATATATATATATATATATATATATATATATATATATATATATATATATATATATTTATATATTATATATATATATATATATATATATATATATATATATATGTATATATATATATATATATATATATACATATATATATATATATATATATATATATATATATATATATATATATATATATATATATATATATATATATATATATATATGTATATATATATATATATATATATACAGCTTACCTCATTTTGACTATCTTTAATCGAGTCCTTTAAAGATTCTAAACTTCTTGATTTTGTCAATGTCTCTGTCCTATTTATATTTACACCCAGTACGTTGTTGTATTGCGTATGGTGTTGCATTGCGTTGTATGGTTCTTGATTGCTGTGGTCAGCACTTCGTTTTGGTTTGTTAAACAGCATCCAACGATTTTTTTCTTTTTTTTCCTATAATCAGTTAAAAAAAAGATATATTTATGTCTCTTTCTCTCTAATTTATATAATTAGGTATACTTACTTTTTCATGAATAATGTTTGGGCTTGATGGTCTCATTGACACACGATTTCTTTTATCTAATAAAAATTCTTTGGCTTTTGTATTTAGATTACGTTTAGGTGAAAGTAAGTCTTTATCATTCTGTTCCTAAAATTTATAATAAATATACATTAAAATATTGTAATAAATACACATTAAATAGAATTGCTTCTTTCATTTCCAAGTATTTTTCACTACTACTAGACCATTAGCAATACATTAAAACAATTTTTTCTTTTCTCTACACCCTGCACTTTTAACTTTCTGAACTTTCAAACTGCCACTTACAACTTACACTTTAAATCTCACCCTCTTTTAATTCAGTAATTCTAAAAATTCAATATGCTTGCTGTTAAGTTTCTCTTTAAAATTGCAAAAGATAAAACTATGATGCTATAATTTTAATGTAACTACTCGAAAGATGAAACTATTTAAAAGATGTAATTAAGCAGAAAAAATGGTCTGAACACAACATTTGCATCAATAGATTCATGATTCTTTGTACCACAATTAGATTCATAAATTCTTAAATAATCTTAATGAACTTTAATATTTCATTATTAATTTCCATTAATCAAAATCAAATGTCAAAACAATATTTAGAAACATTATTCAGTCTAATTAATTACAAAACTGTTCCATCTAATTCAATTATTTTCACTATCTGCTCCATCCTTCGATTATCTTCACCCTATGATTGTCACTATTCACTCTCTTATTCTTTTGATGTCTTGTTTATCCTGATACCATGCGGTCTTCATCCTTATTTTTGTGATATCTTCAAATTTTCAAAAAATAATACTAACCCATACCAGAGCCTTTTTATATTTTGTAAAACAAAATATCAATGCTGATAATGATAATATTGATTATTGTATTAGTATTATTACTTAATATTGGTTGTTAATGTTGGGATAATAAAAAGTAAAAATAGATTTGTCATACCATCTTTTCAATAACTTTTACAACTTTAAAAAAATACTAATAACAATAATAGTAATAATAATAACAAACTGTTAAAAAAAAAAAAACTATAATTTTACCTTTTTATAAGTTACAACTCCATCTAAAATAACAAAACAAACTATTACAATCATATTCTCTCACTTTCTCACGCTATAACTATGGATGATATAATCATCATTGAAAAAAAAAAATTATTGTAGAGGAAAAGCTTTATAAGTTTTAAGTTAATATCAAAAAAAAATTATTGTAGAGGAAAAGCTTTATAAGTTTTAAGTTAATATCAAAAAAAAATTATTGTAGAGGAAAAGCTTTATAAGTTTTAAGTTAATATCAAAAAAAAATTATTGTAGAGGAAAAGCTTTATAAGTTTTAAGTTAATATCAAAAAAAAATTATTGTAGAGGAAAAGCTTTATAAGTTTTAAGTTAATATCAAAAAAAAATTATTGTAGAGGAAAAGCTTTATAAGTTTTAAGTGAATATCAAAAAAAATTATTGTAGAGGAAAAGCTTTATAAGTTTTAAGTTAATATCAAAAAAAAATTATTGTAGAGGAAAAGCTTTATAAGTTTTGAGTTAATATCAAAAAAATATAAATATATTTGTGAAGTTTAGAAACAATAGTAAAGATTTTAAGAATGGTATTTTAAATTATTTTAGTTAAAATATATTTATTAAAAAACAAACAAAAAAAGAAAAATATTTTTTTAACAAATTAAAAAATATAAGTAATTATTCATCAAAGTAATAATAATTAAAAATAATAATGAAAAATATATTTATATGTAAATATATACACAAAAAAACAGCAATATAAAAATAATAACAATAATAATAATAATAATAATAATAATAATAATAATAATAATAATAATAATAATAATAATAATAACAACAATGATAATAAAAACGACAATAATAATCTACTATTTAGATGACTGATAAATTTTTTCTCTCAAATCTAAAGAACATGGTTTCTACAAGGTTCATAGGTAAAAAAAAAAATAGGAAAGAAACACAGAGCTTTTGACATTTCACTTTTTGTTATCCTTCTTTAAACACTTCTATGAATAAGGAATTCTTACCATCTTTAATTTCTTATTCAAATCCTTTCCAATTTGCATGAGTGTTATAAGAAGACAAGTTTAAATCAATGAAGCAAAAACAGTTTTTTTTTTAATTTAAAATTCAAAGTAAATTTATAAAAGTACTCAACTCAAATTTTTCTTTTTTAACTTTTTTTTTCTTCAATTTTTTCGTTTTTCATTTTTTTCATATATCCTTTTATCAACTAAATATTTTAATTAAAAAATCAATAATGATTTGAATTGACTTAAGGGTATCTTCACCAATGTCGGTGCCAAGTTTTTAAACAGAAATAATAAAAAAAAAATAGTAACTAACATTTGAACTGAGCTATCTTCTGAAATCTTTTATAAATATTTGGACAAATTAGACAAAGCAAAAAAAAAAAACACATCTAAACTTCTCTTATTTGTGTTATTTGTTCAACTTCTCTTATTTGTGTTATTTGTTCTAATAATTTAATATTTCACAACCAGAAGGTAAACCACTGATAACAACCAGAAGGTAAACCACTGATAACAACCAGAAGGTAAACCACTGATAACAACCAGAAGGTAAACCTCTGATAACAACCAGAAGGTAAACCACTGATAACAACCAGAAGGTAAACCACTGATAACAACCAGAAGGTAAACCACTGATAACAACCAGAAGGTAAACCACTGATACAACCAGAAGGTAAACCACTGATAACAACCAGAAGGTAAACCACTGATAAGAGTGTTTAGCCTTCTTATCAAGATCAAATGGCTCCTCAATCAAACCAAGAAAAGAAAGTAAAAGAACTAATTGCTTTTGCAATTAACCAAGTCAAAACAGAGCTAATGGAGAGAATTGACAATCTGGAGCAAATTCTCATTGAAGTTGTAATCAATGATTTGAAATTGAAACTTGAAATAATTTGAAACCTTACTATAAGTGTCATTTAAACAAACTTGAAAAAAAAGTTTGTTTAAATGACACTTATAGTAAGATTTCAAAATACATCCTTAGCTAAGCCAGAATCCCAAGCTAACACAGCACTCGTTAGTGCAATATCTGCAAATGATAAAGCAACTGAAAATAAAGCTAAAAAAGCTATATTTGTAGGCATGCTTCCTTCAGATACATACCAGGTTGCCTTCGAATTCATAACTACTGAAAAAGTGAAAAAATAATATCATTTTAAAAAGTCAACTCCAAAATTGTATCGACTTGTAGAATAAAGCCCAAATTTAGTTCAACCAACAATGTAACAAACGGCTCTAATGCCAGAAACAGCCAAAACTCAATTATTGTGGAATTTAAAAGTATAGAATTGAGAAATATGGTACTAGCAGTAACATCCAATCTTTCCAAAACTGAACACAAGAATACTTTTATCAGACCTGATCGAACACAAATGCGGAACAAGCTGTGTTTAATAAACTTAACATTGAAAGGAATATGGCAAACAGCAAACTTGAAAAACATTGTAATCTTGATAACCCATTTCGATTTTGTCATCAGCAGTGACAGGGTCTGCTGCATCAATGTATCTAAGACCCATGAAATCAACAGCCATTCAATACAACCATTTGTTGAATGGCAAAAAGTCCATATTGCACGCTCAAAACCAATCAATACACAATGATATCAATGATACTATAAAACCATCTACATCAGCCCATAACTGTTCAAACAAGCTATTAAATTTTTATAAGCCAAGAAATTAATTCAAATCATTTATACTGTTACTACACAAATGATTGTTTACTGAAAAACAAATTTTTTCTGCTTGAAGCCATAACACACACTTTTAATTATGATGTTATTTTTATGACTGAAACTTGGGCTAATATCAAAGCACTTGCATGGCTAAAAAAATATACTGCAGTAACAGGGAAGGTCGTGGAGGTGGTGTTGCAATCTATGTAAATGACAAAATAAAATCGTTTAAAGTTAATATGCATCAATTAAACTGTAAAGCTGTTGAACAAACATGGTGTTCTGTAAAATTAAGCGAAGAGAACATTTTGCTTGGGTGTATTTATAGACTCCTCATAAACACAATGATGATTTAATCACCCGCTTAAACCTTGAACAAACACTTTTAGCATCATAAGTTTTGGCATATGATGCAGTCAAGAATAAAATGTTTAGTGGTATGTGCTTAGCCCGAGATTTCAATTTTAATACATTAACACTGAATGAAGGTGTTGCATATGCATAAATAGGCAGCACTTTGTCAGAACATCAATTTGTACATATTCTGGAAGATTACTATATTTTTCAAGTGAATAATTTTCCATCATTCTGAAACTCAAGCAGCAAAAATAAAAGTTTTTTAGATATAATACTGGCCACCGCGTATACAATATCGAGCCTCTTCCTCCACTTTGTAATACCTCCAACCAATACCACCTCTCTATTGAATGGCATCTAGCTACCACCGTAACTATAAAAAGACCTCTTTTTGTGCAGTAGAACTTGAACTATAAACTAGCAGACTTCAAAAATATGAATTTTGAAATAAAAAAAGTTGACTGAGATGCTTTGCTTATTTTTAAGAACGCATCACAATGTTACAAAATTTTTCTCATTGAGTAAATATGTTTTGTTAGAAAAACATTTAAGACACAATTTTAAATCATTTATACAACGATCTAAGTGGTCTTATTGCAGAACGGATTTGTTAGGAATAAATCCTGTGTCACCAACCTTTTAAAGCCCATGGATATTGTTACTTCAACACAAGCAGTGTGTTGAAATAACTTTTCTTGACTTTGCCAAGGCTTTGACACTGTGCCGCATCAACATCTTATGCACAAACTAAAAGCATTTGGGATCTCTGGAAAACTGTTTTGCTGGATTGGTGACTTTCGTACTAATCGAAACCAGAGAGTTGTTCTCGGTGAGTGCGAGTCCAGCTAGGCAGACATAACTAGTAGCGTACCACAGGGTAGCATTTTGGTTCCACTTTTGTTCATCCTTTTTATAAACAATTTACAGTCAGTTATTAATTACTTCCCTTTTAAGTTGTATGCAGATGACTGCAAAATTATTGCAATTACTCCAATTAAAGATGCTTCAGGTTCAGACAAGCTACAGCTTGATTTAAATGCTATTACTATATTGTCTGAAAAATGGTACATGAAGCTGAACTTCATGTATTGAACAAAAAATGCAAAGTGATGCATATGGATAAAAACAACCCTCAAAATAATTACTGCATGTTTAATGCTGCAACTCCATTTTGAAATTTGAAAAGGAGCATGATCTCGGCATTACGATTACATCAAATGGCAAGTGGGATACAATCCCTTCGGAAATTGTATCAAAAGCTAGTAACATAGGATGGATGAAAAATTCATTCATTAGCAGAGACAAAAAACTATGGAAGAAATTATACACAGTTTATATCAGACTGCATTTAGAATTTGTGACTCATCGTGTAATAATTATTCAAAATTAGCAGTGAAACGCATTGAATGTATTCAAAAAAGAGCTACCAAGGTGCCTCACAGTCTAAAAAAATTCTGCTATGAAGATCGCTTGCACCTCCTTAATTTAGGCACTTTAACAACTAAAAGAACATGTTTTGATTGCATTCAGCATTTTAAAATTGAAAATAAAATTGACACTGGCATGGAGTTAACTAGCATGTTGAACCATTGACAGCAGAACCTAAGTACAGTCATTGTAAACGCTTACGCCGGGAAATAACAAATAATTGTAAAATACATCATAACTTTTTCACTCACAGAGTAGCAAATCCTTGGAACAATCTTCCAAATTATATTGCTTTTATAAAACAACAATAGGTTTTTTTATAAAAACAATATATAAGATAAAAAAAACAACTTAATATTACATAAAATGCACAATGTAATTACCTGCTTACACTGCATAATTACCTGCTTACACTGCATAATTACCTGCTTACACAGCATAATTACCTGCTTACACTGCATAATTACCTGCTTACACTGTATAATTACCTGCTTACACTGCAAATAGCAGGGCTTGTATTCATGCTCTGCTTCAGGAGTTATCTCCTTGCAGTAAATATATACTATACGATACTACTGTAAATACAAAACAATGAATTCTTGTAAAATTTGAAACTAATTCTTGTAAAAGCAATCATTTGCTGATTCAAAACCCTCTTTCTGAATCTAGAATATTTTATAGAAATATATGCATTTTTAGAAACAAGACAGCAATCATTTTCTAAAGTACCTATGAAGCCTTTAAAATCAAGATAAGTAACAAAAATGTCAGAGTTTGCTAAATTCTTATATAATGAGTAAAGAAATGTTTTGACATTTATTGGCATTGTAGCTCAGTGAATGATTTCACAAAATATTCTTTAACACTATTTGTAGAAAACTTAAATAAACAACAGTGCAAATCACTTGCTGATTAGAGTAAACCAATATCCTCAGAAAGTAATGCTATCAAACCTTCCACAAACATCTGAAACTTTATGTTACTTTGAAGGTCTTCTGCAATACATTTTTGTTGACACATTAGTAATTTAACAATTGACCTTGTTTACCAGGAAACAAGAACAATTTGTTTTTTTTTCAACACAAATTGTTCTTGTTTCTTGGTAAACGAGGTTAAAAATACTTAAGACGAAGACTTTTTACATTAATGGTTTATTTAAGGTACAAACTATCCTATTTTGCTTAATTTAGGAAAATCTTTGTTTAATTTTATTATTAAATTTATTATTAAATTTATTGATTGATTAAACTATTACTTATCTAACTATTCATTTATCTGGATTTAAATTTAATTATTTATAACTATTATTAATACACAAATATTTACCCTATGGATGGAAGAGAAAATAGCAGTGCCAATCGAAAAACAAGGAAAAATGTTACAAAAGGGTGCATTGAAATGCTTAAGTATTTAGTTGAAAGAAATGAATTTACAACAAGCATTTCTACTACTCTTTAAATCTAAACGCATAGTTCAAAATCATGTTAATAAATTAAACAAAGGAGAATTTGACGACATGACTGCATTCAAGTCATTTTCTGATAAGAACGAGTTAAAAAACCTATAAACGCTCAAATAAAAAACAATATTGAATTATATGTACAAGAAAACAATCTTTGTATGCAAGAAGCAATAAAAGAAAATCTTTCTGCAGCAGACTTCAACATGTCTCAGTCTACTATTTCAAGAAAACTCAAACACCTAGATTTATCAAAAAAGCATGTTGTGTATGTGCAAGAAGAACAAAACTCAATACAAGTTATTGCTATACGCTATGCATATGCAATACAAGTTAGTGCTATACGCTATGCATATGCAAGCAAAATTAATGGAATTTTAAATGAAAAACTTATTTATTTGGATGAAACTGGATTTAATGTGCACACCAACAGCACATATGGTTATTCGCTAAGAGGTGCACCAGCAATATACAGTCGTCTGCAAAGTGTTTCAACAATGGAAGTGTTGGCTTATGAATTAAAAACTGGAAGCTGGAATGCAGAATCATTTTCTACTTTCATTACTACTATGTTGACACTAGCAATTAGGAATGCAGATGCGGAAGCGCCGGTGTTTGTTATGGACAATTGTAAATACCACTGGAGTCTTTCTGTTAGGCAAACACTAACCTTTTATGGCATAGCTGTTAAGTATCTACCAGCATACATGCCACAGCTAATTCCAATAGAAGAAGTTTTTAATCCAATAGAATTTTAATCCAATAGAAGAATTGTCTTTAAAGCATACTTACAAACAGGGGAAAGAAAAATACTGATAGGGGTAATCAGGAAACTTAAAAATATTATGGATACTAAAGAGTTTCATTTAAATCCATTTTACAACTATATGCGTAGTTACATAAATCCAACTCTGGCTTGGCAACCATTTTTTAAATAAATAGCAGTGACAGCAACCTAATTTATATTTTAAATATATCTATATAAAAACATAAATGCCTATTTATTGTTTATACAAAAATACATTAGAGATTTAATGGGTCATTGACTCATAATATATATAAACGCGCATATAAGAATGAATAAACACTAGGGCTGTACCGGATTTAATTTTTCCAAATCCGGCCGGAACCGGATTTGCCGGATTTCTACTATCAGATCCGGCCGGAATCGAAGCCGGAGCCGGATTTCGAAAAAAAACTACTGGAGCCAAAATCCCGTACATCCCTACTGGGTGCTGAAAATGGCTAACAATGTTCACTATTCAGAACACCAAGTGACAGTTGTTTTCTGTTGCAGCGACATTTTAAAGAAAGTTTTGACAGTACGGGCTAGCATATGTTATGTTATATGTTATATGACCAAAAAAGATCAAAAAGTTTTTTTTTAATTGTTAAGTGGCTAAAACACATTATTGTGAACTAATGTTATTTTTTGTGTATAGATAATTCATAAATAAAACTAGTTTGTTTATCAAATCCACAAAAAGCATTTGTTTTTAATTAGGAATTGTTTTTATTTATTATGATGTATGATAAGGTTTGATATTTTACATACGACGTGCATGTTTTTAATGTTTTTAGTGGAATTATCTGGACTTTCCCCTGGAATAATATGTTTATATTTTTTATGTTGTTCATGTTGTTTTATAAAAATTTAGTTTAAATTGATGTAAATTATTATTTACGCCCTATAGGGCGCCTACTAGTACTAATAAATCAACTTTTTCATCGCAAGAAGTATTATTTTTCTTAATTGTAATCAGCTCAGCTAATTGTGTGCTTTTGGTCGAAATGTATATTAAATCGTAAATGTAATAGGTAAATCGTGGGTTTTCGTATAAGCTTTATATGGTGTAATTCAGCTATAAAACATGGTGAATTTGTATTTATTAAGTAAAAATAGGCTTTGTTAATTCAAAAAAGCATTACATTACAAATACTAGCAAACCTAGGTTTAAACAAAAAGTATGTTTAAATCTATAGATTGAAAAGAAAAAAAAAATTAGGTTAACGTCCGTGTTCGTAATAACACGTTTAAAGTGGACGTTTAAGAGCTATCAAAATAACGTTTCCAGCAAACGTTCACTGTTTGTTAATTGAACGTTTAGCGAACGTTCAAGAAATGTAAATTGGAGTTCACAAAAATTTGTTCAAATAATGTTTGCAGCGTACGTTATGCAAACCTAAACAAACGTTATGGTAACGTTAATTTTTAGCAGGGGTGGACGTTCAAGAGCTATCAAAGTAACGTTTGCAGCAAACGTTAGATCAACGTTCGTTGTTTGAACGTTCTCAGCGAACACTTAAGAACTGTAAATCGGAGTTCACAAAAATTGGTTCAAAGAACGTCTGGAGCGTATGTTATTCAAACCTAAACGAACGTTATGGTAACGTTCTTAGAACGTTAATTTTTAGCTGGGTAGCTGAGTGTCAATGCCTGTTGGTAATTGTTGTTTATGTGCAGTGCCAGCGGGCCTAGACTGAATAATTTCATCTATATGTATTGCCATTTTTATGATGATAATGTATAAGAATTATCCAGCTGGGCTTGTTTTGCTGAATTTTCTTTAGTTTTATCAATCTGCTGCTCAGCATGCTCAGATTGACGTCAATCTTGCTTTTTCACCTGTCAGTGTTGACTGTAATGATATGAGCTTAGTTTGAAATTATGGATCAGCCAGTGCCACCACTATATAAAAAGGTTTCTCCTCAATGCCTTTAAAACGCTTATCCAATGACTTGATTAGGATTGAATTCATAGTCTTTACACCTGCATTATTGCAGAATATTTTATGTCTTCCCTTCAGAATTTTTTGTTGCGTTGTTGTTTGAAAATAGGCTTAGCTAATTAAATTGTAAAGAAATATAAATTTCATAGACTTTAGAATTACTAAAAACATTGATTTGTAAAAATAAAATATTAAGTATACATGTTATCACGGGCAAGAAAGATGTAATACATATCCTATCAAAATTCAGAAATCCGGCTAAAATTAAGCCGGATTTGCTAACATTTTGCCGGAGCCGGATTTAAGCCGGATTTGTAAAAATGGCCGGATTTCGGCCGGAGCAGGAGCCGGAGCCGAAATTCGGTACAGCCCTAATAAACACACATATAAGAGTGAATAAACACGCATATAAGAATAAATAAACACGCATATAAAAATGAATAGACGTGCATATAAAAATGAAAATCCTAAACAATACAGTAATAAATATTTTTAAGCCTTACTTTTTTCCAATGGTTAAGTAACAACTATATAATGACACATGGTAACAAAACTAGCCAGGGTAAAAAATTTACTGATATGTTTAATAGTGAAGCACTTTCACAAGCAATCACCTTTCTAACTTTTACAAATATTGATGCCTAACATATGATAACAATATTTTAAATAATTTCTTTTTATTCAAATCTTTTGAGAAAATCTGAAGAATTCAGAGAATCATAACCAACTCTGCTCCAGTCAACTCAACAGAGAATCATAACAACTCTGCTCCAATCAACTCAAAAGAATTCAGAGAGTCAAAACCAACTCTGTTCCAGTCCAGTAACTTCTGCTCTAATCATAACTAACTCTGCTCCAGTCAACTCACCAGAGAATCATAACCAATTCTGTTCGAGTCAACTTAACAGAGACACAAAATCAATTAATGGTAATCTATATAGTTAGATCAAAACAAATTTTTTTTTTTAAAGTACACCTTAAGTTTAAAACCAATACAATAAAAAAGAACTGTGTGGTTAACATTATTAGCAACATTACCAAATAAAATATAAAAACAAACTATAGCACTGTTATACATTCTTAAAATTGAAAATGCCAATCACTTTATCAAAAATTAATTAATTTTAACATAGTCTTAGAAATAAAAATAATAATGAAACAATATGATATGTATTTGCACATTTGAATACTAAAAATATGAAGCACCTGTACTTTGCCAGAAAAAAGAATGTTTAAAAAGATGTTTCCACATACTACTACTACTACTACTACTACTCCTACTCCTACTACTACTACTACTCCTACTCCTACTCCTACTACTACTACTACTACTCCTACTCCTACTCCTACTACTACTACTACTACTACTACTACTACTACTACTACTACTACTACTACTACTACTACTACTACTACTACTACTACTACTACTACTACTACTACTACTACTACTACTACTACTACTACTACTACTACTACTACTACAGTATTTTTGTGTCTTTGTCAGGTATTTGAAATAAAATATGCTGTCAAAAAAAAATTAATAAACTTACGATTTTCTTTATTTTTGGCTGATATTTTATTACTAAATATTGGATCATCAAGTGCATCAATTGACACTAATAATAAAAATTGCTAACTATATATATATATATATATATATATATATATATATATATATATATATATATATATATATATATATATATATATATATATATATATATATATATACACATACATACATACAATTATATAAAAGCATAGCGGTTGTCTGTCTGCTGATATTTTTCTTTTCTGAGGTAAACTCAAAAACTATATTATATAAAAAAAATATGAAAAAATAAACTTTGTTTATAATTAATATGAAAATGATTTTAGCCAAAAAAAAAAAAAAAATTAAAATTTATGGTTGCTTTAGTGAAAAAAAACGTTTTTAAATTTAAAAAACAAACACCATTGGCAATTCATTTGACGCCTTTTTATGTCGAATAAACATGTACAACTTTTAAATTGATAAAAAGTTGCAAAAATCAGGTAGTTCATTAAAAAATATTATTTTTTAATTTTTTTTTGTTTTGTTTTGCAACTTTTACTTTTACATGCTCGGTGTAGTTAAGGCACTTTTAAAATATTATAGCGTCTGTATGATATTTTGTTGACTACAACATATTTCCGTTAAATGATCTGGTAATTAAATCTGGTTTAAATCTGGTTTAAATTATGAAAAGACGAAAAAAATTAAAATAATAAATTTTGCGGTATCTTAAAATATAAATGTTTGTAGCGAAAAATCCCAGACCGTGGAATCTTTTTTTTTTTAAAAAAATCGTCTTAAAATCACAATCGCTCGTCCAAATTTGAATAAGATTTTATATTATTACGTTTTTTAGGTGAAATAAACATTATAATTTAACATTATGATCTGTTCTGATTGCTTATTGGCAATTTTCTATAATTATAAGCTCTTTCTTGATCGAAATTCCAGTATTTTTTGTGAAAATTGATAGAAATAGTGTGTTTAGACAACTATATATAGTTAATATACGCCAGAACCGATTACAACTAGAATCAGTAGTAAATAAAGAAACTTTTTAAAAAGATTTTAATTAAATTCATGTTAATGCCGATGAGCGGAATTGATCTAAAGCATCCAAAATAGTGTTCTTTAGATACATTATTACGGGTAGTGAAAAGATTTTGAAAATTATATAAAAAAAAGAAAGGTTTCTTTAAATATTATAAAAACCTGAAGCAAAACAAATTATAACATTTAAAGATCTTGTTTGGACATAATATGCTGACAAAACCATGCTAATTCCAAATAAAAGAATTTAAATATTTTGTAAATCGCCTTAACTACACCGAGTGACTAAAACTAATTTAATAAATTTTACTTTAACTTATTTAACACATATTGTATTATCATATTTTATATAAAGGTTACATGCTTTGGTAGTAGCTATGTAGTAGTTATAAGTGGGCTATGTATTAGCTATATAACAGGTTATGTAATAGGTATATAACAGGTTATGTTGTTGCATTTGTATAAAAGCTATGTAGTGGGTGGATACCCCATGGGCTATGTAGTACATATATATTGGGCTATATAAAAGCTATATAGCGGGCTATGTAGTAGTTATATCCTGAAAAAATTAAAATAATAATTTTAGCGAAATTAAAACTTGGACTTAATCTTCCTGGCGATAGTGTGGGCTATCCCACAAATTAAATTAACTCTGATAACTTTTGACTTGAAAATTAAGTTAAAATTAAGTAATGTACACAAACTTTTTTTACTTTTGCAACTTATGTTTTTACACCACTAAGAGTAGCGTCTAATTTTTTATAAAAATTTATTTTAAACATATTGTATTATACATTTTATATTGGTAGTGATGTAACGGGCTACATATTTATGTAGTAGCTATGATACGTAGTAGCTATGTTTTGAAACAAAGGCTATGTAGTAGCTATGAGCATTAGGATGTCCCAAAAATATAAAATAAAAAAAATTGTACACATTCTTTGTCTATATATTTAAAGAAGACCGCTAGTATTGAAAAAAGATTAATAAGACCACTCTAAGTGCCTATTGTAGAAATTAAAAATCGGATGTTATTAACTGTTCTGAGTTTTTCTTAACTTAAATATTTTGGCTGCATCTAAATAAAAACTCACTCTTTTAACAATTCTAACAGCTGTTGTTTTTCATAATTTAAAAAACATCTGTAATCTTTTTTTTAAATAAAAATTGTATTAGGGTATTCTTTTTTTTTGGGGTGGTAACTGATTAACTAGTAGTATATTAACAAACTTTTCTTGATCACTGTTCTGAATATTAGGAAATTAAAAAATATATATATATATATATATATTAATGTGTTTTAAAAACATCGATAATTTGGATACCTATTTTTTTTTTGGACTAACAGGTATTTTTAAATTATTATATACCAATATACCAACTTTATCTTATTTGACTTTGAAAGCCGCAATCTTGATTACCTTTTTAAAAAATGTAAACAAAACTTATACCAATCATTTTTTTCTGATAAAAAAATAACTAATAAAATCGTTACTCTTGACAAAATCTTTTGAATAATTTAGTTTATAAAAAATAAAAATAAATAAATACTTAAAACAAATTTTTATCACAAATTGCGAAAAGAAAGATCACTAAAATAAAAAAGTGAAACTACAATGATAATTTAAACCCACGACAACTGCTTTACCTTTTCAGAAGTCCGATTTCTGTTTTTCCTCAACATCAACTTCCAACAAATGGAACAGTTCTACGATATTATCAGTTGGTTATTACAGAAAAAAGTAAAAGGTTCAAGTCTACCCAAGAAAATTTTTCATACAAAACAAAGAGCGGGAGTAGGCATATGGTTTGCCTTGACAAAGATTTGTGTTATGAAAATATGGAGATAAGCTTTTAAGATTTATTTTTTCTTTAAGATCAAAGAACATTGAGGAGAGGTGTGATGAGTTAAAAGTATGACATTGATATGAAACAAAGAGTTGAAAGGAGAATTAAAAGGTATGAAAGAATGAGATCTTATGAAAAAAAATGCAGAGTTAATGAAGGTTTTAAATTTAATTGCAAAATTGATTTAGAAATAGATGAAGTGATCTCTCATGAATCAGATGAAACCGAGGCATCAGGTAAATTATATCTTTATCTTTTATTCCAAAAAATTTTTATAAAAAAAAAGATGAAACTCTTACTCACTTTATTAAGTCATTAATACTTAGGTTCTGCGACTCACCAGTTTTCAGTTGCTAGTGATAGTGATTTTGATTTTCCAGAAAGCAACGAAAATCAGCTTCTAACACACACAAAGTTAAAGCGTCAAAAACAAGTCTGGCTGTTCAGAAATAGCAATAGAGTTCGACAGAGACAAGTTTCTATTAGCTACAACACCTGTTAGTGTTAGATGCAGAATTAGCATTTGCTCACAATGTTTCTAGGAGCTGTTATTAAAGCTTTAGGGAAAAATGTTCATGATTTAAATAGATTTAAATATAGCTAGAAGTAGATTCAAGTTTATTGAAGATTTAGGTAATTTTTTTTTACATTCAAAATATTTATAATAAAATAAAAAAAATGATTATAAAGAAAAAAAAATCCTTTTAATCTAGGAGCCACCATCAGATCAAGCCATTAAAAAAAAATGTTGGGAAAGAATTTGATCTTGCACTTTGACAGTAAGTTGGTAAAAGAAATAGAGGAAAAGTTAAAAATTACAATTAAAAACGAAAGGGTTGCGATATCTGTTACCAGCCCTGAATTTAATACAAAAGATGAACGTCTACTTGGAATTATAGCTGTAGAGAGCAATAAAGGAAAAGATCACCCATTTGTTATTCAAAACATTTTAGAGTATTTTGAAATAGCTGATAATATAATTGGAGTCTGTACTGATACTACATCAAGTTATACAGGTAGACTAAACATCAAGACTAAATAGGGCTATAATAGTTATTAGTAGAATTCTTAACAAGTGCTTGTTCTGATTTATGTGTCATCACCACATATATGAACTCCATATAACTCATGCGGTACAGGCTATCACAAAAGTTAAATTCAAGGGTCCAAGCAAGTCTATGTACTTAGCTTTCCAAAGAAACTGGGAAACTTCTCATGAATCTGTAAATTCAAGAATTCCAGAGCTGAAAAAATATGATTAGAACAAGCTGGAAATAGGTAGCAGGCTTTACATCTTGGCGCTAGCAGCTATTATGCGAAGTATTCATTGGAGAATAAAATTTTTCCAAGAAATTATTATAATCACCTTGTAAAATATTTGGCTTTTTATCTTGGCGTTGAATCTGATAAGCTTATTGAATTTGAAAGCTTTGAATATTCTTACACTAGAAATGACATCCACTATTATAATCTTTTTACCTGATGAAAATAAAAATGAAATTGAAACATGTACCTTTATTGTTGCTGTTTGTTATGCTCCATGGTACCTCAAGTCTAGAAGCGCTCAACATGCTGTACTTAATGATTTTAATGCATATGTTATCAAGGAATTTAATGCTGATGTTGGCAATGCTTTGATTAAAAGTTTTCATAAACATTCATGGTATCTTCCTCCAGCAGTAGTTGTTTTTTCACTAGTTGACTCTCACTTGGAAATGTTTGTCAAGTATGAAATTTTGAAGTTATTAATTTCCTTTCCAGTTCGAGAGCTAGAAAAAATAAATATGGAAAAACCTAATCCTGTTTTACTCTTACCAAACAGCAAGCTTTCAGACCTTGTTACTGCTGATAGCTTGCTTATATTTATACACCTAGGAATCGGAAATCAAGTCAAAGATTGGGTACATTCTCATCCCAACTTCTCGAAAACTGAATCGTATAGTGTTTTTGAAAATTTTGTCAAAAGACTTAGTGTAACTAATGACTGCGCTGAAAGAAACATCGGATTAATAAATGATTTTTTTAAATATTCTCAAAAAGAAAAACAGCATCAAAATATACTAATGATAGCAAGAGAGGAGAGAAAAAAAGTATTAAAGAAAGTAACTGAAAACAAACTTATGAAAATTTAAAGCTTTCTATATGATAATATATAATGAGATATATTTGTGAATAAAAGAATTGTACTGTCAGTTAATGATAATAATGAGATATATTTATGAGCAAAAGAATTTTACTGTCAGTAATTTAATTTTAATATTTTCTAGCTAAAAAAGGAAGATTTAGGAATTTTACAGTAAGCACTTAAAATGATCTAAGTGCAATTTTTTACTATGTATTTATCTTCTACCTTTATATAGACAAGGAATTTTGAATGTACAAGCAAAGTTTAGAAAAAAAGGTTGTTTTTTTTTTTTTTTGGGACACCTTAATGTACATTTGCATGTTTATATGTACATATGTATTAAAAATGTTTTATAAATGCATATTAATATGAAAAGAAACACTTAAAAACATACAGGAATTATATTTGCTTCTTGATTTTTCTTCAGGTCCTAATATGGCTTGGCGAACCTTTTATAAAAAAATTATAAAATTTACAAATTAATACAATTAATCAAAAGGAGTTAAAAAAATAATTTGTTTACAGTTTGCGGAATCAATGCCTTATGACTCTCTACAATCAAACGCTTTAAATGTTGAATCCATATTTTTTTTATTTCTAGATTTTTTGCCTAAAGTGAAAAAGAAATAAAGCATAAACAACATAGACTAATATATGATGAATAAACAATATAGACAAATATTTGATGCAAAAACAAAAACTTTTATCATAATTGAATATGATGAAAAGAATTTACCACAATTGAATAGGACACTTTTGAATTGCTGTAACGCATCACTTGAAAAATAAGTGAGTCTTTCATACCTTCTTGTAGAATCATATCGGAACACTAAATTTAATTGAAATCTTTTTATAAAATTAAATTTAAATTTTCTTATTTCAGTGTAAATCATTAAAAAAATACCTCTATCTTTTCTTTAAAATGATACATGTCATCACTTTTTTTACAAACTAGAAGCATTTTTTCAAATAAATAAAAGTAGCGATCACCTCTTATGCCATGTACTTTAAAACTGTTCTATTTATAAAAACAAAATAAAAACAGCCTATTGTTGATTTGAAAAACTGTAAATAAAAACATTTCACATAATTTAAAAATACCTCTAAAACAAATCTTCCTGTACTAAACACATTCATTGCATCCTAAATATGTATATCTATCACAATGTAGAAAATATAAGTAAGTAAACAAGCTTTATATATATATGTATATATATATATATATATATATATATATATATATATATATATATATATATATATATATATATATATACAGCTTTTTCAAAAAACAAAAAATAATAAAAGAAAAGATTGCTGCCCCATCCCAAACCCTCAGTGAATGTAGTGGCATTCCTTTGCTGCAGCAGACTATAAAATAGTAGATGTATGTACTGAAGCCCCTTCAACAGGCTATTTCAGTGTGACACCACGACTATTATCTAAACACGCATTTATAGTTGCCTATATATATGCATATGTATTTAATATATGTTAAGTTGCTGTTGTTAATTATGACATCTTACAATATTCAAATTGCAAAAAGTCAAACTATTTAAATTTACATTTGATTTTAAAACTAGTTATGCATACATTTATATAAGACATTTATATAAGATTTGTTTTATTTAAATAAGACATGTTACATTTAAATAAGATCTGTTTTATTTATAGCTACTACAAGTGTCACCTGTTGATATCTATAAAATAGTGATTGATATAATAGCTACATTTAAAAAGAATAAGAAAATTTAAAAAAATTCAAAAACATTTACATTCAAATCAACTATTTTGTTTAAAATTTCTTGAACTTTCTGAGCATTCTCATGTAAACGTTTCATTTCATTGATGTACTCTGCTACATCGCTCATCTTCTGCGAAGCAGACTGAAAAAACACTTGATATTAAAAAATTTTAAAAATCACTTCAACATAAATTAAAAAAAATTACCCACATTTATTATATTATAACTGTCCACATCTCCATCATAACTTTTCAAAATATCCTGAAAATGTTTTGAAAAAAAATAAAAATAAAAATTTTGTAATCCAAACATTTTTTCAAATCAAGCAAACTTTATTTGTAAAAACTAACCCTAAACAAGAGATGATACTTTAGTATTCGTTGAACTGGTTTTAGCAAATAACTTTCTAATGATAATGCATGACCAATAACATGCTGTCTCATCTACATCAAAATTTTTAATTTCAATAAATTTTGAAAACAAAAATAATTAATTAAAGTAAGTCTAAATTAAAGATGGTGGAAGAAGTAGATGGCTGGTGGTATTGGATTTTCAGTTGAGTGAGAAGGAAATCAATTGTGTTAAATAATATGTTTCAAAAATATCTCTAAAATTGTCTAAAAAGTGGGAAAATATATTCTTCTTCTTTTTTTTTTTTAAATGACATCTAAAATGGCAAGTCAATCATGAATTGAGCTGGAATGAATTTATTAAATATAAAAACAAAAAATGAACAAACAAACAAAAAATTTTTTGTACAGCCATCATATACAAAAAATATAAATATAATATTTTTTTGCATAGTCAAATATTTAAAATAAAACAAATATTAAATAAATATAAAAATAAAACAAATATTAACAATTTAAATCTAATGGTTTTCTTTGAATCAAAAATTTTTGTTAACAATCAAAGACTTGTGTAAACAATCAAAAATTTGGGCAACCAATCAAAATTTTGTGTACCTAATCAAAATTTTGTGTACCCAATCAAATATTTGTATAACCAATCAAAAATTTGTGTAACAAATCAAAAACTTGGGTAACTAATTAAAAATTAGGGTAACAAATCAAAAGTTCGGGTAACTTAGCAGTGCAAGCACATAACCTAAATAATTGTAAAATGCTGAGCTTTGTTATTCTCAGATTAATATCATACTTCATCTCAGAAGTTATAATTTATGGAAAATCTTATGAAAAAACAAGTCTAATAATCTCTCAAACATAGGTCTGATCTTACTAACTCTCCTAAAAATCTCTCTCTACCTATTACCTTTTCATAATAAAAATCTTATTACCTCTACTAAAAATAAAAATATCTGGCCTTATTACCTCGACTAAAAATAAGGTAAAACTATTCAAAACTAAAAATATTTTGCTCTAACTTATCTCTTAAATTTAATGATCAATCTTCAAAAAAACAAATTTATTTGTAGACATTGTAAGCGCATTGAGTTTTTTTGTTTAAAGCTTAAACTCTACTACATTTTGTGGTCTGGACAACATTTCAGCCACAATCTCACAAAAGTGTTGCTGGAGCTTCTTTCATTACAAACTGGTTCCATTTGTAAAAAAATCTGAAGATTGCCTAATTAGTTTTTTAGAAAAATTACAAGCAAGGTTTTGAGTCTTTAATTAAGAAACATGTAATAAAGTCATTTTGAATCCGATAACTGACTAACAGTAAAAATGTAGATCTTCTTGTTTTACTGCTGATTCATTAAATAAAAATTATCAGGGCAATTAAATGTAATAGAATAAAAATTATCAGGGCTATTAAGCAAGCATTAAATTAAATTTTTATTCCTATAGTTTTTTTCTGGATCTGTGGTTTCTCATTATCATCTTATTATTCTTATTATTATTCTTATCATCTGCATCAGCTTCTCTCATTTTATATTCCCTATTTTATTTTCCTGATTCGTACAACTTGCAACTTTTTGAGCATTTTGTTTACTGGTTTTTTATCTATGTTTTTTATTTTTAGTAACTTCCCAACCAGTGATTGCCATGTTAGATAACTGCCAAGATTTTAAAATAATTGTTGACAATTATTTTGAAATCATGGCAATACTTTTACCAAAAAGTAAATCAAAACAGAACTTTGAACTTTTGTGCTTTTTATTCTATGTAATTGTAATTGTAAACATAAAGGTTTTATGATAAAAAACTAAGACCACAATTATAATTGAATAACTATAATTGCGGTTATTTATGCAGTGTTAATAGATTGCAGAATTGACTTTGTGCAGTGATAAAAAATGAGAGAGGATCATAATTTTAATTATCTTTTTAAATTTAATCTTGATAGTTTCATGAAAGTTTCATAAAGCTGTCATGATTACAGCAGTTTCATGAAGCTGCCACAATCATAGTAGTTTCATAAAGCTGCCACAATCATAGTAGTTTCATAAAACCGCCACAAGCATAGTAGTTCATGAAGCTGCCACAATAATAGTAGTTTCATGAAGCCAACACAATCATAGTAGTTTCATGAAAGTTTTACAAAGTTTTACATGAATTTAGTAGTTTAGTGGTTTCATGAAGCTTTAATGAACAGTTTCACGAAGGTAATCATCTTTTTTCATTTGGTTTAAATAAACTAGACAATTTTCCACAAAAGTAAATAAAATAAAAAAAAACACAAAAAAAAACTTACTGTAAAAAATGCTGAAATTCTGGGGTCGTGCATTATAACAGTAAACAGTGACGAAATTCTATAATAAAAAATAATGATAATTTGAAAAATTTTACATTTAGATCATTTATTGACTTTATTGTAAAAATTGAATAAAAAAATAATTTTAATGTAAAAAAAAAAACATTACTCTGGAAAATTTGTGCAGTAGCTTGTGTAATGGTGATTGAATCCCTCTGCCTTAAGAAAATTATTTTATAGTAGTTAATAAAAAACAAACTAATTATGTGAAGCTAAATAAAAAACAACATAAAAAAAAAACTTATTATATAAAGCTAAATTAAGAACAACATAATAAATAACATTTTTTTGTTTGTTTTTGGTATTTTTCATTTTAAATTATTTTCTCTCCACATCTGGTTTTAAACTGTTTTAGGCATCAGTAAACTGAGAAATTTTATCATATAACTTTGACACGTTGGTTAAACCATACCTACATTATATTTACCTACATTTTATTTACATATTCTAGGCGCAAAATATGTAATTTAACAACTGAATAGGTATACCAGTGCAAAAGCGGTGTAGTGGTAGTGCAAAAGCGGTGTAGTAGTAGTGCAATAGCGGTGTAGTGGTAGAACACTTGTTTTTGTAAACAAAAAGTTTCAAGTTTGATCGACACTATATTCTGGGGAGTAACACAATCAACTTATTTCTCCATGCAGTACTTATGTTCTTCTTGAGTTTCGGAATCAAAAGGTTGATAGTGGATTGTTTAATGAGTAACCTCCTCAACTGTAGTGGCCCTTTGGGTCAACTGTAGTGAACAGTGGCCCTGTGGCCACAAGGGGAAG
Source organism: Hydra vulgaris (assembly GCF_022113875.1). NCBI lineage: Eukaryota > Metazoa > Cnidaria > Hydrozoa > Anthoathecata > Hydridae > Hydra > Hydra vulgaris. The sequence goes on from NC_061163.1 coordinate 49,049,454, forward strand.
TGAAGTAAAAACAAACAAACAAATATTGTCAATTTAGTTTAATAGTTTCAATTTTTTATTTCCTACTATTATTGTTAAAAATTTATATTAAACTTCATAATAGCTGCATAAGCAGTTTCTGAATAATTTTCATAATGGCTGCTTTAGTATTTTCTAAATAATTTACTGACAAACATCGTGATCATTATACGCAACATATAATGGCTGCATAAGAATGCAGTCAAAGAATTTTCTTACCAATATACACAACATATAATGGCTGTATAACTCACTTTTAACAAGTTTAATAAAGTTTTTGAACTTTTTTATTGAAGCACATTTTAATTTTGTTTACAAAAGTATCAATAATATGTAATAAATTACCTTTTCACAAAAAATATTTGCAAGTTGCACAACATCAATTTCATTGTCTTCAATTTCACATTCTTCCATAAGAGACAACACTTCTCTAAATAATTATTCTGTATAAAAATAATAGACATATTGAAAAATAAAAATATTAGACTTTCATTATTAGTGTTATTTGAAAACTTTTGAATTATTTTGCTCATTAAGAACACTTAATGTTTTCAATATTTATCCAGAGCACTTCTTGTAACATTAAGAACACTTATTATAACATTAGGAACACTTACAATAAGATTAAGAACACTTAATGTTCATCCAGAACACTTATGTAACATTTAGAAAACCTTATATTCATCCAAAACACTTATTGTAACATTAAGGAAACTTAATGTTCATCCAGAACACTTATTGTAACATTAATATTTTGACATGAATTAAATGAGAAAATATTTTAAGATTATATAATTTGGCACAAAAATTTCAAAAACATATTCATAGATGTTTAGTGTCATACTTCAACTTTAAAAGAAAAAAAAGTTGCTTTCAAACCTCTTTAAGTGATCACAAACCACCATGAAGACAGTTGTGTTCATATTAAAGAGAATGATAAAAAAAAGAAAAAATTTTGGGCTAATTTTTTTTCTCGTTAAAACATAAGAATTAATGCATACCAAGAAAAACTAACATTTTTGTTTTAAATGATTATGTAAACAAGCAAAAAAATCAATGACGTCATGTACTGGAAGTAAAAAATGATTGATTTTATAAAAAAATTAAGAAACATAAGATTTTACTTTGATTCAAAATGAGTTGAAAAAACTAAAAGCATTGATGTGTATGCTTTTATAAAAATAAAGAATTGATGTGTATGCTTTTATATTAATGAAGAATTGATGTGTACGCTTTTATAAAAAGATGTGTATGCTTTTATAAAAAATGTGTATGCTTTTATAAAAAGAGTTTCAAAAACAGACTTACTTATTAAATTCATAAATTTCCTCCAAGTTTCCAAATAATTCTTCAATATTCAAGTCAGTTTGTTGTTTCAAGTGATATATATAGCCCTGTAAAAAAAAAAAATTTAACCCTGCAATCTTTAAAAAGAAAGAAAAAATACAAGTTTCCAAAATACTTCTCTAATAAATTTTCTCTGAAAAAAAATCTTACTTCAATAACTTCCCTCAAAAAAAAAAAAATCTTCAATAACTTCTCTCAAAAAAAAAAAAATCTTCAATAACTTCTCTCAAAAAAAAAAAAATCTTCAATAACTTCTCTCAAAAAAAAAAAATCTTCAATAACTTCTCTCAAAAAAAAAAAAATCTTCAATAACTTCTCTCAAAAAAAAAAAAATCTTCAATAACTTCTCTCAAAAAAAAAAAATCTTCAATAACTTCTCTCAAAAAAAAAAAAATCTTCAATAACTTCTCTCAAAAAAAAAAAAATCTTACTTCAATAACTTCCTTCAAAAAAAAAAAAAATCTTCAATAACTTCTCTCAAAAAAAAAAATCTTCAATAACTTCTCTCAGAAAAAAAAAATCTTACTTCAATAACTTCTCTCGAAAAAAAAAAAATCTTCAATAACTTCTCTCAAAAAAAAAAAAAATCTTACTTCAATAACTTCTCTCAAAAAAAAAAAAATCTTCAATAACTTCTCTCAAAAAAAAAAAATCTTCAATAACTTCTCTCAAAAAAAAAAAATCTTCAATAACTTCTCTCAAAAAAAAAAAAAATCTTACTTCAATAACTTCCTTCAAAAAAAAAAAAAATCTTCAATAACTTCTCTCAAAAAAAAAAAATCTTCAATAACTTCTCTCAGAAAAAAAAAATCTTACTTCAATAACTTCTCTCGAAAAAAAAAAAATCTTCAATAACTTCTCTCAAAAAAAAAAAAAATCTTACTTCAATAACTTCTCTCGAAAAAAAAAAAATCTTACTTCAATAACTTCTCTCAAAAAAAAAAAAATCTTCAATAACTTCTCTCAAAAAAAAAAAATCTTCAATAACTTCTCTCGAAAAAAAAAAAATCTTACTTCAATAACTTCTCTCAAAAAAAAAAAAATCTTCAATAACTTCTCTCAAAAAAAAAAAATCTTCAATAACTTCTCTCAAAAAAAAAAAATCTTCAATAACTTCTCTCAAAAAAAAAAAAAATCTTACTTCAATAACTTCTCTCAAAAAAAAAAAAATCTTCAATAACTTCTCCCAAAAAAAAAAAAATCTACAATAACTTCTCTCAAAAAAAAAAAAAAATCTTACTTCAATAACTTCCCTCGAAAAAAAAAAAAAAATTTTCAATAACTTCTCTCAAAAAAAAAAAAATCTTCAATAACTTCTCTCAAAAAAAAAAAAATCTTCAATAACTTCTCTCAAAAAAAAAAAAAAAAATCTTACTTCAATAACTTCTCTCAAATCATTTACATAAGTTTTCTCAGTAATAAGCATTTCATGACAAATTTTTTGAGTTCTTGATAAGTTTGCATCAACTAAGAATGGAGAGCGAGGATTAAGAATGTCTCCATTTTCAAATGTTTTATTTAAGTAAGAGGAATCTAAGCTTGAATCAAATATGGAGTCTTTTGAACAACTATAAATAGAATTAGGAGACCCTTTTGATTTGGAATCAAGAGTCATATTTAAAAAAATATCAGATTGATTTAAAGCTAAATTGTGTAGAGAGTTTTCAGTAAAAGAGTCACTATCAGTATTTTCATAAGTTGCCAAAGATTCACAGGATGTTTCACTTGAGTGTGAACTGTTTTTTTTACGTTTTAAATTTGAAGAAGAATCTTCTAAAGTATTGAAGTTAAATTTATCAGATGATGAAAAATCATTTTGGAAAACTGTGCTCTTTAATTGTGCCTTAGTTGGTGCAGAAGATTGCTTCTTCAATTCCATCATACCTAAAAAAAAAATTAAATAAAAAGTAAAATATTAAAAAAAAAAAGAAACACAAAAACATCTCAGACAAACAAAAAAAAAATAATACAAAAAAACAAAAACAAATAAAATATTTTAAAACAACAGAGAACAATTGCATAAACATTTTACATTTTTCAAACATTTAACAATGAATAAAAAGAATTGCAGAAACATCTTCAAAAAAAAAAAAAAAAAAAAAGCAACATCTCAACACTTGACAATGACATGATGACACAACATCAATTCAGCAATAACAACTTGATCTAATAAGTTTAATTAATGTGAATAAATTTGAGTATTAAAATTGTTTTTTTTTTTTTTTCAAACAACTTATAGACAATTGTAAACTTAAGATTTGTAATTGAATTGTAAAATTCAATTACAAATCTTAAGTTTACAATTGTATAAATAAGTGAAGTGTATAATAAAATTATTTTAAAATTTAAAATTATTTTACTTATTTATACAATTTAAATACTTATTTATACAAAAGTATAAGTATTTAAATTGTATAAATAAGTGAAATAATTTTAAATTTAAACAAATAAAACTAGTAATAAATAATAATCATAAACAAAGCTAATTTTTTACTAAATATAAAAAATTATTTTTCTGAACTTAAATACTTGGACTTTTATTGTAAAAACTTGAGTTCACAAATATGATGAGATAATTCACTTACATTGTATTTTAATAATTTATTATAACTTATTTAATTTATAATAATTTATTTACACCTTACCCAATTATCTTATTTGTCACCTTTTTTATTCATCTAGTATGTTGGGTGACTTATCTACTTTACACTTCTCATAGCATAAAAATACAGTTTGGCCAATTAAGAAAATGTAAAATATTGTCGATAATGAGATTGATAATAAAGTTGATAATTAGGTTGATAATGAGGTAGATAATGAATAGATAATGAGGTAGATAATAAAGTTGATAATGAGGTTGATAATGAAGTTGATAATGAAGTTAATAAGATAGATAATAAGATAGATGATAAAGTAGATAATGAAGTGGATAATGAGGTAGATAATTAGATAGATAATGAGGTATATAATGAGTATAATATTTAAAAATACTTACAAAAACCTTAACATACCTAAAGCAAGGTGATGCATAGAACTATTACCAGTTTCCTTACTTGCATGTCCAGTTTTTAAAAAGAAATTGTGAGAAAAATCGGACACAACCTGAAGTAATGAATCACGCCTTTGAAGTTTTTCATTTAAAAACATGATTTGTTCTATTAGTTAAAAATCTTTGAGAGAAAACTATTTGATTTTAAACTTTTCTTCAAATAAGAAAACAACATTAAACAATCAGCTGTCAACATTTTTGTTAAAATATTTGGTTTAATTTTATTTTAACCTTTAAGAAAAAAAAGCAAACAAACAAGTTTTCATAGACAATTTATAGATATAAGTTCATTTAGAAAAGATTCTTACCAAATAAACTGTATATACAAGATACTGACAAATCTTTATAAAAAAATGTCTATAAAAGACTTATATGTCAACTTACTTTTGCAGAATTAAGCCATAATTTTGCACTTTCACACTTAAAGACTAAAAATACTGGCTTCAATTCAGACAGCTTTTTTCAGAAAAAGAAAAAATCAAAAATCTAAAAAATCAAACTTTTGCTAGTACTCAAACATTTAGTCAATGTAAGTAATAAACCCACAACAATCTATATAATAAATCCATAGCTGATGATAATAGTATGACGCTATCAATGACATTTTATACAAAACTAAGTTTAAGCAAAGATATATATATATATATATATATATATATATATATATATATATATATATATATATATATATATATATATATATATATATATATATATATTATCTTGCATATATCTCTTCAAACTTAGCTTGTTATTAATGATGACATCCTGAAATAAGGAGCTGTAAGACTTTATACATTAACTAAGTGTTTGGGCAGCCATTATAAAAGTTTTTATTATCTTTTTATAATAAAAACTTTTATAATGATAAAAAAAAAACTTTAGTCTTTGTTTCTCTTTTGAAAAACCAGTTTGGATCAGCATATATATATATATATATATATATATATATATATATATATATATATATATATAGGGGCAGTGGGGGCATAACTGCATATGGAGGCACAACCATTTTTTAACATTTCCCTTTGAAAAATGTTATCTAATATAGCAAAAAACATACCACGCGTTGTCAAAACAGTTTCCTTCATTTCGCTTTTGTCAAAAAGAGTGCCTGTTACATTTCTGAGAAGTTATGCATAATAATGTTTATTTTGATAAAAATAATATATTTACATTATATTTTTCCAGACCTTATTTTTGAGGCATTAAGCAATATTTGATTTTAGTGTTAAAGATTATCAGCACTATTTCATCAAGTGAAAACCATTTTTGGTATCAACATAATCTAATAAGCAAGCTATGAAACTGTATTCTTTCTAAAAACTATCCTCTGGGGCAGAGCTGCATATTTTTAGTATTTATCAAAGTTAGGTAATTACGAATAACAATAGTTACAATCGTCACACTTAAATGCATTCATAAAAAAATATGAAAAGAAATAGTTTTGTTTTGAGATGTTGGAAATAAGATTTCGTATTTTTTTATTTAATTTTTATAAATAAGTTTTTGAATAAAAAAAACTAAGAGTATATCGAATGAGAAAACTCAGACTGTACAAAGAATCTCTACACAGTAAATGCAAATGTGCAACAAAATCAGCAAATAATCTGAGCTGTGACAATTGTAAAGAAAATCTACCAAGAAAAGTGTAACCCCAACAATTTTTGCGAGGGTGCGATTGTGCTTCACAATGGGGGCAAAACCGTTGTGAAATTTTTGTGCAATAACATTTTCAAAAACTTTTTTTTTTAATTGCATCAATTTAAAGTTTAATGATGTAGTTATTGATATAAACTGTTAAAAAAACACATATCTTTTTTATTTTCATATAACAATACAAACGTTACAGGGGCGGTTACACCCCCACTTCCCCTATATATATATATATATATATATATATATATATATATATATATATATATATATATATATATATATATATATATATATATATATATGTATATACTGTTGCAAGTTATTTTGTACCAAATAAAGATACAAAGCCTCTCGTACATTTTTTTAGAGTGATCAATATAATGTTAATTAATTATTTATAAAATAGATCATCAATTATATATAAAAATTAAAAATTTAATTAAATGAAAAAATACAACTTTATGATGGTTTTTTTTAAGATGTAACCCATATATATAGAATATATATAGAACTATATATATTCATTATTTATATATAGAATATATTCTTTAATATATATTCTTTATTTATATATAGAACTATATATATTCATGACCACACCCATACACATCTATTTTAATATAGTATTATTTCAATACAAAATATTGTAAGAATTTAAGCTGGTCTACTAAATAATTTTAAAAGAGCTCTATTGAATAATATTTGAACTTTTTATTGAAAATAATTTTTTTTAAATCTGATTTAAACAGTTTTTAGTTTGAAAAAACCTTTAATAATGATGTAAATGAAAGAAAGCATTTTCTTACTGTCATGTCTATTTTGTAATGTATAATGTTCTGTCATGTAATTTATGTTTTTAATGTTCTGACCAAGTTTTCAAGACTTGCAAAAATAGAAAATAAAATAAGAAAACAAAATCAATTATCAAAAACAACATTATCTCTTTATAAAAAAACTTTTTGCTTTTTGATGATATTAAAGAATCAATTTAAAACCAATAACTCTTAGACATCTATCTTAAACTTAAAACTTTCTTAACTTTCTTAAAAATGGAATTTTGTTGTTTCTTTAAAAAACAAATTCAGTTAAAAACAGTAAATTTCAAGATGAACTTAAGATAACAATAAGAAACTGGAGATAAAACCTTTTACAAATATTTACAGCTGAGCTGAAATAATAAAAAAAAATTGTTTTTAATAAATAGTTAAAATGAAATAAAATTTTTACTAAAGTAATAGAGATTTATTTTTATAAACATGTTAAATGTTCAGAGATCAAGAAGATCACAAATCATTTTATAGAAAGACTATTCAAAAAAATTTTTTATTTGTTTTTAAAATATATAACTGTTTCAAAACACATCAATAACAATTTCTTTTTAAAACAAATAAGTCTGGTATGTTATCTGTTATGAAATAACATTGTAGGAGGAGTAAATAATAAAATTAAATTTGCTTTTAACTTTTCTGCATATTTAATAATAATAATAATAATAATAATAATATTAATAGTAATAACAATAATAACAATAATAATAATAATAACAGTAATAATAATAATAATAACATGCCTATACTATTTAATAAAAAATTAAATATATAACTTTTTAAAGAAGTTTACAAAAAAATAAAATAAATAAAAAAATGCTAATAAAAATATAAAAAAAAAGAGTAATAAAATATCCTTTAGAAGTTCTTATTTACTGACACTTAAAAAAACAGTAGTTAATGTTAATGCCAATTTGATAATGTTTAAGTTACAAAATATAATAGGAAGAATTATTTAAAAATATACCAATACCTAAAAAATCATAAAAAAACAAATCAACTTTCTCTGAAGCAACTTAGTGTAAAAGTTAAATTTAACTTATACATAATTTAGTATAATTAATGTATAATTTATCAAAGATTATGTCTCTAATAAATTATAAATAAACTAAAAGTTCTTTCAATAATTTTTAAGAATCACAAAATTCTCATATGATAAGAAAGAAAAAAAAATTGACTTTTGTAATAAATAAAAAGTTAACATTAGTAGATTCTTTTGGTAACACCAGTAATAGGCTATTTTGCTAAATTTTGGATAGCTCTAAAAAGTCTACCAAAGAGTTGAAGAGAAAAGAACTATATATAACAAAAAAAAATTTTTTTTTTTCCAAGTCTTAAGTAATAAAAGCAAAACAAGTATATATATATAAATTTCATGCAAGGAAACATTTTATTCAGCAAACACTAGTAATTTTAAGAGAATTTTGTTGTTTTGCTAACAACTGACGATTATTCTTGACTTGAATTCTCTTGTCTTTTGCGAATAGAGTTTGAACCCTTAGTCTACTTCTTTTTATTTACAATTCTGCATTTCAAAAAACTATAATTATTTTAGTTTTACCTTGTGCAAAAATAAATAAAGTTTTTGTTGAACTTAATAATCAGCAAAAAACTTAAAACTAAAAACATTAAAGCCATAATTAGCACCAGAATGTTTAAATTAATAAAAACTGACACTCACATTTTTGGATAATGGCAATTATCTATTTATTCACAAAAACTCGAATTTATGTCACACTATGGTTAATTGATATGTAAGTGTATGGTTAGGTCAACCTGGGCATACACATACATTTCAATTAACCAAAATGTAATGACGTCAGATTTGAATCTTTAAACTATTCTCTTATGTTTTTTTTCCACTTTACTCAATCATCTTTTTCTTTTTGATTGTTCTCTTTCTTCCAATGACTACACTTAAAAATTAAAATATTATTTCTCGTAAAACTGACCAAGTCCTTTTTCTTTATCCTTCAGTAATTATTGTTGTTATTGGTGACATATCACATTAATTGATTGTTTTTAATAAACATTATTTGTTAAAACCTTATATTTTAAAACTTTATAAAAACTTTTAAATCAAATCCAAAATTTCATGCTAATTTTCCTAGTAGTAATCACAAAATCTCACTAGTAGTAATCACAAAATCTCACTAGTAGTAATCACAAAATCTCACTAGAAGTAATCACAAAATCTCCCTGGTAGTAATCACAAAATCTCACTAGTAGTAATCACAAAATCTCCCTAGTAGTAATCACAAAATCCCCCTAGTAGTAATCACAAAATCTCCCTAGTAGTAATCACAAATCTCTCTAGTAATAATCAAAATTTCCCTAGTAGTAGAATTAGTATGAAAGTCTAGTAGTAGTATCAGAAATAGTTATAATAGTATTATATATTTTCTGATACTTATTACAATCACCATACAATAATGAACCACTTAAGCTTTTCATTATAGTTTGAATGTATTTTTAAAAATTTAAGAAAGATAAACTATTTTGTAAAAACAATATCTATAGAAATGTTTACTTAAAATGCATAAACATTTAAAAACAATTTTTCTAACAAAAAGAAGTGAAAATTTTTTTTTGCACTATTTTATAAAAAACACAAATATGGATGATGAACAGCAACAACAATTCAGAATATTAAGATCTAATTATCAAAAAGTTTTATTATGATATTTATTATTTGATTCAGTTTTAAACTGTTAAACAGTGAAAATTTAGTCTTTAAATTGAAAATTTCTTCTTTTCAGATTTTTTTTAGTTTTCAATTTTTCTGCTTTTTCTTGTTCTTTTTGAAGTTTGATGTCTCTCGCTTAATTTTTCAATTCTGTATTTCTTTTTCCTTCAATTTTTTCTTTTGATCCTTTTTCTTAAACCATTCCAACCACTTATTGCACGTTGCAACAGATAGAACATGTTCAGACTTATGTTTCATAAATTTTCATATAGCACTTCTCTTGGCCAAACAAAGCAGTTCATCTTTCCGGTTTTGAATTTTTTTCGGCTGTTTCCAAACATTTTTGCTGAATTATTTTGTCATACTGTGTCGATTTATCATCACACAATTTCTTGATATGAACTTTTTTGAACTCCAATGGCTGAGTATACAGTAGTCACTCACTTGTCTTTTACAGACTTTCATAGATTGAAAAGCACTGTATCCGTGATAAATCCATATCAAAACATTTCTCGCTGTTCTATATAAAATTTTTCGATTGCTGTGAGGATAATTCTGACTAGAGCAACTGCAATTCCTAGTAACATTAGGCACAACGTCTGAAGGCTTCCAAATTCTGCTTTCTTCCTGGCAATAGGCTGGAAGACATGTCAAATCTATTGCATCACAATTCCAAGGGTACAAAAACTAACCACATTTTTCAAAGCCATCTTTGATACAAATTGATCAATTTGTGAAATTATCAACAGCGGATTTCAGAAGTCATATAAAATTCTGTTTCCAACTCCACACTTTTAAAACTCTCTAATACTTTATACCAAATTTATTTTAATGGTCCATATATGTACAATTCATAATGATCTAGTGGCTAAAAGATTCTGGTTGCGCTTGAGAGAGATAAACTGTTTAGCTTGCAATATCTGGCGGTCTCAGTGTTTATATGCCTTTTATGATCATCAACAAAAATTATGATGGGTCTTTAAACATTGTTTTTGTCACGCCATTGGACAAGGCAGTTTGATAAATACTCATAAAATATTTTAGAGGTTTTTCGGCCCTCATCAGAAATTCCTACAACTCATTCTGATAGTGTATGCATGGCCATATCTCGTGTAATTTGATATCCAAGGTAAAGAATCATTGGTGGAACCATTTTTTCTGAAGCTGTGCAGCAAAAAAGCTGTATGCACCTCCTTTTCGCAATTAGTTGCAATTTTGTACATGTTTTCTGACCCAGTAGCAGAATTTTTGTTAAACATGTTTTCTTTTACATTTTCAAACCTTTTCATGTTTTCTGACCCAAAGCCTTAAATTTTTAATGAACAACTTCAACTCTGGATTGGTCAAATTTCACAGTTCTGTAAGGGTCATCAAACTCGTTGATATAGATGCTTTCCTGTTTCAAACACTCCTCAATCTTTTCAAACTAATTTTCAATATAAACATCAGTGAGTTTTGAACCAGGTTTTCCCAAAAATAATGTTATTCGCTTGCCAATGATTTGATGTTGCGTTAAATACCCTGAAGAAAATATTTCAGAAATGTGCCTTTGATGTCTGATTTTAGCTACATAATCAGAAACATTCATAGCCAATCCTATCTCCATGACAGGGAATTCATTTTTTGCGAGGTATATAAATGTGTTTTCAATTTTCTGTTCTTCTTCTGTGATCAAAACGGTCTCAGGACCAGGTTTACTCTTAATGATGATCCATAAATAAATTCTTTCTTCTTTTTTTGAGCAGTAATGGTAACTATTAATGCATTCTAATTGTGTGTTTTCATCCATTAAATAATAATAAAATCATTTTCAGTGGATTTAAATTAATTTAATAAGAAAAATTTACAAATGAAAATGAGACCGATCCATTTTTGTGGGTCCATAATTGTGGGATAACTGTATAACTTTTCTGATACTTATTATAACTTGTCTAATACTTTTTTAAGAACTTTTTTGTCTAATACTTATTAAAACTTTGTTTAACTTAAACTTTTGAA